>CM055276.1:27600601-27928193 GCA_029237695.1 Conchocele bisecta
ATCAACGAATAATATAACGGGACCGCTACGATTTCTAAAGCATGATAGACTATTTATTAATGAAACTTAAATAAAGATATTAAGTGCTGTAGGCAGGAGCGAGCGAGGTTGATCCGTATCAATAAACGCTTTAATTAATAAAATGCGAGCACTAACTACATACCGATCACGTAAGACGAAACGTCGTGGACCCGGAGACGAAAATATGGCGATGTCGATGCTTTTTCTTCAGATTTAGTGGTCGGCGGTGGATCGGCGCGAACGTGAGACGAAAAATTGATGAAGTCAATATTTTTTTATTTCCTTTTACGGACTTTGTGGTCGGCGGCGGAAATTAAAAAATAAAATAAAATTGAGATGCCAATTTTAATTTTTTTCTAAATCGGCAAAATTAGGTGCGGCGGATCAGTAAACCAAGTCATTAAAAAAAAAAGGCCTAAGTGGAAAACTGATATTTACAAGAACATTTGCATTGACAGCCGATGCTTGCAAGTCATTCGTGTCAGACATTCAGCGTGTTTCGGCTTTCATATAACTCTATATACAGTCAAACCTGTGAATAAAGGCCAGCCATGGGAAGTGAAAAATCTGGCCTTTGTTCACAGGTGGTCTTTATTTGTAGGGTCATTTATATAGTAATTGTGCCATTGCAGGCCCGTAGCCAGACCTGTTTGAAGGGGGGGTCGTTTCGAAGGCCCAAGGGGCCTGAGGTATCTAGGGGGGGTTCTAAAAAAGTGGACCTCGAGGCTAAAAAAGTGGACCTCGAGGCTGGGCGGGGGGGTCGTCCGACCGCTCCGACCCCCCTGGCTACGGGCCTGCATTGGGACAACAAAATTGTGGCCTTTACAGCCAGGTGATTGCTATTCGGAGGTGGTCTTTAGCACATGTTCGACTGTATATATGAACATTAGCGTTAATAAAATCGCGGAATTTGTTATGATGTGAGGTATATAGAGTTATACCGATCAAAGCTGAAACACGTCAAAAGCCCGTGGTTCGTGTATATGTTTGCATTCAATAATCTGTACACATCGGTGGAAGTTCCTAGCAATAGGAAAGCACGTCATTTAACCCTTACAATGCTGAATTAATTTGCGTCGTAATAATTTTTATTTTTCCATTTTTCTCATCAAAAGCTTGGTTTGGCAGCACTTTAGAATCATTTCCAATGGAAATGATTCTAAAATGCTGCCAAACCATGTTTTTACTGAGAGAAAATACAAAATATGAATTATCAGCAGACAACTATTTTTGGTTCCCGCATTCTAAGGGTTAAGGGTATATGCCCACTTAGTAGGCACAAAATGTTCTTTATAGGAATTAAATAAGTGTATAATAGTGTCACTATTCCACCAGTTCTACAGATTACGAGTGGCCGCTATACAGATACCAGATGGCCGCGGCCCGCATGTCGAGCCCGCCGAGGCATTTGATGGTCTCAGAGTGTATTTATTTGAAGTTTGATGCGCAGTAAGCATACAAAGTTTCAAGCAAATCTGACTTACGGTTACAGAGATAGTAGGTATGTGAAAACTTTAACGCAAATTTTGACAGAAACTTTAACGCAAACTTCTAAGTCATTTGACCTTGACATAGGGACACAGGGGCCGCATGAGTGGGACACAGAATGAATATATGGATGATGACTAATAAGCAAATGAAGTTTCAAGTCAATGTGACTTAGGACTGCAGAGATATAAGGTATTTAAAAACTTTAATGCAGATTTCGGAACACAAACTTCTAAGTCATTTCACCTTGACCTTGGGAACAGGGGCCGCATGAGTGGGATACAGCATGAATATATGGATGATGACTAATAAGTATATGAAGTTTCAAGTCAATGTGACTTAATTAATTAGGACTGCAGAGATATAAGGTATTTAAAAACTTTAACACAGATTTCTGAACGCAAACTCCCAAGTCATTTGACCTTGACCTTGGGCACAGGGGCCGCATGAGTGGGACACAGCATGAATATATGGATCATGACTAATAAGCATATGAAGTTTCAAGTCAATGTGACTTAGGACTGCAGAGATATAAGGTATTTAAAAACTTTAACGCAGATTTCGGAACGCAAACTTCTAAGTCATTTGACCTTGACCTTGGGCACAGGGGCAGCATGAGTTGGATACAGCATGAATATATGGATGATGACTAATAAGCATTCAAGTCAATGTGACTTAGGAGGACTGCAGATATAAGGTACGGACGGACGGACGCAAGGACGCACGTTCCTACAAATGGATACTTATGTGGCTAACCCTTTCCTTTATTCATCCCTATTGTTCTGTAGCCACATAAACCCATTTTTAGCCACATAAAATCACAGAACAATAGAATATTACATAACCTATTGTTCTCCTAGCCACATATGTATCCATTTGTAAGATCGGACGGACGGACGGACGGACGGGCGTGCCCGGCGCGGTCGCCCGGGGCGGGCGGACGTTCCTACTAAATGGATACTTATTTTGTTGGCTTAACCCTAACCTTTTCGTTTGTTCATCCCTATTGTTCTGTAGCCACATAAACCCATTTTTAGCCTCATAAAATCATGGAACAATAGAATATTACATAACCTATTGTTCTCCTAGCCACATATGTATCCATTTGTAAGCTCGGATGGACGGACGGACGTCTTTACTTTCAGGTAACTATGTGGCTTATCGCATGTTAAATATTAGCCACATAAAACCATTTTTAGCCACATAAAACGTTTTTATAGGTGGCTAATTGTAACCAACCCTATCCTTTAACAAGTCCATAACCCTGTGGGGCTAGCCACATAAGTACCCGAATGTCTGCCCGGACGGACGGACGGACGGACGGATGGACGGACGGACACCATTGTGATCACTATGTCTCGCTTTCCGCAAGCGGGCTCGACAATAATCATTTAGTAATATTTATATTACTGAAAGTGACTCGCTGTGGTATCAGGCTATTTTCATATGCAAATGATACATGGTGTTTTTTAATTATTTATACTGTATTTATACTGTAATTCAATGTGTCACATGAAAAAATAATATTTTCGACAAATTATAAAATATTATAATTGCACATCAAACAATAAATACAGAGTATAATATTAATGTCCGTTAACATTTTAAGGAAACACGGTTGATCACCCCTGATATCAGTGTGTGAAATTTACGTCCGATATAAAATGTATCACAATGCAAATCAATATGTGGGGTAAGGGTGAATGAATGTTTGTTTTGCCAGAAAATGTCTCAGATGATGTCTCTGATATAAAGAACATTTTGTGCCTACTAAGTGGTCATGTACCTTTAAGGCTGGGCCAAAGGGTTCAATCACGTATTTAACCTGTTGCACTGGGGGGAAAACCCTAAATCAGAACAAAATATTTACATCGAAAAAACTAGATTTGTCAGAAAGCGAGGCTTACAGGATACCCCCTGCATGGGCCCAGGTGCCCCTAAATTTTGTCCAAGTCTGTGGGCCCGACATATGAAAGGTAGTGGTCATAGATTTTATTGTTATCAGATGCCACAATGTTAATGTGTTGTTGTATAACTGTGGTTTATTGTGGAACACACCAAGTAAGTGACCTTGATCAGCGGGGGTTGGACAGTCATGGATTTTGCACATCATGATAGTAGACCCTTAGAGAAATGCATGCGTAAAAATATGGAAAATATTCGATGAAGGAAATAAAAGTTATAACAGAATTCTCCGATGTTAAGTTTTGTGAAGAGACTCGGTATGTGACCTTGACCTTAGGATCAGCGGAGGTCGGACAGTCATGGATTTGTCACAGCATGATAGTAGACCCTTAGAGGAATGCATGCATGAAATATTAAGAGTTTTTAATGAAGGAAATAGAATTTAGAACCAATTTCTCTGATGTTAAGTTTTGTAACGAGAGTAAGTATGTGACCTTGACCTTGGGATCAGTGGGGGTTGGATGGCCGTGGATTTGTCACAGCATGATAGTATAGCCTTAGAGGAATGCATGTGTGTAATATTAAGAATATTTGATGAAGGAAATAGAAGTTATAACATATAAATATATATTCAGCCCTGAAATTAAAATAACCTGACATGGTACCAGGTGCATACCACACCAATGTCACTTGGCCCCTTCCCCTGAAAGTAATAGGATTTGGATTACTTGTATTGCTCATACATATAAGGACCACAGACCAGTGGAATGGAAATAATATTCAAGTATTTTTCATGCCTAGGGTGAGGACTGAACTCACAACCTCCAGTATTGAAGTCCAATGCCATACCCACTAGGCATCAACTCATCCCTCAATGGATTTTTAAGTCAAAGCAAAAATAACTTGTCTGCGGCTGCACTGTACACGAAGGTAATAGCCAGGCTTTGTCAAGCAGCCAATTGACGGACACCTCCAATACGTCTTCATGAACTGCATGTCAACGTTGATATACGTAAGGATAAGAATGGCGGCCGACCGTTTGTCCCCAGCGGAGGAATATGACAGGCTTGATGCCCCAAGTGTTACCGCTATTCATGGTTACCAATTTGGCTAGCTGTTCACAAAAAGAGCATCTGTAGCCAGTTTTATCAAAATTGCAAAGTAGATGCATACTTATCTAGCTAAGTAAACCTACTGAGGATGTATTTTTTTAATGCATTATTTCATATAAAACAATCGGCTGTTGATATTTGATGATTAAAATTATGCGTGTTTCTTATGCTTTATTTATTACATTACCAAAACTATTGTTTTGATTAGAAAATGTTTTATTTCATTATATATAATTAGTAATTAATTTATGCATAAATTGGAAATTGCTCCCCCAAAAGTATACTTGGATAGATACGTATACTTATCAATAATTCCAGCACAAAAATATTTACACAATTCCTTAACATTTGATTGGCCCGTAGCAAGTCTCTGTCCAAAATTTATATCCCAGTAAACTCCCACGCCAAACTACTTTCCGTAACCGTGAGGCGCAGTTCAAATAATTCTTAAGAAAACGGAAAATAAACACATTTTCTTGATGAATTTATTTCAAATGCTGGAATTATAAGGAATGAATGGCCTTTTTGTTGAATTTATCGGGGATATAAAACTTGGAAAAGTCGCGGGAATAAGTCGCGGGAATAAGTCGCAGTATTCCAGCGACTTTTCCAAGTTTATACCCCGATAAATTCCACAAAAAGGCCGTTCATTCCTATAATGTTGGTGAAAACAGCATCTGAGCATCAACAGAGCAACGTATACAGCTGTTCAACAGGTTTGATCATCAACTGACGCAGTTTGTGGTGGTCGCTAGACCAGTAGCCGATTTCATCAAAATTGCAAAGTATACTTATCTAGCAAAGTATACTTGGAGGGAGTAATCATTGATTTTTCCGAAATTCATTATTTCATACAGAACTAACAACTGCATATATTTGATGATTAAAAGTATGCATAATTATTATACTGAATTTATTACATTAAAAAATTAATAAATTTATCCTAAAATTGAAAATTTCTCCCTCAAAGTATACTTTGTTAGGAAAGTATACTTTGCAATGTTGGTGAAATGGGCTACAAAGCAAAACAAAGCACCATCCCATCACACACATTGTGACCAAGAAGCAGTCCATAAGTTATTGAAAAATAAAAGGTGTTACATACAAGTTGATCTATTCAAGGAGACAGTTAACTCTTTGCATGCTGGGAAATTTGTGGGCTATAAATAGTTAAAAAATAGCAGATGACAATTCATTGTATTTTCTTTTATTTCTCTCTATAAATATCATGAATATGTCTTGGAATTTCATTAGAATTGCGTCCAGATGACATTTCTAAGGAGAAATAAAAGAAAATATAATGAATATGTCTTGGAATTTCATTAGAATTGTGTCCGGAGGAGGACACAATTCTAATGAAATTTCAAGACATATTTACAGAGAGAAATAAAACATATAGTCCTAATTTGTCCGCCGCTAGCTACTTTTTATAAGAACAAGTGAGATAAAAAATAAATTCTATGCGGAAAATTGTGAATAATCAGCATGTAAAGTCTTACCTGATCAAGAACTGCACTAGACACACAAACGATAAGCCCATGTTGTCATGACATAGACTTAATTAACACTGATTAGCAGTACACAAACAAAAATGCTTCTTTAGATGTCTACCAAAATAAAACATGCAAAAATGAAAAGGTGTAATAAACAACATCTTGTGGAGGTCGTAAAATAATTACCGACGCCTTGGTAGCTATTTAAATTTCCCGCCCACAGCAAAACAATACGGCAAATTCTTACTTAATATAGTTCCTTCATAATTATACAAACCTGTTATCAATTTTGCCATGTCTAACAATTTATTAATTTGCAGAATTGGGATGGTACAAATTTGAAAAGATTGTTAACAATTTTACGTTAAACTACGCATTGGTATATATTCAACAATTCAATTATCTACCAACCAGGGGGCCGTTTCACTAAACTTCGCACAACTAAAATGTTCGTAAGTGCAAACTTATGATAGTCTGTAACTTTCACATTAACAATGTTTTCTTATATAAACAATTATTGGATTTACATTTATTGAGCATAGGCTGCATATGCAGCCTATGCTCAATAAATGTAAATCCATAAATTGAAATTTCCAGACGATCCTAAATTTGCACTTACGAACATTTTAGTCGTAAGAAGTTTAGTGAAACGGGCCCCAGAATGCCAATAAACGATTTGGTAAATATGAATAGGTTGGAAGTCGGAAATTGTTCTGTTTGAAAATATGAATTATTCAGGAATCAACAAATCCATTCGTCCGCTCATATTTGTGAGTGAATTTTGGATCTGGACAGGTTTTTGAATGAATAATGCTGCATTAAAATTAAAATATATAGCATGGGATTTTAATTGAATTCCAATCTGGATGGATCGAAAATTAAGAATTGTTAAAGGTCTGTTCTTTATTAATTTTTCTGCAAAAGTGTATGGGATACAGAGCTTCAGATAAGCTGCATATTTGCTTAAATACCCAATTAAAATTGCCAAAAACCCAATTGAAATCAGAAGTAGCGAGTATCAAAAAGCAACAACAATTTTGTGGTACCTTTATTATGCTGCAGAAAAAAATAAACAGACCACAAATATAGCATATTTTTCTTATTTTCCATGAAAACACATCTTGGCATTTCATCAGGGACAATTCTAATGAAATGCCAAGACATGTTTTCATTTCGAAGCATTATTTAATAATTGCTGTCTGTTGATGTGTAAACAGTAGTGTGATTTAATTTTACCCAATTACAATTTTGAAATACCCAATTGCTTCAGAAATGATGAAGTGAAAATACTCAATTACTAATTCCTTATCTGGAGCCCTGGGATACTTTGTGACAATGCACTCATTTGAAAGTAAAAATGTCCTAGTAATCAATAAAGTCATACAGAAACACGATCTTGAGGTGCAATTAATTGATTGATTGGTTCATTCATTGATTGAATTAATTGATTGGTTATAACATTGATTGATTGAATTGAATTAATTGAGTAATTGATTGAGGCTTTACATACCTTCATATACAGACCAGAATGCACCTGAATAGTGGAGCACTTTATATTCAGCATTAAAGGGGCATAACAGGATTTTTTTAAAAATACTATAAAAAACAAGATGGCACTATATCACTCACCTGTGCAATGTCACAAAAATCAAGCAAATACTGGTATGTAAAGTTGTCACTATATATACATCAAAATAAGCCCATGACAGGCACAAAATGTCAATGCGACAAACTTGAGAAGTCACCAGGGTAGGAGTTGTCTCGCGATATGTACAGATTTATCTTACACAACTTTTAGAGGTTTGGAGACCACAACAGGATGCTTCCAGCCTACTTTTTATTGCAATCCTTAGATTTTATGTATTATATAACCATATTCCGTAAAAAAGTTGACCCCTATTTGACCCCCCCCCCCCCCGGTAATTTGACCTTGACCTTGGACAAGAAGGCCGCATGGGTGTGGGATGGAAAGAAAATATGGATGATGATAAGGATATATATGAAGTGTGAGGTCAATTCGACTTACCGTTACAGAGATAATGGGTATCCATAAACTTCCAACGTTTGACGGATTGACAAACGGATGGACAGAAGGCCGGAATTATGAAAACTACATACCCCTCGACTTACTTCGTATGCTGAGGGTATAATTATCAGGGGTGCGTATAATAGGGCATGCGCGTATATTAGAATGAATACGGTAACTTCTCATCCTCCATACGGTGATTTCAAATTTCAAGTGGAATGGAAATACTTAACTCTTTGCATGCTAGCGGTGAAAATAACATCCAACAAATTATGAGCATGTTTCTTATTTCTCTCTGTAAATATGTCTTGGAATTTCATTAGAATTGCATCCAGAGGACTATTACAAAACAATTACAAGACATATTCATGATATTTATAGAGAGAAATAAAAGAAAATACACTGAATTGTCGTCTGCTATTTTTGAACTATTTATAGCTCACAAATTTCCCAGCATGCAAATAGTTAGTTCAAAATACTTGACTATTGTGCTTGAAATGAAGAAGCTTGATTGCTAGTTGAGATTGTCAATAGATGTTCAGAAATGTTGACAATCTGGGCAAGATTGACGCAGGCAGTGGTGTATGAAAGTTATAGAGCAGAGATTAAACCAACAATCTTCATCTTCATCCCATACATTGTAGAACTAAATCGTTAACTCAGCAAGTAATACATGCATCCACAATAATGGGTTATGTGAAAGGTGGGGGAGGTGGGGAATTACAACTTATCGAACGTTCAATCAATTGCACAGTTAATACCAGCTAGCACAGTCAATATGGACGTGGTGCAAGGGAGAGAACTAGCTTCCACTCGTGATAACTGAACCTGTGGTGTACAGTTTCTTGCCTATCTTGTGGCGAATAGTGAAAGGGTTCAAATAAAAAAACATGTATTCTTGAAAAGGTATACACTTTTGAAAAAACAACAATATTTAATTAATTTCCTGAATTTAAACCTTACAGCGCTGAATTAAAATTTGTCGTCTGTTTATTTTTTATTTTCCATTTTTCTTATTAAAAACATGCTTTGACAGCACTTTACTAAAATGTTGCCAAACCATGTTTTTATTTACAGAAAATACAAAATAAGAAACAACAGCAGACGACAATTTTCGGTTTGCGCCTTCTAAGGGTTAACAACCAACTGTTTTCCCAATACAATGCTACAATGCTCAAACAAGGAAACCATTATTGGAATGTTGTGTATTCCTACCTGCAGCTGTATGCTGGTGTTGTCAAACTCGAGTCGTTTCTTTATATCGTCCATGATCCACACCCCTGGACAAGCCTACGTTGATATGGAGTGAAACTACCAGCTGCTCCGAGAAGTATTCACAATCTACAACTTGGAAAAAACATACACTACTAGTAATGTTATGCATGCATAATTCCAGCACAAAAATATTTCTGTGTATGTACAAGCCATTGTACAGTTTCACAACTTTGTGCGTTTGACACATACAACAAATAATATGACAGTAAACCAAATAAAATTTGGTGAAATACATAATAGACAAGATATGGCAATGGCAAGCTATAAATATTATGCCAGCAAACAATACAAAAGACGAGATATATGAGCATTTCTCCATTCAATCTCAAATAATTTTGATGTGTGAACTTTTAAATGTGATGCATAGCCTATGTTAGTGTACACGTTACCCATAGGTAAAGCCATATTTACTCACATTGTAGGTGAGTAGACACCAAGGACAATACACTCGGGTAACTGCTTACATGTCACTCTACTTGATAGCTAATAACAGAGTACAGTAGTGGGTATATATGGTATGTTTTGTGTGGTTTGCCAGGTAAAAGTGGTCCATTGTGCGATTTTCTGTGTCTGAGGATATTTATAATGGTGGTTCATGTTGTTAACTAGATTGGTCAGTAAGCGAGGCTTACGGAATACCCCCCGCATGGGCCCAGGTACTCCGAAATATGTAAAAAAAATCCAAGAGTGTGGGCTTGTGACTTTGACTCTGGGCTTAGCGGGGGCGGCACGAACGTGAATTTGTCACAGGGTGGTAGAGGTCCATTGGAGCAATGCGTGTGAAATGTGAAGCAGATCCGAGCAAGGAAATAGAAGTTATAACCGATTTCTGTGATGTTAAGTTTTGTAAAGAGACTAAGTATGTGACCTTGATCTTGAGATCAGTGCGGATTTGTCACGACATGATAGTAGAGCCTTAGATGAATGCATGCATGAAATATATAAGAATTTTCGACGAGAGAAATAGAAGTTATAACGGGGCGGGCGGGATTGCGGTCGGAAGGACAACCTAACTTGCGGGGGGTATAAAAACACAGGCACAAACCGGTCCATAAAACTTACATATTTTACAGTTTGGTGTAATATAATTGATAAGAGTCCGTTCTCCTAGGTTTTCTACATGTTATTAGCTACATTATATTACATGTTCAACTTCACACTTTGAGTTCTTTGTCAAACGATAGAACAGGTGAAACTGGCTGATGGCTGGAACACACAAAGATGGCCGACTTTGCAACTTCATGTGCCGTATATGATACAGTAAAGAGGGCAGAACTCACATATATGTTATTCATATATTATCACATTTACGAAGCAATTATCTTTGAATCAAACGATGATCAGGTATAGAACAAGTCCTTAAAAGATAGGAACGGACTCACTGGATTCATATTAAATCAGTAAATCATATCGAAATAACACAAACGCGGTAGATAAAGTCGGAAAAAAAATGTACAAGCATATCACCTAATCGGTAAAATGGGAGCTGGTCAAAATGGCCCCGGGTCAAAAAAGATCCCAGGTAAAAACGGCACATATTTGACCAAAACATCCCTCAAGTTTTAATTAATATATAATCAGTTAATAAACTAACAAAATCGACCTCGTAATACCAATGTTGATAAAAAAATTCAAAATCAATAGGCTTCTTCGTCTTGCCGTGATAAACATGTATACCGAATTTGGTTATGATCGGTCAAGTAGAACTTGATTTATTGCGTGGACAAGGATACAGAGTGAGAAAATTAAAGATGCCTGCCAAGGGGAGATAAGTATCGGAAATTTTTCAAAAGCAATAGGCTTCTTTGTCTTGCCATGATAAATTTGGTTTCGATCGGTGAAGTCGAACTTGAGTTATTGCGTGGACAAGGATACAGAGTGTGAAAATTAAAAATGGACGCCAAGGGGAGATAAGTCATCGGAAATTTTTCATAATCAATAGGCTTCTTCATCTTGCCGTGATAAACATGTATTCCGAATTTGGTTACGAGCGGTGAAGTAGAACTGAGTTATTGCGTGGACAAAGATACAGAGTGTGAAAAATAAAAATGGCCGCCAAGGGGAGATAAGTCATGGGAAATTTTTGAAAATCAATAGGCTTCTTTCGGCTTGCCGTGATAAACATGTATACCAAATTTGGTTACAATCCATCAAGTAGGACTCTAGTTATTGCGTTGACAAGCTGTGCCCGCCCACCCGCCGTCTGCCCGACGCCCGTACAAGATTAATACATAATACGTCCCGTTTTTTCAAACGGGCGTATAAAAAAGTATGACCTATACTGGTCCATTACAAAACATGTTTGCAACCACAGTTTGAAGTAACGGACCGAGGTCTATAAATAGGGCTCATCTGCCTAGCAATGAATATGCTATAAATAGAATGCCTAAATATGACAGAGTAGGACAAACATTCAGGCTTACACACTTTAGCCTGCATTAAATGCAGTTTGCATTGTTCTGGACTTACACTGACCATTATGAAAGTTTACTGATACATGTATTTGTCCTACTATTGGAAACACACAAATTGGTGACGTATGTGCAGATGAGCGCTATACATTAAATATGCCTAAAAGCATCAATAATTCCAGAACAAACATATTTACACAATTCCCTAACATTTGATTGGCCCGTAGCAAGTCTCTGTCCAAAATTTATATCCCAGTAAACTCCCACGCCGAACTACTTTCCGCGTAACCGTGAGGCGCAGTTAAAATAATTCTTAAGAAAACGGAAAACAAACACATTTCTTGATGAATTGATTTCAAATGCTGGAATTATAAGGAATGAATGGCCTTTTTGTTGAATTTATTGGGATATAAACTTGGAAAAGTCGCGGGAATACTGGACGAGGCCTTCCGGCCTTCGTCCAGTATTCCCGCGACTTTTCCAATGTATTTATAGACCTTGGTGAACGAAATCTCTAATTCTTATGACACAACAACAAGTGGTGTTTTCTCATGTGCTGTGTAAATATGTTTTAGGACCAGCAGAAACATCACTGGGGCTAACCATGGGACTACACTATCTGTGAAATTCAGATGGCAGTATATGACACTCTTTGATGTGGAATATGGTTCACTATCTTATTAAACCTGACATATTGTCTCTGCCGCCAGTATAGAGCTAGATCAGCTTGCAAAAGTAGCAGTCTGATAATGGTTTGCACAATTTGCACAGTCTGATCAGCACTGTTCACCTTTCCATCGATGAAACGAATGTTCTGCTTCTAAGCAATATATATCGTTACCAGGCTACATAAATGTGATATTTGATCAGGAGCATATACTGGTCACAAATCCCAAAACCCCATTTCTCCAATCACAGCTACAAATGGGGGGGGGGGGGGGGCAGGTAAAAAATCACACTATGATGTAGTTGTAAAGCTTATCAAGTGATTTTAATGGAGGCAGCCTAAAATCCCCATGGAGTGGAGAGCGCATAAATATATGTGGGATTATAATAAATACAGTCAAGTAAAGCCACGATATGTCTTTAATATAGCAAATGTATCGGTTTAGGGGAGTGTGTTATTCTCCTTTAAATCAAACATAAGTAACATATTCATGGTGCACTATTATTACATCTAGACCAATTAGTGTAGCTTCTGATTTGTGCGTTAATTTGTTTAATGGCGTTCAACAGCTTGTCAACAGCTACGGTCATTTTAGAACAGGTCAATGGGTTAAATCCCGTATTTGATCTGCGTAGGTATAGGTTAAAATTCCAAAATTAGAACAGACTGTTGACATAAAAATATTATTAAATTAAAATAACCTGATCTGATGCCAGGTCCCACGAGACAAGAGCACATGCAATCACACACCTTCTATTTGATGGTCACATGGTGTTTCAATGTGGTTATAGAGATGTATAAGTGAAAGTGAATCAGTTTTACATCCCAACAACAGCCAATGTCATGTCATGGAGGGACAGGACCTCGGTTTCAATTCTCATCCGAAGGATCAGTAGCCCGTGTCACTAAACTTCCTACGACTAAAATGTTCGTAAGTGCAAAATTATGGTAGTCGTAAATTTTACATTAACACTGTTTACTTGTAAACAATTATTGGATTTACATTTATTGAGCATAGGCTGCAGCATAAATGTAAATCCATTAATTGAATATTACAGATGATCCTAAATTTGCACTTACGAACATTTTAGTCGTACGAAGTTTAGTGAAACGGACCGCAATAGCCTATTTCACCAACATTGCAAAGTATACTCTGAGGGAGAAATTTTCAATTTAAGGATAAATTCAGGGTTCAAGCTAGGCCAAAAATTTAGGGAGAAGTGACTTCTCCCTCCTGGCAAAATAGGGTGAAGTGAGGCAAAATTAGGGAGAAGTGATAAAAATCATAATTTCACTGAACATTTCTCTTATGGTTATCGCGTAACTGTAAACTCTATATGTTTTCAAAGCATCAATCTGTTCTTGTATATAGAGACAATGAGGTTGCGCACATTTTACTATATTTAGATTTCTTACTATTAAAATCGGGCATCAATTATCACACTACACGACTTTCAAACAAGGAATTATATTGTTTTCATTGAAGAAACCGCCAATTAATTAATACGGCCCTCGATGTTAAGGCCCGATTCATTAAGCGCGATTAATTTAGCATGTAACAGCTCGACACCCTGTGGTATACACCTGTGGTGTACACAGCACAGGTCACATGTCTCCAGTTATCACGTGATCCGCAATCCGCATAAATTTAACAGGTCGTCCAATAGAAAAATCGATACCGCAACCTTCACATCACGTGTTACAGCATGGGCCCAGCTGCGCGATTAGCTTTACATACAACGGAGAACCAGCCATGTGCGTGTGCAGTTTACACAAGATCTGTGTAAACAAACTATGATACTGCCCCCAATACAAAGTTTACGAACCCATTTCATTGCATATTTCTGCGAATGTAAAATTATCATCTGTATACAGAACGATCCAAGATATTTATGAGATTATGACGGGATATTGAGGGTAAAACCAGACTGGTCACAGAAGAGCATTTTTCCCGATTTTCTCGCGTCTTGACACATCTCTATAACTGATCACGACAGACACTGTACATGGCCAAGCAGCCTGGTGGCATCAATTAAGTGGGATTATACCAGCTGGAATTAGCGAGATATGATCAGTGTATGGGAAATCTGGATTACCAGACACAAATTTGGTTCTAGCTGGGTTTTTGAGAATATATTTTCCGAGATTTTTTTTAGGGCGAAGTGGACTTCGCTTTTCTGGACGGACAGGGCGAAGTCCGAGAGATCAAGGCGAGAATATCGCCCACTTCGCCCCCAAACCTGAACCCTGATAAATTTATTAATTTTTATTATACTGAATTTATTACATTATCACAGCCATTTTGGCTGTGATAATGTAATAAATTCAGTATAATAATTCTGCATACTTTTAATCATCAAATATATGCAGTCATTTGTTCTATATGAAATAATGTATTTCGGGAAAAATAAATGATTACTCCCTCAAAGCATACTTTGCTAGATAAGTATACTTTGCAATTTTGATGAAATCGGCTACAGACAGAAATAAATGCTGTATTATGAAAGCGGGGATTGAACTCGAAACCTCTGGTATTGAAGTCCAGTGTCCTAATCTCAAGGCCAAACTCCATCCCTGGAAATATATATAAGATACCTAACCAACAGCAGTCATCTTTTTGATGTGCAATGATCTGTCGAAAATGTTATTTTTTCATGCCACACATTTAATTAGTATATGTTTGTTTGTTTGTTGGGGCTTAATGGACTATCAACAGCTAAGGTCATTTAAGGCCGGGTCAATGGGTTTAGTACTTAATCCCATATATTACCTGTACAGGCTGATCTGGATCTGTATTCAAGTACATGTACAAATGGGGGGAAAATCTCAAAAATCAGAACTGAATATTTACAATAACAAAACTATATATTCAGCCCTGAAATCAGAATAATCCTGATGTGATGCCAGGTCCTCGCCACACCAAAATCATTTGGCCCCTCCCAAAAGCAGTACGATCAGTAATAATCTTACTACTTTTATAATGGGCAATAACCCAATTCAACTCCCAGGTAACTAATTCGCCCAACCACCACCCACTAAAAATATCATGCCTCATTTGCATATGAAAATAGCCTGATACCACCGTGCGTCACTATCAGTAAAATACATGTTACTAAATGATTAATATCTGTATATCGGTCACTCGTAATTTTTGGAACTGGTGGAATATTGACACAATTGGCAAAGTTTATAAAGTATGCCCTACACGCCCCCCGTCTGGATCCGCGCCTGGCAAGTGGGCACAATAAAATTACAAAATATCCAAATATCCTCAAACAGTGTAGACCCTGATGAGACTGACAAATATTCACCCCTCCCCCCACACCCTGTAGCCTGATAACAATCTACATTTCTTGTTAGAAGCATGATGGATGTTTCATTATAATTAGCCACAAGTGAATATCCCCCCTCCCCCATTCATCAGGGAAGTATATCATGTTCAGACTCAGAGACAGTATAACAAGATCAAACAACCAGTTACCACACGTTACAAAGTGACAAACAATTTGTATTATGTGTCAATAAGATGATTATCATGTCATCACTTTCATCAAAAAAAGTTTGTTTGAACTTGTTGGTCAGTTTGATCATTGGTTGATTAAAGTAACCACAGCAGCACTGAAACCAGCTTAGGCCAGGCTTAAATGTGACTGTGACTGGAGAAATGGCGCTTATAGTATCTGTGACATGTGTAGATCCTGATCAAATAGCACACTCCTGTAGCCCTATTTCTCCAGTCACAGCAAATATATGGATTTAGCCTTTATGACCAGTGTAGAGCCATATCAGCCTGCACGTCCACGCAGTCTGATCAGGATCTACACTTTTCACCATTCAGTAAGTGAAAACCTCACAAAAAGTATGCATTCTTACCATGCTACATATATGGGCCAGCAATTCGGTAGCTAGACCGGCCGCAAATGTCTCAAGCCCCATTCCCCCAGTCGCAGTCAGATATTACATCCCAATTCACAGCCATTCATGTCACCTGATAATGACCATTATATTTGTTTGCATATCAGATGTTTCACTGACAAACAGCATACATGATCAGACTGTGCAGCCTGATCTGGTTCTATACTGCTCACAGACAATTGACATTATTCTGATACGGGTTAGCAACCCTTTCAATAAAATCGAAAGGGTACTTTTAGAAATCTGAAAAATACATGTACTGACAAACACTTCATTTGCATATATACTATATACTTACCGAGCAAAACTCTCAGACATTGGTCTCAAAATCAGGTAGTAGGATTGGCCGAGACTGAGCACATCACCGCCTCAACCAATCAAACTTCCTGCTTTGAGTATGATTACCATACACGTGTCTGTAACTGGAGAAATGGGGCTTATGGGTTTTGCGACCTGTGTGGATCCATATCAGCCTGTGCTGCACTGTCTGGTCCAGATTTGTGAACAGTGCAGATCCAGATCAGTCTGTGCTGCACAGTCTGGTCCGAATGTATGACCTGTATAGATCCAGATCAGTCTGTGCTGCACAGACTGGTCCGGATATGTGAACAGTACAGATCCAGATCAGTCTGCACAGACTGATCAGGATCTGCACAGTTCGCCATTCCATCAATGAAATGCCCGATGCTCAGGAGATGGTATGAGCACAGATCTAGGTCCTAGTAAAAAAAATTGGAGTGTATAATGACACCATCAGAACAAATCTGTGATTTTTTTCTACATGCCTAAAACAGAATTATATGATACCATTCCATCACCAAACCAATCTGTGATTTATCAAACACAGTGCGTTAGAAATGGAAACGAACCAACTAGACACGAAGCAGCAAGCTGATACAAGTTTCATCAAGTTCTGTTCACAGTTTGACAACAGTCCCACTAGGTATTTATCACCTTGATTGTATGAGAGGTTGATAAAGCAGCATGGATGTCTTTGGGAGTAGAACTATTTTATATCAGAGGCGTGCCATCTACATGTGTATGGTAAGTACCAATCTATTAACCAACGAGTTATATTACTTTAACCCATTGTCACAATGATATCTATTTTTTTGGTTGAACAATTTGACAATTGTGTTTATATCGCCATACAAGTGTATACTGTTACATATGCTGTGACAAACACCTACACCCCATGATCTGATTGATTGGGGTTTTACATGGGGTAAACCAGACTTCGTGGTAAACCAATGTTATTTATCCATTTCTAACTCACTCTATAAATATCACGCAATCTGATTGGCTGATGGTCATGCATTACAGGTATATCATTGTTGATGAACGGTCGCAAATTATTTCAATATGTATTCCTACGCCAGTAGTAAAGGAGTGCATTACAAATAGGTAAACCGCATTGTAATTTTCAAATTTGCGGCGTATATCAGAAAATGATAGGTTGGAAAACATGTTTAATGGCTCCGCTAGCGCGTCGCCATTAAACAGATTTTCTGACCTATTATTTTCTGATATACGCCGCAAATTTGAAAATTACAATACAGTTAACTCTATATTCTAAACCAATACATATTCAACATTCATCAGTTTCTGTCTTTATTTGTTTTATCCAACTTCAAGCACCTGTGTGATGTGATGAAAGTGATTTGAAACCATCTCTACAGACCCGTCTTTGACAGCAGACGACATATATCGAGTGAGAGGCATATAAATTATGAGCATATTGTGCGGACAAATTTTGAGCTGCATGTCCAAAAAATGCACAGCTATGCATACGTTAGTAATGTTTATTATGTTTTCTTGTTTTATGCTTGCACTACATGGATTAGTTTAGATTTTCTTTTCCACCCTGGATAATTGAACTACCATGGATTACAGCATTCAGCCCATACCATGAAGAATGTGCATTTGAAGTGGTCTTTGGTTTACTTTCTACTTCGTGGAGAGGGACCTAAGAATTTTGCTAATACACACTTTATTAGGTAAGTTTATGGTAATATTTTTGGTGTCCTATTGTAGAATCGTCTCAATAACAATATTAGCGAAGTATGAACGTGTAACGTACTGTGAAGCGTGGTGTAGCGATATAGTGCAACCTGTTGCCTATAAAGCGGAAAACATTCCAGCTATGGTCCCCCTAGACTAACATGTCATGTCTCTATATCATTTTTAACTTTTATTTTTCATTATCTGACTTTTATAATTTATTATTTACTTTGCTATATGTATCGGTAGTAAAGCCATAGTGCTATGTCTATGGTCCACCTACTCTACATTTTTAATATAGGGTTATTTAGGTGCAATTTTAAAATCGACAATATATATCACAAAAAAGAATGGTTGGCAAACTTGGCCCGCGCAGACTCGGATGATGTTCGGTGTCAAATCCATAGTTTCGTCTGGGAGATATAATCACGATTTGAAATTGCAGAAAAATAAATAATGTTTTGAAGTATTTCTAAGGGGAAAAAAGTGTCGCCCGATGTGACACTAGCACAGTGCTCTTACCCACTGAGCTAACCGGGCGATTGTGTCTCACCACACACGGACACAACACTCCTCCCCTTCTTATACTTGGGGAGTCAGCCATCAACCTCACAGCTTCATGAGGAGTATAGCCTGCAACCCATAGTACACCCAGGCATAGTTGCACGTTTTCTGCTATATAGGCAACAATTTGCACTATATCGCTACGCCACGCTACACAGTAAAAATGTGCGTAATAGCATTTACACTTCATGCACTAAAGTATAGAAAAAAAACTAGTGTGTTGACGTTCATACTTCGCTATATTGTTATTGAGAGACAGTTCTACAATATGACACAAAAATATTACCATAAACTTACTTAATAAAGTGTGTATTAGCAAAAAGTATTGGGTCACTTTCCACAAAGTAGAAAGTAAATAAAGAATGCTGCAAACGCACATTTGGAAAGACTACTCCTTCATCACGTAATGCAGTATAATGAAGATAATTAGAGATATGTACTCAGAACTAACCCAGGCACAATCCTGTTTACTTCTGACACCATTGAAATATTTATAAGGGGACAAAGTGTCGCCCGATGTGGGGTTCGAACCCACTAACCTCGTAACACTAGCATGGCACTCTTACCCACTGTGCTAAGAGGGCGATCGTCTCACCACCACTCAGTCACAGACACTACACTTTCAACATGAGAAACACACTGTTACGCAATTGTATGTGCACAAATATGTTTGTTTTCATTGTATTTGGAACTGTTCCCACCGCTGTTTTGTACAAGTAGGGGCCGCTTTGACCATGGTCCGAATTGACCAATTTGATTGTATACCGGCCTCGTTTTCTCATGAAAGAGCTGGGAACCATTATCAGTACAGAATTGTGAAACAGAAAGTTGCCGCCAATCGATTAACACAGCAATACATAATTAAAATCTGGCCTGAAGTACAAACTATAACAAATAATATTGTATGTTATGAACATGCACTATGTATACCGCTTGACATTTGCAATAAATGTCAAAATTTAACAAAGTAAACAACGAGCACGCACCTGCACACCTGTTAGGTAGACATCTTGAAAATCATTGTTTCACGAGATTCTCGATTTTTATTAATTTATTTCTTAATATACAATATATTATTTACGTGTTAGAAAAATTATATTGTTTTATCTTTTGTATATGAATTATATTTGTATATTATAAAAAAAATGCTTTTTAAAAATTTAGCAATTTCAGTTGCTATGAACAAACAACAAGATTGACCAATGAGAAAAATGTTTTGAATCTGAATGAACCAATGAAATTGGACCCGCGACATGTTTGAACAATCTCGCACTGACTTGTCAATTGTGTGAATGATGCTACCATTGATGTTTAGTTAGTCCAACCATTTGATGTGATTGATGCAGATTTTGTATTTATAAATTGGTGCTTCAACTACATTTATTGAACAGAATGGCTATCACAACACGAGCAGCTTCGGTGAGTATTAGAATCGCGTGGAATTTGTTCAATTTGAAATATAAGTTTGCCCTTTCTGTCCATGAATGCATGATGAACGAAACGATGTTGGAAAAAGGCCACCACGGTCGGTTTGCATGCATGTTTCGCATGTTGGCCCGTTGATTTTGCATACTTTCAGATTACATATTTTGTGCTGTGTGAAATACACACGTTTTACATATTTTTAAGCCAGTTGATCTTTTTTAATCGTAATGGATTTCGTCGCACACTTGACGGACCATGGACATGTTTGTGCACGTTTGAAACGTCGTTTCCGATTTGTTTGGTTTTGTCTCTGAAGTGGGCCACTGTGGACAGCTGCAATTAATGGTTTTAGTGGTTTGGAATTACAAATATTTTGTAGGATTCTTGTTTTGAACTGCTGGAAAACATCTTTTTCATTGTCCGCAATCTGTATTTGCAAAAATCAATCTAGTTACTATTGTCCAACATTAATAATTTGTGGACAAAGCTCGTCAAAACCTGCCATAGGAGAGCACCGTAACTCTGGGTACGGACCACAGGTACTGTCATTTCGGTTAAATCTGCGCATCGGCTCCTGCGCAATTTAGCCTTGCGTACATCATAATAAGATGTCGATTTTGAAATAAACGAGCTGATACACTACAGGGCTTGAAACTCGGCAAAAATATGTACTAGCCAGCCGTGCTAGTAAGATTTTAAATTTACCAGCCCTCGTCTTCATCTGAAAAAAACCAAACTGTACCATGATTTACATTGCTTGCTGTAGATGAAACTCCTAGCGTAGTTGTTCATGTGTCTCGCCATGGCAGTAAACATATACTCAACAAAACTAGAAACGTCCCTGTTTTATAGCCGGTGTAGTTCTGTCTATGTATGTACCACATGTTCAAAGTCCATGTATTTTCAAACCGTGGCGATGTTCAGAATACGATAGTGTAGAGTTTAGCCGATACACACGGTTTACATAGCGGCCAGTGCCCGGAACGTTGATTTCCACTTTTTGCACGTGCACGCTATACTTGTCATCGATAAGGTGATTCAGTTCATGTCGTACCATTCATGCGATAGGGGCTATTCGGAAAATTAAGAAACTTTTTTAATTTTTCACTGTTTTCGATATGCCACGGCTTTCCGAAAACGAGCGAAATCAGGCAATTGGGATGCTTGCGGGTGGGATGGCCGCCAGGGCGGTCGCGCCTCGGTTTGGTTGCTGTCGGAAGACGATTGATCGTCTTGCAGCCCGTGGACCAGCAGACTGAGGCTGTTCACGACCGGCAGCGACCTGGTAGGCCTCGTGTAACGACGGCTAGAGCCGATCGTTACATTACGTTGACGCACTTACGTCAACGTCGATTGGCAGCCACAGTCACTGCTAGGCGATACGGTGTCTCAGGGCAGACCATTCGCAACCGGTTACGTCGTAACGCCCAACCAAAATCCGGGCAACGCCGCCCGTACACTGGTCAGATAATGACCCAACGTCACCGTGCTGCCAGACTGTTATGGGCGCGACGTCATCTGAACTGGAGAAGGGCTGACTGGAACAGTTTTGTTCACCGATGAATCTCGGTTCACAGTTAGTCATGCTGACGGAAGATTACGGGTATACAAGCGTAAAAATGAAAGATTCACCGATTGTTGAGAAGAACAGGTTTGGGGGAGGGAGCGTAATGGTCTGGGGTGGGATCATGGGAAACCGGAAGACAGATTTGGTTGTTGTACAGGGCAACATCAATGCACAACGTTATGTTGCAGATGTGCTAAATGCACATGCCTTACCATTTATCCGTCAGCATGGTCCTGGTGTGACATTGATGCACGACAATGCCCGCCCTCACGTAGCCAGGGTCACCACTCAATACTTACAGCAAAACAACGTCGACGTCATGCCATGGCCCGCGGTCTCCCCGGATCTCAATCCCATTGAACACATTGAGCACATATGGGATGAGCTGGGCCGCAAAGCACGAGCTAACCATCAGATTGACAATGTTCGCGATCTTACACGGGCGTTACAACGGGAATGGAGGAATTTGCCCAACGCACTGGTATTGCGTTACGTCACGTCGATGCGGCGTAGGATCATTGCATGCATTCATGCAAATGGTGGCCACACTCGGTACTAACGAGATTTACTGAATTTGCCACATTACTTATTGAAATTCCATCTCTAAACATTAAGTAACACATTTCTGAGTTTTTGTGATTTTTGATTTTGACCCCTACCGCCCTTGGCCGGTTATCTCTCGAATATTTAACAAGATATCCAAATGCAATTTATTGGCTTTGATACAGAAATGAATGAACTTGTTTTTCCATTTTGATTTTTAAAAGTAACCCTTTTGGTTTTTGATGAATCTTTCCTTAAACATGGAGGGACGTTTCTAGTTTTGCTCAGTATATTATCTCTGGCTTGTACAAAAGCCAACAATAATCCAGTAGTGTTGCTGTTACATTATATCCGTCTGGAATGTTGGGCCCTGTGTTTTCGGTGAAGTCTTCTATTGCGAATGTGATGGGGACGGGGTGTGGCTCCCTGTCGGGAATGTACTTCGCGTTAAAGTATCCGCTATTTATCCCTACCCTAGGCACGTGATTGTTCCCAGGTTCTGATTTTGGGATGTATTGTCGGGACTGGGGATGTTGTGGTACCAGGTATGGAAGGTGTTTGAGCCAATTCCCACCCTTAAATATGAGCCGAACGAACGATGTTGTGGTCTGTTGTGAAGGGTTGCTGGAGTGTGACTGAATTGGACTGAGAAAATTAATGGTGACTCTCGGACGTAATTGCAACTATCAGTCCGGATTGTCCTAGGTATGGGGCAATCCGGCTCGATTTATTTACGCCAGAGTATTAAAATGGAAAATCAATTATATTTCAATCTTTTATCACTTGTTCTGTTTCACAAGATTATTTATTAGCAGGAAATAATAGAAAAGAATACTTTCTGTGATTGTGAATTTAATAAAGTATCGGGTGGATTTAGCTAATTAAATCCCACATGACTGGCAGTGTATTTGAACCTTCCCCCATTCTGGCAGAGTTGATCTGCCCTGAATACGAGATATAAAGTAACCTCATGTTTTAGTGAACTTAAACCCCTGGAGGTGTTTGGAACCTCCACCAATTCTAGCAGAGTTGATCTGCCCTGAATAGGAGATTTAAAGTAACCTAATGTTTTAGTGTACTTAAACCCCTGGAGGTGTTTGGAACCTCCCCCAATTCTAGCAGAGTTGATCTGCCAAGGAGTAACGAAAATCGAGAGCTTTTATACTCGCACACAGGATTAACCCCGAATGACCTCTGTCGGCCGAAATTGGCTGGGACGAATCGTTTCATTGGTAAATCAGATAATTTCATCCAATCAGATCTTCTGTCAAGACTGTGTTTATTTGGCTTTGTAAAATCACGTTTACAATAGAAAATGTTGCTTAAACCACATTAAATATCAATGGATTTACAGAATACAGACTTTAATGCTTCGGCTAACACCAAAAATAGCAGAAACGGGTAATTAGGCGTATAATAAAATATTAAATGTTTTCCCTGCCGCGACCGACCCGGCAAAATCGCCGCGACCCAAACTATTTTTTTTTGGCAAAACGGAAACAATATTATTTTTTTATTTAGTGTCGAAACTGGCACAGCAAAAATGGGCTGTTCAGACAGAAAATATTGCCGAAATTTTTTTTCGATTACTTTATGGCGAGTAAAAAAAACCTAGCTGATATGCCTTTACTAGCTTAGAACATGAAGTGAAAGTCATCGCGATGTATACAAAAATGTGTCTGTGAAAATGGTTGTAAGCTGCTTCCCTATAGGAGTATTGAGAATGTGTTTCAACAAAAAATTTACATTGATTTACGATCGAAAGTGAGTTTTAGGCTGAAATAATAATGGTCTTATTAATTGACACCCGAGCAAGTCGGCCCCACAGTTTCGGACCTAAAAAGGAATTTGTGAAAAATAATAATTTCACTGTTTTAAATCCTTTTAAATATATTAATTGGTTAATATAAATTATAATAGTGGATGGTGTTTGTTGACGGCCCTGAGCAATAAAATATACTGTTTTCAACAGTTTAATGAATTTATAGTGTATATTAATTCCATTTCTAGGCATTTGCTGGGAAAGAAATGTACAGCTTGTACAGTCATTCAAACGACACAGAACCTTATAATGGATATGCAAATAAATTTGTGCCTACTGTGAAGATGACATACTTGTTATTTATATTTGTGTAGTAGAATTCACCTTTTGTCGGGATTTAGCAAAGACAAATTCTCACTAAATAAGGCCGACCTTAAAATTATGTTTGTTTCCCCTCCCGCTACCCGGGCCAATGATGTGTGGGTACTGGGTAGGTAAGTAAAACATTATTTTTTATTTTTAATATATGAAATTTTGTTGACATTTTTTTGTCTCAATTGAATATATTCAGTGTTTCTTGCCAGTTTCAATCTGTTTTGACACTAAATATGCAAAACTATAACTTGGGAAGTTGCATTTTCAAAAACACATACTCGTTTCAGCGAAATCAAGTGTGGTTCTGTTCTTAGAAACAAAGTTACTCTATTTCCTTAATATGAAAGTGTAGTAACCTTGTGTGAATAAAATACTTTTAAAAGTATCCAATGAAAACGTCCCGACAGTTGTCGCTAGCGTGGGAAAAATGCTACAAATTATATTGAGGGGCGGTCATTATGGAAAATGAACGTTAAACGCGATATTTGATTGGCTATTGGTATGCAGACCAATGATATTTGACTTTAGGATTGCTATTCACTAATAGGGAAGCAGCTTACAACCATTTTCACCAACACATTTTTGTAAACAAACACAGCTGGATTTTTTTACTCGCCACGTGGGCTGGTCAGATGTAAAAAAATATCCAGCCCTTACTAAAATCTTCTAGCACTGTGGCACTATCACATTCCGATAGTTTGGTAAAAAGTTATTCCAAGTATAGTCGAAATGTGTAAAATCTTCAAACCCTGCTGATGGAATAGCTGTCGTCTTGTTTGCTAAATTAAATGTTTTACAAAGAAACTAACCTGTCATGACGTCACTGGATAGTTCTCCAAGTTTAATACAAATTTTGCTATGCTGCTCGCCATTTTGTTAAATTACACTACCAGGTGCGCAGAATTAGCAGAAACAAATGTGACTTCATAGTTCATACATCACACAATTTACGTCACTTACATGTACTGATGTCGTAACGTTATGACATTTTACCTGCAGACGTTTGGAAAGCCTCAGGGGTGGCACAATATAATGCTGGTATATGCTTGTAAATGTAATTTAGGGTTCAATCTAAGTGGTTGTACAGTTAGTTGCTGTATATATTCAATTTTATTGAAAAATATAAAATGCCAATAAACAAATTGCAGCTATCACGACCCAACTTGATTGGGTCGGTGATGTTCTCGACTAACCCAACTTGAATCTAATATTAAATATCTAGAAGACTAGAAGTAGTCACTCGACTGACGGAAGTGGATTAGTTATCTTCGACGACTTCATGACTTTCCTGATATATACTCGACAAAACTAGAAACGTCCCTGTTTTATAGCCGGTGTAGCTCTGTCTATGTATGTACCACATGTTCAAAGTACATGTATTTTAAACCGTGGCGATGTTCAGAATACGATCGTGTAGAGTTTAGCCGATACACACGGTTCACGGAACGTTGATTTCCACTTTTTGCACGTGCACGCTATACTTGTCATCGATAAGGTGATTCAGTTCATGTCGTACCATTCATGCGATAGGGGCTATTCGGAAAATTAAAAAACTTTTTTAATTTTTCACTGTTTTCGATATGCCACGGCTTTCCGAAAACGAGCGAAATCAGGCAATTGGGATGCTTGCGGGTGGGATGGCCGCCAGGGCGGTCGCGCCTCGGTTTGGTTGCTGTCGGAGGACGATTGATCGTCTTGCAGCCCGTACCAGCAGAACTGGGGCTGTTCACGACCGGCAGCGACCTGGTAGGCCTCGTGTAACGACGGCTAGAGCCGATCGTTACATTACGTTGACGCACCTACGTCAACGTCGATTGGCAGCCACAGTCACTGCTAGGCGATACGGTGTCTCAGGGCAGACCATTCGCAACCGGTTACATCGTAACGCCCAACCAATCCGGGCACGCCGCCCGTACACTGGTCAGATAATGACCCAACGTCACCGTGCTGCCAGACTGTTATGGGCGCGACGTCATCTGAACTGGAGAAGGGCTGACTGGAACAGTTTTGTTCACCGATGAATCTCGGTTCAGTCATGCTGACGGAAGATTACGGGTATACAAGCGTAAAAATGAAAGATTCACCGATTGTTGCATTGTTGAGAAGAACAGGTTTGGGGGAGGGAGCGTAATGGTCTGGGGTGGGATCATGGGAAACCGGAAGACAGATTTGGTTGTTGTACAGGGCAACATCAATGCACAACGTTATGTTGCAGATGTGCTAAATGCACATGCCTTACCATTTATCCGTCAGCATGGTCCTGGTGTGACATTGATGCACGACAATGCCCGCCCTCACGTAGCCAGGGTCACCACTCAATACTTACAGCAAAACAACGTCGACGTCATGCCATGGCCCGCGGTCTCCCCGGATCTCAATCCCATTGAGCACATATGGGATGAGCTGGGCCGCAAAGCACGAGCTAACCATCAGATTGACAATGTTCGCGATCTTACACGGGCGTTACAACGGGAATGGAGGAATTTGCCCAACGCACTGGTATTGCGTTACGTCACGTCGTGCGGCGTAGGATCATTGCATGCATTCATGCAAATGGTGGCCACACTCGGTACTAACGAGATTTACTGAATTTGCCACATTACTTATTGAAATTCCATCTCTAAACATTAAGTAACACATTTCTAAGTTTTTTGATTTTGACCCCTACCGCCCTTGGCCGGTTATCTCTCGAATATTTAACAAGATATCCAAATGCAATTTATTGGCTTTGATACAGAAATGAATGAACTTGTTTTTCCATTTTGATTTTTAAAAGTAACCCTTTTGGTTTTTGATGAATCTTTCCTTAAACATGGGACGTTTCTAGTTTTGCTCAGTATACTTCTTGAAAAGTTTAATTTTCAAAAACAGTGATAAGTATCAAATTAACATATTTTTTAATTAATAACTTGTGTGTTATTTCGGTATGCATGTAAATAGAAATATTTTAAGCTTTTGTTTATAGAAATAAAATATCATTTTAATTGACAACATTCATGAATGTTAACATGTTTTTTTATATAAACAATTGTATTTAAATCAACAATATAATGCTGGATATAATGCTGGTGTATGTTTGTTAATGTAAACTCCGGTTCAATCCGTGTTCAAAGTGTTTATACAATTAGATGCTGTATATGTTCAGTTTTATTGAAAAATATAATATGCCAATAAACATAGCAGCCATCACGACCAAACTTGATTGGGTCGGTGATGTTCTCTACTACCTTAGACCGGACTCGCTAATTCAGTATTTGTAACGCGCTCGAAGGCCGGGAATTAGCGTGCCAGGCTCAAGGTACACTAGTGCCACTTCCGTTGATTGAAAAGATGGCGACTGTCCTACCGTAGATATTTAACAGCCGAGTAAAATTGGGATATTATAAGCGTTTTGTCGTTCATACCACAAAGTGCCTGTGCGTACATACAGGAGGGTCAGAGTTACAGGCTGCAACTAAGCAACTTGGTAATTTCATTGTATATCCTGCCCAGGAGCCCAAGGTCAAATTACATATCTTTCTTAAAGCTTACGTTAAAGTTTTTCAAATTGCTACATCTCTTGACAGCTTGGGATATCAACTTGAAACTTCATTTACTCATTGATCACCATCCATATTTTCATTGTATACCCTACACATGCTGCCCAGGGAGCCCAATGTCAAATGGCTTAGAATTTTTGTTAAATTTTTTCAATTTCAAATGAGCATCCAATATTTATTGTGACTTCTAAACAAAACACTGCGTTAAACCTTTCTAGAACGTTATCGGTTATCTATTACGATTCATATACACATTTATCACCATTTGTTGTGATTGATAAGCATACTACACCAATACACAGGGTCAATGACTTTGAATTTCAATTCAGGCGTCATTGGGGAGTATTTCTGATTTACTGACCATCTACATGTAGTTTTGCAGTTGTCGGAATTATGATTGAAATGTTTGATTTTGCTGAAAAAAATATGCCTACCTGCATAGAACCTTGAATAATGTATATTTCAGGCTCCATCACAGCCATTGCTTAAAAAGTGTGATTTAATTTTGCATTGTAATTTTCCAGGCTAATATGGCGAATGCAAAGATGGTACAAGAAAACATAAACAGAGAAAACACAGAACATACAATTACACTCGGCAAAGCTGGCTTGGTTCAGCGACCTCATACGTCACACGCTAGTCACAGAAATGCCTTGGGTGACATTGGAAACAAAGTGTCGGCCATCACAATCGCAGATGGTAGCAAGAAGGCCCCAGTGAAGAAGGAAATTGTCCAGTTGTCGAGCAAGCAACAGAAAGTGCTTACTAAGAGTAAAGCCACATCGTCACTGAAGGCATTGGCAGAGACAAATGTAGTTACACAGGTAAGGCAATAAATAATACCTAGTCTTGTGTTGTGCTGAAAGCAGCCCCTGTGAACATGTTCTTTTAAAAGTAAGTTTTGCTTTATACAGTAGTAACCAGATTTTGCGTATGAATAAGGAACACAAGCCTTGAAATTGTCTAAATGTTCCAGGACCTAGGCACAATGCAACAGTCACTTTTTATGCCACCGGGTTTCGAAGAAACTGGTGGCATATAGTGTTTGGTCCGTCTGTCCGTCCGTCACACTTTTTGATTAACTACTTTGTCAGTTTCTCAAATATGCTGCAGGTGGCATCCGCGTTCGACAGACGCATTTCTTGTTTTATTTAATATAGATGAATTAACAATGCATTTATTTACCCAATTGTTATATTAAAAATACACTGCTGTATACATGAGGAAACCATCTTGCATTCATTTTCACACATTACGACACGCACAACTAGCAGTTTAGGCCTTCAATGTTTTCATGTACAGTTTTCAATTTTGGTGGCTGTGACTAGAGAAATGTGGCTTATGAGATGTGACCAGTGTAGCTCCTGATCACACGAATGTGCTGTCTGATCAGGATAATGATCTATATACTTTTTAGAAGTATGACAAATGTGCAGATCATGAAGAGACTGCGGATGCACAGACTGATCTCGATTTACAGCCGACTGGTCGCAAAGCCCATAAACCACATTTCTCCGTTCACCGCCCCTTTTGTGTTAGTCTATGACCTGCGTACAGTGATCTATTGCGTATATTCAATGTGTATATTAACCGTATATTAATGTAAAATATATTTTCTATCAGGACCAGGAAGTGTTCCATTTCCTCGAGCCCGCTCCCGTAAAGCCTACAAATGTTCCCACTGCCACAGTGCTACCACAACCGAGCGTCACTGCTCCGGCCCCCATGGACACCAGTGATGTTGGGCCTGAAGCATTCTCAAAGGCCTTGTTGCTAAATGTCCAAGACATAGACATTAACGACAAAGACAATCCACAACTAGTCAGTGAATACGTGAATGATATTTATGAATATATGAGAACACTTGAGGTAAGTCGATTCCGCTTTGTTAGGATAACATTCATGCATTCATGCAACAAGATACATGTCAGTATACTATACCTGCTTTGACCTTGGTAATCTCTGCTATAAGGCTACACTTGCTGCATCTAGCCTAATGTTTTAAAATTAATAAGATAATCTCTAGCACCTTCAATGAGCAGACGCCAAGAAAAATGTGCCGTCATTTCCATTTAATATAATGTAGCAGTGCTTAAACCCCATATCAATTGAAATTGGATTATTTTTAATTTACCCATTTGTGTTAATGCGTTTGGAATGAATGTTTGCTAACTTCTGCTGCGTTTGTACAAATTGTCGTGTTCTGTGCAATTGTGAGACGCATGCTCTGCTGCTACAGCGGAAGTACACGGTGGGACAGAACTACCTTGATGCCACAGAGGTGACAGGCAAGATGCGGGCCATCCTGATTGACTGGCTATGTCAGGTGCACCACAGATTCCACCTTCTGCAGGAGACCCTCTACCTCACAGTTGCCATCATCGACCGCTTCCTCATGGTGCGTGCTATTCTCTACATTTGCAGCGATCATGGCAACTTGCTTGATTCTACTAATGATTACAAAACATGAAAAAGACAAACCATTAATCAAGAAGTTCTATCAACTTGTGTAGACTCCCTGAGGCTTGTACCTCTATGTCAGAAAAGCGGACGTTAAACCCTATTCACTCACTCACTCACTCTATCAACTTGATAATAATACATATATATAGAATAAAATAGTGTGCAATTATACATATAAATTCAGTTTTCAAGTGATTTTGTTTTTATAGATACATTTAATATCTCTGCATTGCAGCTAAAATGTAGATTTATTTTAGTCAGAATGTCTATTTTTATGCCACCGGGTTTCGAAGAAACGGGTGGCATATAGTGTTTGGTCCGTCCGTCACACTTTTCGGTTAACCACTTTGTCACAGTTTCTCAAGTATGCTGCAGGTGGCATCCGCGTTCGACAGACGCATTTCTTGTTGAATTATCAATTATATTGCGTGGTTGGATTGTGAAACAAACAGTACCAAAATACTTGATAACCTTGGAACACGATACTGTTTTACGAATACAACCCTGTTTGTCTTAAGTTTAGTAACAAACAATAAGCATTTTCTTGCTTTAGGCCAAGCCAGTGTCGAGAAACAAGTTGCAGCTGGTGGGAGTTACGTCCATGTTGCTAGCCTCCAAATACGAGGAAATGTACGCCCCAGAGGTCGCAGACTTTGTTTATATCACAGACAATGCTTACACAAAGAAAGACATTCTCGAAATGGAACAGACAATATTACATGCTCTCAACTTTAGTTTCGGCAAACCTTTGTGCTTACATTTCCTCAGGCGGAATTCTAAAGCTGGACAGGTGAGTAACACACTAAAAATGGGGTCTGGCCTCATCGTTGTGATCTGTGCAATTAGCAAGCTGGCCTCGGGTCGCTTTTTCTGTGTACCGGTAATTTACTTTGGTTGTCAGTTATTCAAGCAGAATTACCTTGTGGGGTAGTAGCTTTTCAATAATCTTTCCGTGGGCTTGGCCGTTAATCAAGAACTATAACCACATTTATTGTGAAATTCCACTAGAGACTACAAATTGAGCCATGTAGACCGATCCACCTGCACACATGTTAAAATATGCCATTATAATGGATTGATCGAGAAATGATTATACATTCCTGTTGAACGCAGTAAAGCTTCTTAACCCGTTCTGTAATTGCTTTTAATTGGTAACATAATTGGGTGATCAGTGTGCTGCTAATAGCTGTATTTATGGTTAGTCACAATCATGTAGTCCTTTATTACAAAAACTGGTTACCAAATAACTACCAGATGTTAGACAATGCCACAGCTCACTCAATCGAAGCTACTTATTGCGAAAATGTTTGATTAAAACTGCAATAGAATTGGCATTGATGTGTACTAAATAGCCACAATGGAGGCAATGTATCTTTGTTCTACCATTGAATTTTGTGAAGTTAATAAAAAAAAAAACGGCGGATCAATTCCGGTTAGTCCCATTTCTGCAGTCACCATACAAATATACACAACGGTACCTAATGCCACATAAAATTAATTTATTATCCAGGGCTCCAGATAAGGAATCTGACATTGGGTACTGTTACTCCATACTTTTGAAATCAATTGGGTATTCTCAATTTTCAATTGGTTATTTTAAAAACGTTACCCCATCAAATATTTTCAATTGGGTATTTCCATATTTTGATTACAAAAACCGATTCGGAAACAAATCGTACTAATTTATGTATTAATGGTAATGTTTTGTTGTTCATATAATTAATTGAAGCAGTGTAAATACTTACATGTGTATGGTAACACTACTTCACTGACTTATAAGAACACCAAACTGTTTAGTTCAAGTTTTCAATGATTACAAGTACATATAAGTAACTGTTACTAGAGTAATTGGGCTTATGCCATGTGTGACCAGTGTAGTTCCGGATCTGCTTATAGTTATCTGCACACTTATAGTTATAAGTTATGTAACAAGCAGTATCGTGTATTCAAAAAATCATGCGAGATGTTTCATTATATGAATGACAAACAGTGCATACGTTGATCAAGAATGCTTTGATTGGCAGATTGACCTTTGCAACACGCGATCCAGTTATATTCATCAATAATGTCAATCACGATTAATTTGGGGTCTCCACACACCGAGCTCAACAAAATGACTGTATGATGCATTGTGCAATGGATTGAGATTCCACATTTGCATCGGTCGTAAAATAAATCGAAATAAGGTTAACATTGGTGGTGGACTTTTGCAATTTTTTTCTTTCACGTTTTTGATGTGGCCGCCATTTTGTTGCGCCATGTGTCTACTACGATTATATTAATTGGTGAATTCGGGCGCCGTTCAACTCGTCCTATTTTAACTTAGTTTGATCGCCATTTTATTTATTCAAGGTGTGCGTTGGTCGAAATAGTAATAATGTTACCATATTTTCGTTTATTACTTATGATACTGTCCCACATGAAAATATAAACCGGACACATTCAAAATAATAAAATGTCTGTCACGGACGTTTTTCGTTGCATCTCCTTGAGTAGACTCGGTGTCGCCGAAACAAGCAGTTTCACATCGATTTGAATTTAAGAAAACAGACTAGTAATGAGCCTGAATCTCGGGTTCACAATAGTGTCGCATCGCCGTTTTTTTCCACAATTATTGATTTGAAGGCCCCGTCTTGTCCGATTTTTCTCCTCAAAATCAATATGGGCAAAAACGGCCGTTGCGATAAGGGTGGAAATTCTAGATTTGGGATCATTAACTTGAACGGTACTCGAAACAACTGCCGTGTGGTGGGTTACTAGAGTTTCGTATCGAGTTGGACCCATTTTATTTCCCGCTGAGTCGGAATCGCTCCCGCTAAATCATGGAGTTCAAATCGAATACACCTGAAGACTGGTTTCCAGCCGTTACCGGTGATATACAGCGAGACATTGTCCGCAGCTAGAGCCGGGACCAGACTTTGTAAACATTGCCGACCGCACAGATCATCGGCGATGATTTTGTAGGATTGTATACATGAACAAATCTAGCAGTACGCGACAGACTGAAAATACATTTGAGGAGTACGCTACAGGATAAAAAAAGAATTGCGTACCGGACATTTTAATTGCTTTTTGGTACGCATTGTCTCTGATTTTAATTGGGTTTTTGCATTTTTTAATTGCGTATTTATCTGGACCTCTGATTATCCGAATTTTGTGAAAAAATAGTGTGGTCAGTTTTTATTTTCAGGCAATACCAGGAAGAGACAATTAAGGGCTAGATTTTCAAATATGCAACTCCGTTCCATGTATCTACTTACCTTAAAAATTTGGTAAATGATTTGCTGTGTTGCAAGCTGACGTTAGGATCTGGAACGCATCTTCCTGCACTGATTTGTCATCTTTTTGATTGGTTAATTCCACAAAGCGTCCATGCACCCAATTGCGTCACATTTAACGTTTGAAGTAATTTGTGTGTTGTATTTTTTTTGTGACCGATGTATGCCGAGACATTCGTCCGATTCATGGTATTGGTGCAATTTATTCTTTTTGCGACTGGCGCAATTAAAACACGTTAGGGCGGCGTATATATTGAAGGGTGTGCAGGGATGATAATCTTATGTGGCCTAATGCCCATTTCATTATTAGGGCCCCGCCGAGAATCCTACAGGTTTCGCCCCGTGTCCGTCGGTTTATTTTTTTAAAATTTTTGTAAGATTCTCAAATCACCTATAATTTCTGTTTGCCGTATAAAGCTAGTATCTTCCCAGGAAATACTCCCCCAAAGTGGGAAATACCGGGAAATATGAATTTTGATGTTATTATTTGATAATTAAAGTTATTTAAATTAAGTTTTGAGCTCAGTAATAGTTAATTAAACAATCAACAACTTAATAATTAGATATAGGGATTAATTACAATGTATAGATCTGTTTCATTCCCAACTAGGGGTACTCAATCAGGTGGAATATTTGGCAACCATGTTATTTATATTTTGGTTGTATTATTTTTTTGTAAATTACTTCTTCATTTTTTAGGAAGCATAGAGTGTCTGCTAGATACAATTCACAAGGATAACGTCATCATGATCAGACTATGTTTAGACAACAGGCTGTTAATTGTCAACCTTCTCCCACACTAATATTCGGTATCAAGAAATGAGAATAAATGATCTTAACATGCATGATGTGCATACAGTCTCTTACAAGTCTTATATGACTGACAATGTAATGTTTTATGCTTTGCATTTGTATTACTTATTTGCATTATTATTATTATGACATTTATTTAACGTGAAGACTATGGGCCACGATGGTACGTACATGTATACATGAGATACAGTACCTAAAATCGTTAAAATTAGCCAAAAGCCTACTAATGTCTACTTATTTGCATGTACATTGATGAGACTTTAATATAATTTAATAAACCATCAGACTATGATAACAGGCTGTTAATTGTCAGCCTTCTCTCGCACCTTTTGTGTCATACTGTATAATAAGAACCCAGGTGGTCTGTATATGGTCATGTCAAGTTGTAAAACAATTACACTTGCACTGTACATGGATTATCCCTGTTATCAACAGGGATTTTCTCAAAATTCCAAAAGCTTTTATTAGTGGCAGGTTACTATAGTAATGAGGGGTGTTCTCACTCATATACAATAAAATAGACCGTTGGCAAATACTACATAGACTTGTATATAGGGAAGGAAATTGTCTAGAAAATAATGTTTTTTTAGACTGGCCCAAATGAGAATATTCTATAGCATGCTTTAAAATATACATTGTCACTTATTTAATTTGTCCAAGGGCCACCCAAATGATCTGCACATGTAACCTATTCAGGTGGACGCCAACAAACACACGCTAGCCAAGTATCTAATGGAACTGACGATAGTAGAGTACGACATGGTGCAATACAATCCCTCCGAAGTCGCTGCCGCTGCCCTTTGTCTTTCCATGAAGCTGTTGGATGGCTCAAGATGGGTACGTAGTCAAACTGGAGCATGTTGAAATTCATTTGACATATAGTTTGCCACCGTTGATGCGGCTGCTTCATTGAATGGTCTTTATTCGCCTACATGTTTCCTACAATCCATATACTTGTTTACTACCTTTGCAGTGGGTGGCAGGTGGGAGCACGCAATTGGTAATTTAGCGATCGGTGTTTATCCCAGAGATGCTATTCTTCCGGATTTCTCCGGATTTCCGGATTTTTCTAATTCCCGGAAATTCTCCGGATTTTTCTAAAAAAAAAAAAAAAAAAAATTTGGTCCAAAATAATCTGGTGCGAAACGTTCTTGGTGCGACATGTATGCTATCTACTACCTTCAGGCTTTAGTATAGACCTTCAAAATAAAAAATAAAAAAAGGATTTTCTGTCAAATGTTAGTTCTGAAGTTTATTAATGGTGCCTGAAAACGGCCAGAATCGATCTTAGAGGATCTAAATCCCCGGCCATTTACATTTGGATTTTATTTTCAGGATTTTTTGCAATGTCCCAAATGCATCTGTTATCCTTATCGGAATCCAGACTAGAGACCTGGTTTGGCCCTCGCATACGTCTTTGGCATTTTGTATGCGACAGTTGAATCTGGTTATACCCTTGTCAGTATTACGATATTCGTAATCCTATTTTAGGGGACGGGGCCAAGTGACTTCGGTGTGGTATGGAGATTATTCTAATTTCAGGGCTGCCACTGGATATATTTGTTCTCGATGTAAATATTCCGTTCTGATTTTGGGATCGAACCTGTTTGCCCGGCCTTACACGACCTTAGCTGTTGATAGGCTGTTAAACACTAATAAACAAAGTCCCTTTGCAACGATCAAAAAGTAATTGCCACCTACCTTGTCAATGGAGTGGCTTTGTGGTAAGTGCAGTAAGGTCTACTGTTCACTAGTCAATCCCGACCGGACACCTGGTTTGACCCTCTCTTTGGCATTCTGGTATGGTAGTTGAATCTGATTATACCTTATAGTAAACCTTATAGTAATCCTACCGGTATTACTTTTCAGGAGAGGGGGCCAAGTGACTGGTGTTGTATGGACCTGGCACCAGGTCGGGTTATTCTAATGGGGTAAATGCAGGATCGAACCAAATGGCTGGGCTTTAAATAAACTTGGCTGTTGATAGGTCGTTAAACACCGATAAATGAAATTCCCCAGTTCACCGTTTTCATAGAGCATATTCCATTGTACGTAATTGAATAGCAGGAAATAATACACAAGTGGATGCACCCCATCGGAGTGAATACATTACCGCCTATGCTAATCTTGCCAATTACTGTATTTCAAAATACGTCTACTGTGCTTGAAATCTAGCAGATTGACTGCCGAGCTGGGCTCGGACAATCGATTTGATTGATCATGATTCCATATTGACAATAGATGTTCAACAACGTAGCTAATCTGGGCAAGATTAACACATGCAGTTGTATAGGTTATTATACCCCCACAAACAAAGTTTGTTGGGGGTATATAGGAGTCCGCTTGTCTTCCGCTCTATCTTCTACACCCATGCATGGATTATCAAATGGCTTGGCACAAATGTTTCTCATGATGAGGTGTGTCGCGATCAATAACCACGCATCTACGTCCAAGGTCACAGTTGAAGGTCAAAGGTGAAACCTATTGAAATTCCCTTCCGCTCTATATCTTCTACACCGATGCATGGATTATCAAATGGCTTGGCACAAATGTTTCTCATGATGAGGTGTCGCGATCAATAACCACGCACCTACATCCAAGGTTTAGGTCACAGTTGAAGGTCAAATGTCAAACCTATTGAAATTCCCTTCCACTCTGTCTGTATCTTCTACACCGATGCATGGATTATCACACTATGCCCAGGGTGAAGGTCACAGACTTGATGTGTTTGAAACCTTAACGCTCGGCTAAATGGCTTATAATCAAAAATGCCTCGTTTTCTATGGCTGCCAGTGGGGGTATTCGTGTGCCGATAGGCCACATTTCTAGTTTGTATAGACGCCCATGGGAAGTATTATTTTTCTCTACAAATGACTCTAACTTACTGTGATTGGTGATGTTGCAGACGGAGACGCTATCGCACTACAGTTCGTATGCGGAGGGTAAACTGACGCCAGTGATGGACAAGCTCGCCAGTCTAGTCGTTAAAGCAGAGAACAGCAAACTCACCGTAAGTACATCTCCACTATTATGTAATCTTATTGCAGCTTAATGACATTTGAAGACCTAAACTGCAGAAAATTTAATGCATAGTAAATTGTATGCGGTTTGCAGGGATCGATTTTGGATTCAACGAAAAGGGGGCACCGACCTAGTTTTACTACACCACTACTAGGGCATCATTTATTTCTAGTTTCACGAGTAATTTCTCTTCAAATATTAAAACAGATGTGGCCATTCATTAGATTCATAGTTCTCGACCTGTATTAAGTTTAATGTGGCCATGTAATCATGTATGGGAAACGGGGCCAATGGCCCCTCCTAGATTAAATACAATGAGGAGCCCATTTTGTTAAGGATGTGCAAAAAGTATTTTTCTTCATTTTTATATGGACAATTTTTTCTAGTGAGGCCAGGGGAAAATATACTTTTCGAGGGGGAATGAGGTCTCGTACTACAATGATTTGGATTGAAAAAAAAAAACAGATTGGTATTTCTGAGTCATTTCTCTAAAGATAATTATGGCTCATTATATTCATAATTCTGGGCTGTTTGTAACAGTTGTGGACCAGTGTGGCCGCTTACTATTTATGTTGGGGTCTTTTATGACAAAATGGACCAATGGTGAACACTAGGGTTGCAATGATTAGCCGAAATTGGCCAGCATTATAAGTTATTGTGATTCAGATATCGGACCTGAACAAGCAGTTAACCCTTAGACCGCTACACTCAATTGTCGTCTGCTGTTGCTTCTATATCTTGCCTTATTTCTCAATAAAAACATGTTTTGACAGCACTTCAGAATCATTTCCAATAGTGCTGTCAAAGCATGTTGTAAATTGTTCTCTAAAGTGCTGTCAAAGCATGTTTTTGATTATAAAAGTGGAAAATAGAATATAAACAGACGACAAAATAATTAAGATAGCGGTGTAAGGGTTAATAACTTGTCAAATTCTAGACTAATTTTGTTTTTCTTAGATAATTGCTTATTGTTTTATGCCACCGTATGGTGAGGGGGCATATAGTGTTACCGGCGTACGTACGTCCGAAAACTTAACGCTCGGTTAAATAGCTTATAATTAGCTTATAATTCCTTGCTGGGATCTGCTTCACATTTGACACATGCATTGCTCCAATTGTCCTCTACCGCCCTGTGACAAATCCATTCGTCCCGCCCCAGCTAAGCCCAGGGTCAAGGTCAGACTTGGTGCGTTCAAAACCTTAATGCTTGGGTAAATGGCTTATAATTTCAATGCCTCGTTTTCTTTGGCTGCCAGCAGGGCATTCGTGTGCCGACAGGCCACATTTCTAGTTGTATTTTGACTTTGCCCTGATCAGATGCTATTTTTGTTGACATGTGCTCCTGTTACCTGTCTAACTGACCAATCAAAAGATCAGAACTATCAGAATATCTGTGGTATTATAAGTATGTAACTGTTTCTAAACCAGCTGTGTATGATATTGTTTCTTTTAACCCATTCAATCACTTCTCGGAGACTGTCTACGATTAAATGGATTTGACATTAACACAATCTTCTTGCACCTTACAGGCTGTACGAACAAAATACTCCAGTTCGAAGTTCATGAAGATCAGTACAATCGCGGAATTGAAATCTCAGACAATTCGAGACATGGCGGCCAGTGCAAACTCTTGATGAAGCTGTTGGTTAGCTGCGGCGTTGTTTCGCCTTCTCATCTGTGATCGTGTGCCTGCCAGGATGATCAGTCTTTCATTCATCACATCATTATTTATTATCACGTTAATCTGGTGTGGTCTACGATTATCAAACTTTCCGAGCATGTTCTTACACTGCCGTCTACTAATCTTGCCATTATTTGTCAATTTCAAATTTCCTGGGAATTTTGTGTTTGAAGTTGAGCAGTTTTATAGGCTTGGTCTGAGCTGTTACATACAGCTCGGGCTCAGACATATCAAATTGCTTGAGATGTTGATAATTTGGGCAACATAAACGTAGGTGGTTGTGTAATCCCATACTCGAAATTAATAGTTTATTAAGCGAAGCATATGCAGTAATGCAACTGTTTTTGATCTTCGTGAGTATAATTGCTCTGAAATATTTGATAATCGTGGTCCATGGTGTTGTCTGTGCTTGTGTGAAAATCTGGTGGATTGATGGTATGTGTGAATAGTGCCTTTGTTATTTGACACTGGTGACCTCGGGTATGTGCCATCTTCTGCTGGCATTATGAAACAAGGTAGGACTGGTGTTGCACTCTGCTGGTTAACATGTTTCACATCGAAATAGGTGCCAGATTCCTGACTAATTAATTCTGCTACATGCACATGTTTCTTCATGAACACATTTTAGAAATTTTCCCTGGTTACTGGACAAAAAATGTCTTTATGCGACAGCTGTCATCTCGTCAGGAAACTGGTGCATTTTCGATGCAATACATTTTCTCCCGGCGTCAAATCCAGCAACAATGGGTCTACTTTCTTAACTTCAATGGGACAAATTTTCGGCAGACAGTCTTAAACAGGTACATATCTGAGGTCAGTAGTTTTTGATTGGTTACATGTAGCTCTAAGCAGCTTATTTCAGGAATGTACATTGCCTAGTCGTAGCCAGGTGAAGCTACATTGGGGCCCTCAATTGTCAGCTTTTAACAAATAATAATTTTGAAGAAAACAAAATGTGTTTTTAAATGAAATTTGTAAAATTCAGCTAGTATGGAATTAAATTCTGCATGCTCTAAATATAATTTTTTTCTATGTACTTAACAGGAAATACAGCTTATTTTAACTAGATTTTATTATTATTGATTATGTGATTAGGGAAGTGTGCAGATTATACATACAATAGTTGAACGTTGGGCAATGTACAGATTCCTGGTTAAAATGAGACCAGCTATGTGATTTTGTACCCAAGAACATACGCGACTTTTCATGAAAATATTTTCCTAACTTTGATATTGTCTGTAACCGACTTTGAAAGTTTTCATACTGAAGTCTTTATATTTTGTGATCCTACATCTTCCTAGGTACAGAATAACATGGCTTGTCTCAAATGTGTGAGTAGGCTCTGGTGGGAAATGTCTAGTATCCATATACACGTTGCTTCTATCATCGACCAGTCAAACTCCTCCTAGTTTTCTAGAAACTGAATTATATCGCCATATTGGGTAACACATGTTGCTGAACAGGGCCCATGCTTACACAAATATTTAGATTCATACTTTTTTAAGTTCGTACATTAGTAACCTTTCTTTCTTTTTTTCATCACGCCCGCTTGCAGTCAGCGTGCGTCCGGCATTTTTAAGTACCAATATCAGAATAATTTGAAACTTCGCATACCTCTTCATCATCTTTCATATTCTCATTCTAAGCCAACCCATGCGGCCCCCATGTCAAAGGTCGAATTACTTTTGCATTAAGTTTTTTGAAAATTTGCATTTGTTTTTATGTACCCAATATCGCCACAACTCCAATTAACTTTCAACCTTCACATACTTCTTATCATCCATTTCTTCATCCTATAGTCCCGATGTCATGGTAAAATTACTTTGAAATGAAATTTGTGTTCGTTATTAACTACACAACCCAATTGACTTATTTTCCATTCTACTGCCCACTCGTGCCCAAGGTTAAGGCCAAATTACTCGGTTCTATTTTCTCAAAATTTAGTGAACTACTCCCTCTTTTGAAGGGCTAGCTTGAACCCTGATAAAGGCTGCCAGCAAGGGTATTAGCTTAGTAATAACGATGCCCTTGGAGTATTATTCAAACTTGGATTTATCTTTTAATCCCCATAGTTATTTAGGTGTCTAAAAGCATTGTGTAGTATGTGGACATTTTCTACCAGAGGACAACTTCCTAGGCTCAAAGACTTGTTGAATCTGCACCACCAAAGAAATCCAAACATTTTTTGTCTTAGTGCATGTATGATTAATGGTCGCATACGACATTAAAACATTATATATACGAGATTAAATGTCCCATCTTGTTATCAGGAGGCCAGTAGTTCAGTACTCATTTTAATCTGCAATGTAGATTTGGTTGCTTTATTAATTCCGTATTTTCTGCACATCCACTAGACGGTATCGTGTGGCATGTGTATTTATTTTGTTTAACACCAGTTTCAGAGCAAATGTGTATTGAATTATTTGCGCGAATACAGAATATTTAACATGTTCCATGTGGTACGACACTTAATGGATGTGCTCTCCATTTTATGTCTCATTGCCAAATTCCGTCCAGTGTTTTATTATTTTCATGCATCATTTTGCTGGCCTCCCCGATACTGAAGCAATCTAACTTGAAATATATTCTGAAAAATCAAAGCTTTGTGTACATTTAGTGCTTGTTGGGTAGAAGTTTAGTTTTTCTCCAGTCATGGCTTAATTTTAAAAAATCTTTTACCGCTACAACTAGGTTCCATTTTTGTGCATTCGAGGTCAATGTCAAAGAAAAACAGTTTATAGTTTGGTCACCTTGGTGTAATTTTATCCTTCTGGTGATATTAATCTACATATTTTTGGCCAGCTACCTTCACATATTTTGCTTGGCAGCAGATAACACATTTGTGAATGGTGTAATGTAATTCTTCAAAATTAACATGTATCATTTTATAATTTTCAACCAATGTATGCCATCTACTGGAATCTGGAATATATATATATACACATTACTACCTGCGCTAATATTGCCAATTTATTTATTTAAAAACTGCACTTGAAATTAAGTAGCTTCATTGGTCGAGCCAGAGTTGTGCTACAGCTCCTGGGAGTTCAATTGGGTTTTTGCCCATTATAAAAGTGGTAAGATTATTACTGATCCTACTGCTTTTGGGAGGGAAGAAGTGATTCTGGTGTGGCGAGTACCTGGCATCGGATCGGGATTATTCTGATTTCAGGGCTGAATATGTAGTTTTTCATTGTAAATATTCAGTTTTGACTTTGGGATTCCCCCCCCCCCCCCCCCCCCCCCCATTTGTACATGAACATGTACTTGAACATGTACTTGAACATGTACTTGTACAGGTAATATATTGGATTTAGTACTAAACCCATTGACCCAGCCTTAAATTACCTTAGTTGTTGATAGGCCGTTAAACCCCAACAAAACCAACAAACAAAATCGGGCTCTGACAATTAAATTGCTGGATTGCCAATAGGTGTTCAGAAACGTTGATAAATTGGCAAGATAAACGCAGGCGATCGTGTACAATAATGTGTCTGGATTTCCTCAGCAGATCAGCTTTTCCCAATTCATGTTTAGTTAGATTGCTTCTCGTGGTCTAATCGAGAGAAAAAAAGGAAAACCAAGCATATCTGATAATTATTCTATGATCATTCAATTACTTGCAAACTAATTGAATGTATCCCTCTGAAACAAGATGACTTGGCTGGTAGACAATTTGTGCAAACTAGTGTCCATTTTATCGAAATGGGTGGGATGGGGTGGGGTCCAGACATGGAAATTGATTTTAATTGTAATTCCACTCTAGGTTGATATTTGCAGTATTTTTCCTGGGGAGGATGCCAGTATTTGTATCGTGTTGTCCCAGTCAGCCAGCCGTCTGTGTGACGTAACTAATCATGGTATGTAACCAGTAACCCGTATGCAGTTCTGTAACTCCGTAATCATGATACTGGCAGTTTGCTGCTGCACTTTCACTCCTGCATCCGTCTACAGCTAGACTCGTAATTTCTCCATTGTTTTCACAAGTGCCATCTGATGTTTCTAGATCTATATAATTCAGAATCTATAACAAAACTAAATAGCATACCGCTGGTGTCTTTCATACACATTGTATGGAACACATTACTTCAAAAGTCTCTGCTTAAGAACCTTTTTCTGGAACCCTTACTGCATCCTTTTGTATCATTTAAATAGGGTATAATTTATTTATTAAATGAGTTTACCGATTTCACATTAAAGAAACGAGGCTATGCCAAGTTTCTTATGTCGACAAGTTCAATAATTGAACCCACAATGATCACGCATGTTTTCTGTAGCGGTCTTTCGTTTGCATATTTATTACACTGCGTTATCTCGCTGAAAGCCCATTTTATGCAATAAATAAGATACAAAACCTTCATATTTGGCTTCAACCATCAGAAATGTGGATATATTTTGACACTAATCAGTCGTGATAATTAATAAATGCAAGAACTTGCAGAAATATTTTTAAAGCTTGTTTCATCTTCAGTACTAGCTGTTAGCGGATGCTGGTTCGCCATGTGCTGTGGTTTAACTGCCAACAATTAGGCGGTGCTTTTCAGCATTTAGATGAGATTTACAAGGCTTAGGCGTAGATCATTTTATACTCGCATTGCGTTTGTACAGTAGTTGTTGTGTACATATATTTTTATATGAATAAATATTTTACAATATTTCTGTTTATGTTGTCACGATCATTCCACAGAATGGGTTGGTGAGTTGGTCATCTGCATTGTGCGAAAATGGCGGGCAGTCGGTTGGGAGCATGCAAAGTAATTTAACGATGGTTCATCCTCAATTATACTGTAGTTGGGTGGTGGGGGCATCCTCGATTATACTGGAGTTGGGTGGTGGAAGGGGGAGGGGGGGGTGTATACTAGTTTGGTAGTCCGTCCCATAGGTTGAAGTAACGTACCAAGGTCCATTAAATACATTAAATATGCCTAAAAATATCAATAAGTGGGGGGAAAAATCAGTTGAAAAAAAATGTTTGCTCCGTTAGAACACAATGCAAGGTGCCTATGTTTATAATGGTCCATACTCTGAATAGCCTCGAAGACGGACTCTCACGAAATAGTTAACCGCCAATTGCAGAAGTTAGGCAAATGTTATCCCTCCACAACGATATATATTTCGAGCTAGAGATTATTTGTTAAACCAGATTCCGGATTTATCATTAGTCTTAATACTGATGTCGTCTTGCTAGATACAAATGCGGAACTTTGTTGGAACAAAATAATCCATAGCTAATAAATGCGTTGACATAGCGCATTGGAGAATACATCATTGCGGAGGGCTATCATTTGCCTAACTTCTGCAATAGGCTAACATTATATAAATCGGTTAATTGTTTCGTGAGAGGCTGTCCGAGTACAGCCCATAAAAACATGGGAACCGTAGTAATATTTGTTTCACTTATTATTTTTGTTTCACTTGATACTTGTAGGTATTTATAGGCCTTCGTATGTTGCTTCAACCTGTGGTCCGTCCGTCACTAAATTGTAACACTCTGGGAAATGGCTTATAATTTCCGATTCCTTGCTCGGATCTGCTTACTATTTCACACTAGGGCATTGCTCCAATGGTCTAACGCCCAGGGTCAAGGTCGCATACTTTGTGCATTAGAAACCTTAAATGCCCGGGTAAATGGCTTTTAATTTCTGTTTCCTTGCTCTGATCAGCTTTACATTTCACACACGCAATGGTACTCCACCGTCGTGCGAAGCTCAAGGTCACATACTTGGCCAGATCATTACCAAACTTCATCAATAGCTTCCGCGCGCTAATAGCTATACATCCACTGTCATTTGTGCGAAGTACATTTTGCATATCTCTTTATCCGTTAGTTGGATCGTTACCAAATTTCATCAATGGCTTTCTCACATTGATGGCTATCCAATCATTATGCAATAGCAAGGGGGGCATATTGCCCTCTTGAGGTTTGGGTTCCGTACGTCCGTCTGTTTACATTTACGTCAAAATGTTTAGCTTGAAGGATAGCTTTCAATATTTGGACACTTCTTTTACCTGAACATGTATGACACACTCGCACCACCAATGACATGACCTTTACCTTCGAAATGGTGCTGAGACACTTGGCCATTGTGTTATGTATAAAAGTTTGTGAGCGTGTACTATCTTCAATATTACTGGAAGGATTGCTTTTATATTGAGACCGTTCATTCACCTGAACAGGTGTAATGCAATCACACCACCAATGACGTGACCTTCAAAATGGTGCCATTTTCTTGCGTCAAAAAGTTTGTAAGACTCGAATGACTGACAAATGTGTAAAAAAAATGTTTTTACACACAATCTCTAGTTGGAGTCCAGTATGCCATGGGGGCATATACATGTTTTACAAACATAATGTCTAGTTTGGATGAGCTTTATCTTCACCTTGGTGACCTTAAAGGTACATGCCCACTCAGTAGGCGCATGTTCTTTATAGGAATTAAATAAGTGTATGATTGTGTCGCTATTCCACCAGTTCTAAAAATTACAAGTGCCCGCTATACAAATATAATCATTTTGTAAAATTTATTTTACTGAGTGACGCGCGGTGGTATCGGGCTATTTTCATATGCAAATGAGGTATATTTAACTATTTATACTAATTGAATTGGTTACTTTAAAAAAATAATATTTTCGACAGATTATAAAGTATGATCATTGCACATCAAAAAATAAATACAAATAATAAAATTTTGTTGGGAGGGGGGGGGACCCCCCCCCCTTTCTTGAGGATGCAGGAAATGGCGTTTCATACCACTTGGATTTCAAAAATGGTAGATGTTGATAAACATAGACCCCCAGCAAAATCCCGACATGTAGATTGGGAACAATGCATGTTGTGCCAGCAAACGACACACGAGGTTCTTGTTTGTCCTGCGGATACAACGCGAACAAATGTTGGAGCTGGCTATGAAACGTTAGCAAGTAATATCGAGCAGTTTAAAAGTATTCGATGTTTACCCATCGACATTGATGTGACCAGCTTATCACAACCGGATGGTCTACTGGCATCACTTACTCGACAGAGAGCCAAGTGGCACAAAACTTGTGCTAACAAATTCAGTAGTCTGAAGCTACAACGAGCGAAAAAGAGAAGATGCCCAGATGATGGATTTGCAGCTGGTGGTAGTATAGCAAAATTAACACTATCAAGTACTGGTGGAGCATCCGCTGAGAAAGAAACCTCGTGCTTTTTCTGTGGTGAAGGGTTAGAATCAGGCGGTCTTCGAAAAGCGTCCATGTTTCGTCTTCACAATCGGGTGAAGAAAAAAATGTGCGCGTATCTTAGACGACAGTTTGCTGTTAGGTAAACTAAGCACAGGAGACATGATGGCGCAAGACGCTATATATCATGTCACATGTCTCCTTTCACTATACAGGAGAGCAAACAACGCAAGTACTGGTGACCAAGAAAGCAATGATAACTGTCTTCACGGCATCGCTTTTGCCGAGCTGGTGGCATACATTGAAGATGCTAGAGCAGAAAGCGGTGACACACCACTCGTGTTGAAACTAGCGGATATGTCCAAGCTGTATACAATGCGATTAAAACAGTTAGAACCTAATGTATCAATTAAGGTACAAACAACACGTCTCAAAAACAGACTCTTGATCAGTTTCCAGACATGGAGGCTCATAAGCACGGTCGCAACGTTTTGCTCGCATTTAAGGACGGGATTGGTATTGTCCTAAATGCATCACATGGCCAGGACTTTGATAATGACAGTCATTCTAGCGAAAGCAGCGTCAATTGTTCGCAGAGATATGTTTAATATGAAATCCACATTCAATGGATCGTTCAATTGTAACAGTCAACTGGAATCAGTTCCATTGTCACTGTCCGCATTGGTTGGGATGATCATGGACGGGCCGAATATCAAAACCCGGTCTAGCAACGAATGCGCCTCACAAGCAACTCTTTCTACAGCACAATTGTTGTACTTTAACAGCACAATACGCCGACGCGAAGGTTCTTCTTCAAAATATCACAGCAAATCACGAGAACCACCTCTTCCTATATACACAGGTCTCCTTGTACACGCAGAAACAAGAAAACGTGGACTTGTTGACAAGCTATATGATCTAGGATTGTCCATTTCTTATGACAGAGTACTATCCATATCCACAGACATGGGAACTGCAGTATGCGATCAATTTCAGAAGGATAATGTTGTGTGCCCACCAACTTCGCAAAGGTATTTTCACTACAAGTGCAGTTGATAATATTGACCACAACCCATCATCAACTACAGCACAAGGGTCTTTCCATGGAACAGGGATATCACTATTTCAACATCCTACAATTGACTGCCCTGGAGAATGCAGAGACGTGGTCGTCCTTCGTCCGTCTGAGACAGCAACACAAATGACTATATCGGCATTGCCTGAGTCATACACAAGTGTGCCACCCGTTATCTTACGGGAAAAGGAACCGACAGTACCCGCCGCCAGTGGAGCGCTCAGAAGAAGTGAGTATCCAGTCCTATCACAAAATATGACACATCAGTTTCAGTGGCTCGAGCATACAAAAGAAGTATGCCAAGCTGTAACACATGAAGAACAAGACATGGAAATGACATGGGCAGCTTACCATGCATCAAAACAAGCAACAGCTGACCTATTGGCAGATGTGCCGATAAACATTAGTGCGTTTGCTTCCTCTCTTCCAGGAAGAGGCGAAATCGCCTGCAATGATACGGCATGCGATGAATGTTATACACAAAGCCGTACAGTTCCTAAATCCAGGCCAAACACCTGTCATTGCATGTGACCAGCCCCTCTATGCTGTCGCCAAATTAATACAATGGAATTGGCCAGACACACATGGAGAAGACAAGTTTGTGATAATGTTCGGAGGTCTTCACATCGAAATGGCAGCACTGAAGACATTAGGAGATTGGTTACACGACAGTGGATGGACGACAGCTATTTCAGACGCCAACATTGCGTCATCTGGCTCAGCCGAGTCATTTATCAAAGCTGCCCACGTGACACGGACCCGACACGCGCATCAAGTGACAGCCAGTAGTCTGTCATATTGATGCACAGCGCATTCTCACAGTATTTGAATAGTGTGGAAGATGGTGAAGATGCGTTGTCATTCGATGAGTGGCGGGCAGTCAGTGGCTCAAATAGTCCCCAGTTCATGTATTGGTCGATTACACTGGACTTTGAGTTGACAGTGTTGGCATTCGTTCAATCTATTCGCCAGGCAAACTTTGACTTGTACAAAGAATCGTTAGCCAAACTCATACCCTGGTTCTTTGCTCTGAATCACACACACTACTCTCGTTGGCTACCCGTCCGTACACCTTCGCGATATGCTCGCACTTTCTCACACTCACCCAAATGTCGCAGCAGAGTTTGAAGCCGGACACTTTGTAGTGCGTAAAACCCACAGCCTATTCTCGGCAATAGCCATTGACCATGCGCACGAGCAAAACAATAAATGTGTCAAGGGTGACGGAGGAGTTATAGGCCTGACAGAAAGTTCTGCAGAGCTTCTGCGGTGGATGGTAGCAGGTCTGAAGTTGCCAGAGCTATTGGAGAGTTTGAAGCAACACTGATAGATAACACGCGCAAAGGCAGCAACACAGCTAATGTGCGTCATCACGAACAAGTGAAAAGTGTCCAGACGACCTTTCAAAAACAAGTACTTGCACTTTGTGGAGTCATTGAAAAAATGGGCAATCCATTCATGGATGGAAGTGGGGATCTATTAGTTTTAGACACGAGAGACATAGTCAGTAATGATGTAATAAGCACTGTCGAGAAGATCCAAGAGGCAGGGAAAGAACAGTTTGTACACTTTGTTGACAATAGACCAGTCAGACGAAACAAATTCCCCTTGTTTGGTTCTATACCATCAAGGACAGTGTCACACGAGAAGCAGCAAATTGTGTCTTTGAAAAAGAACTGTGCATTGTTCTCTCAACTGTACATTTCGTGTCAGGTTCGAGGCGGAGATCTTGATGAGTTTTTTTGTCATGAAAATCAGGGATATCCACCGGCTCTCTCACAATTTGGACAAATACGCACTGGGACAAAGTCTGATCTTGTGCACTGTTTGGAAAAACTTGTTGATGTTCAAGAGAGTGCACCTGATGTTGAAGCATTACTCCTAGATGGTGCTGCCATTGTCCATATAGTGAAGCCTGGGGCATCGAAGACTTTCCATGCTTATGCACATGATGTCTTCATGAAGTATATCAAGTCACAACACAAGCATGTCGACAGGATTGACATAGTCTGGGACAGATATGTTCCAGACAGTCTGAAAGCAGCACCGAACGCACTAGACGAGGCACAGGCACAAGGCGTCGTGTTTTGCCAGACAGCAATGTACCAAGCAACTGGGAATCTTTTCTGAAGTCGGACGAAAATAAGACCGAGCTGTTCAACTACCTGTCCGAAGTTGCCACGACTGAGGACCACGACGGAAAAGAATTAATATCCACATTCAGCGATACCGTCCTGTGTAGCAGAGACAGAGACGTCACAGAATTGTCACCATGTACACACGAAGAAGCGGATACGCGACTTCTAGTACACGCAGCTGAATGCGGACGACATGGATTCAGCCGGCTGATGATTCGAACTGTCGACACAGATGTCGTAGTTATATGTGTAGGTCTTTTTCGAGAGTTGAACGTCGGCTGAACTCTGGATTGCATTTGGAGTTGGCAAACACTTTCGTTACATTCCTATCCATGCCATTGCGGATGCATTGGGTTCGAACAAATGCAGAGCTCTTCCAGTATTCCACGCGCTCACTGGTGTGACCAAAGTCCTCCTTTGCTGGACGAGGGAAGACTACTGCATGGAAGACATGGATGAGTGATGGTGATGGTGTGACCGACTCGTTGTTGCGCTGAGTACCACACCAACTGGTGCCACGGTCAAGGAGAAGATGCGTTAATTGAGAGGTTTGTTGTTGTCATGTATGACAGGACAAGTACATGTCAGACAGCGAATGAGGCACGCAAAGACTTGTTCACCAGGAAAGGGAGGCCTATTGATGCTCTTCCACCAACTTCCGCCGCCCTTTTTGAGCATACCAAACGAGTGGCCTATCAAGCAGGGGTCACTGTTGGGGACAGTCATTAACTCACGTCAGTCATTCCGTCACCATGTGACTGGGGATGGAAGAAATCTACGGCCCAAACATGGGAACCAATATGGACCACCCTACCCGAAGCGTCGAAGGTCTGTCAGCAGCTATCAGGTGTGGATGTCAATCGGTGAGGGGATGTGTGCTGGTCGTTGTAAATGTGTCAAAGCATGTATGCAATGCACTGCATTGTGTAAGTGTGGCGGCGATTGCGAACGTGACTAGTCATACAAATAGCAATAATGATATCCACATGACAAACAAAGACAGCGTCATGCGATTTTGCAGACCGCTGAACACCACTACCAGACAAATGGTGTTATCCCGTCCGTTCATCTGTGTCATAGGATGTGCCCAAATAGGTACAGTAAATGGGGCACATACACAATGGAAAGTCAAACGTGTACACCTGTCAGAATGAGAGTAATGCTCAACGGACCAACAATGATAGGAAAATAATAACAGCATTGATGGAATGCTTGTAGAATACAATACTTGTTATCGAGACGATAACTGAATACAGAGATCCGCTATATTTACCTAGTATGACCATCACAGATAAACAATAGACCACAAGTAGTGCCATAAATCTCTTGGCAGAAACACATCACAATACATAATTACCTGAAGCATAGTAAAAAAATAGTGGACATACATTTACAGTTCGTGTCATTTAGAAATTGGAATTCGATGCCCTTCTATAAATGGCAGCCATCTTGATTTTATATGAATATTTACTCATGAAGCAATAACAGTACATTAGCTTACTGTCATAAATGAAAGATTTTCAAATATTTTACGACAATTATGTTGAAGAACGCATGTATTGCTATTTTACCTCGAATTTGGCGGCCATTTTGAAAACTAGTCACTATGTTGACATTTATCAAAAAAATATATAATTTACACTTTGTTCTATACCTCTTATTATCCCATATGTGAAATTTTCAAGAACATGATCGACAAATTGGCTTGATAAAATAATTTTTAAAAATTACTGTATAATTTATGGCGGCCATCTTGAAAATGGCCACCATCTTGATTTTTTCAAGTGGGTCTACATCCAAAAAAAATCGGTTTATATATTTCTATAACTGTGCCAAGTTTCATGCTTGTAGCAAAATGTGCGCAATTGTTTCACGGATCTGCCCCACTAAAAAGCCATATGCCGCCAAAATTATCAATGTATCCCAATTAGTTTTCATTTTAGAAGTATTTTTATGACGCGTGGTAAAAACTTATAGGACGTTTTAGATCAATGACGTTGAAATTACGGCGTGTTTATCAACGGCGTATACAAGGGGTTTTGATAAAATACCCGGACAAGTCGTATAGATTTGTCATCTTTTATCGCATGTCAACCAAATTTGGATATCTCGTAGTCTTTCGAAGTGTTTCCCATTAGGCAGACAAAGTATGAAAATAATGTTTATTGCAGTTGCTATTAATGTAACGTCATGTTTTGGATTGCGGCCCAAGTAACGTAATTCCGTATTAATTTCAAATAAGGCAGAGTGTTGGCGTTTCCCTGTTGTTTGCTGCTGTCTGAAACAATTTTGGGGAATAATAGCGACAATATTTAACATTTCGTATGTGGCGACATATTTTAAAGTAGGAAGTAGTCCGCTTATAACATTAACTTTGTAACAAAACACGACGTCGGGCAGATTTGGTAGCGTGATACCTTATAATTGTCGCCGTGTGTCTTTCTTGAGGATCGCATTACCATCGCCTGATTCATTATTATGCAGTCAAGTGATAAGCTGATGATTCGATACTACAAATCGTGGGAAAGCAAGTTTATGACCATCAAATTTCCAATTAATTTCAAGACTTTTCGAAAACTCCACCGACCTCACTGTGTGCTTTGTGCATTATGTATTGCTTATACACAAACAATAAAGGAGCTGCATTGAAATCACTGATTCTGAATCTATTAGAGATTTTAATGCATTTGTTTTACTAGAAACCCTGGATATATATGCCATTATAATTATAACTGCGTGTCTACCTCTGGTTTATGATAAAATGAGTGGCGTTAAATGGCATATCATTCGCTAAGTACTGGATAGAATTTTTCAAAAGTGTCTCAATTTACCAAGATAATAGGTGGTAATATCGTTGGCATACACTAGGTTGTTCATATTTAAGATTATTTATGATTCAAGGTGCAGTGTAAGCGAAGACTTCGCTGATATGTAGCCATTTAAATTATGCGTTCACCATTTTGAATTCATAAGGATAACCGACGAAAAAGAGTGACAATGTCAAAGAACGACAGTTAGGCGACAATGCACAGCGCCTGAAGCATTTCTAAGTCATTGATGCTGCGAGGAACTCGTGCAAGTATCCTTGCTATAATATTTTGTCACGACACCATGGCCATACCGTCATACATGTATTCACGTTCAGTGACGTCGCAAGTACGTGACGTCATAATATATGTACTACGGTGCAAGGCATCGCGTCTCATATTAGTGAAAGTTTCAGTAAGTTATAATTTTCCGTTTTCTGTTCACACTTAATGTTAACTGCCACCAGTAAACGTAAATGGGAGGGCAAACTGTGAAGGTTTACAGCGACACTGCAAACGTCGTTTTTCCGACGTCGTTTACCGCTTTTCATGACGTTGTCATTAAGCCCAGTTTTCGCATGGCGCGGACCAAATGTATAATAATGCCAATCAATATGTGGGGTAATGTTGAATTAATGTTTTATTTTGCCAGAAAATGTTGCAGATGATGCCTCTGATATAAAAAACAGTTTGTGACTACTCATTGGGCATGTACATGTACCTTTAAAGTTATATCATGATGAAGAAATGTACAAACTTTTTGACACAACCAAATGGCTATAAAGTGTTTCCGCAAAAATGTGAAGGTAAACAAGGTCGTGTTAATGGCGGCATGCGTGTGTTCCACATGCTCACATATATCAAGTGTCCAAATATTGAAGCAATCCGTCAAGTAATATTAAAGTTATACCATGATGACGAGTGGGTGGCAGGTGGGAGTACGCGATGGGTAAATTAACGATCGGGGTTCGTCCTTACCGGAATTCCCACTGGAGACCTGTAGCCTATTTCACCAACATTGCAAAGCATACTTTTCTAGCAAAGTATACTTTGAGGGAGAAATTTTAAATATTAGGATAAATTTATTAATTTTTATTATACTGAATTTATTACATTATCACAGCCATTTTGGCTGTGATTAATGTAATAAATTCAGTATAATAATTCTGCATACTTTTAATCATCAAATATATGCAGTCGTTAGTTCTATATGAAATAATGCATTTCAGGAAATATAAATGATTACTCCCTCAAAATATACTTTGTTACAAAAGTCTACTTTGCAATGTTGGTGAAATAGGCTACTGGTTTGGCCCTCACATATATGTCTTTGGCATTTTGTATGTGACAGTTGAATCTGGTTATACCCCTTATATGAGTATTACGATTAATCGTAATTCTATTTTAGGGGAAGGGGCCAAGTGACTTTGGTGTGGTATGGACCTGGGGGTGGCAGTGACCAGTTAATTTAAAATTATCAATTTCACGCCCTCGGACAATATTCAATATTCCAAATAAGTGGGCAGACAGCAATGAGTTCGACATTTGTGACCTAGACACACTAGAAGCTTTTACATAAACACAAATATGCTGCTCTATTAGTGCTCCTTACCTATGCAGGAATGTGAAATATCTTGGTGCAGCTTCTTTAAAATTGTCCAATTCTGAGGTAAAATATTCACTTTAAAACCATGCCGTGCCACGCTACTTGCGGAACTACAGATTGAATGTTGTATGTGTTCTCAATCATCATCCAGAGGCAAATGCACTATCATGGTGCAAACGAGTTCCCATCCATGAGTTTTCTCTGAAATAAATTCTTGTTTGAAACTCCCAGAAAAATCTGTTGTTTTTATCAGTTTTTGTCACAACATACCCTCAATTCATATTTACCCATTTCTGATCAATGGGAACAGGTCAGATGGCTCTGGAATGAACATTCATCAATGAATACGATGTAAAATCTGAATAAAATACAAAATCAACTACAAAAAATTAATTAAACAATTAAAATGAATTTTAATCAGCAGAAAGTGTAATACATGTATTTATAAATTTCACCGGTGCCATTATACGAAACTGGCGGCTAACTGGTCACTGCTACCTTAAGCATGCAGACCCCTTTTGTCACTGCACATTTTCTGTCATTTGCTAGTAGGGTGGTCAATTCCAAAGAGAATAAACCTAATATTAAATGTATATTGTGTAGAAGTGTGTTACAAATTAATGTTAAGGGTGGTGGTACAGCTTCGGAAAGTGGTCAGATTTGGGTCGAAACAGCATTTTGCTACAACAGTGTTACTGCTGATGTGTTGCTATGTAAGGAGGCGCTAACTATACAAGCACTTCATTACACTGCTTAGCAAGCACTACAGCTGCTTCACATGTATTAGCAAGATATGTATGTGACCTTGAACCAGTAAAAACTGCATATTTTCTAGAAATTATCGGCAGATTTGAACATTTTCATAATGTCACTGACATACAAGTTCTTTCAAGGTCCCTCAGTAGGTTCAAGACCCTACTAAGAGATAAATAATACACCTTTAGCACAGTACTTGGTGTTTATTGCTCGTCAATAAACTTAAAAACTGTAAAATAATAGCTATCAGACAATAGCAGAGCTCTACCATTTCACACCCACTGCTGCGACAAGGCCACATTCACAGAGTGCACATTTAATGTAAAAGGATTGAGTAAATCGAGCATAGAAAGTAGGTCAATGTCAGTTCAATGTCACATGTACATTGGCTTCATATGAGTCCCACAAATTGATGAAGTAGCACAAGCATGGTCGGCTTAGTGGCTGTATTTGGTGCGAAACGGACCGAAATACGTAAAATGATTTGTCAAACTAGCAGAAAATGTAGGTCAAGGTCGAATGAAGGTCAGCTGAGAGACAATGGTTTAAGGTGGATCACAGCAGGGCAATGTCATTCAAGGCTTTCAGAGTCTAATAGGAGGGTAGCTGGTCAGAAAAATGGAAAAAGTAACTCTGAAACAAGTGTGCAGGCATACAGGTCACTCACTGTTACGACACCGCGGGCCAACTAGTTTCAGCCCAATGTGAAAATACACTAACCGAGATGCTATTTCTTGTTCTACTGGTCTGGTTATTCTTGCCAGGTGGCTACCATCCAGGTACAGGCTAGCAGCAGCTTAAATTGAATAAGTGACACATACAGACGAGTCTGGTAAACTAGAGACATTCAGTGAAAGATGCGGTCCTAACTGTGTGGACTAAGGCGGTCAATCTACACAAAATAGACATTTCTGTTATTAAGTAGATCTACATTTAACACAAATTCAGAGAAATGTCCTTCGAATACACTTTCCAGGCTAATCGTTGTGCAACACAGTCAAATCCGTCCAGAAAATCATCAAGATATCAAACATCAGAATTTCACCATTTAGTTGTTGTATTTTCAGCTTGAGAGGCTTCCCTGCTAAAATGGCTCAAAACATTCATCAGACACATGTCAGCTGTCCTGAAATGGTATTTTCAATGTCGATAAATGTTTACGTCAACATTGAAATGTAACAAATGACAGAAATGGCAAATTCAGGAAATCATGTTTTGCCTTAAGTGGACATTTGTGACCTAGACACACTAGAAGCTTTTACATAAACACAAATATGCTGCTCTATTAGTGCTCCTTACCTATGCAGGAATGTGAAATATCTTGGTGCAGCCTCTTTAAAATTGTCCAATTCTGAGGTAAAATATTCACTTTAAAACCATGCCGTGCCTGGACTCTCAGATCTATGGAACGCCAAATCTACATAAACTCAAATAATTAATGCTAGCTTCAAATAATTAGTGCTCTCTAATTCTATTAGTGCTCTCTCAATTTCAATTAGTGATCTCTCTAATTCAATTTGTGCTCTCTAATTCAATTTGTGCTCTCTCAAATTCAATTTGTGCTCTCTTTAATTCAATTAGCGCTAGCTGTAATGATAATTAATAGAGAGAGCACAAATTCAATTAGAGAGCACAAATTCAATTAGAGAGAGCACAAATTCAATTAGAGAGAGCACAAATTCACTTAGAGAGAGCACTAATTGAGAGAGCACAAATTTAATTAGAGAGAGCACACATTGAATTAGAGAGAGCACTAATTGAATTAGAGAGCACAAATTGAATTAGAGAGCACAAATTCAATTAGAGAGAGCACAAATTCAATTAGAGAGAGCACAAATTCAATTAAAGAGATCACTAATTGAATTGGAGAGACTGACATGTGTATACACTGGTCACCAATGATCCACACAGACTGACGTGGCTCTACACTAGTCATAATATGAACAATGTGAAGATACGGAAAGAACTTTTGTATCTACACGATATGAGGGGATACACAGTTACACAGTACATACTGTTGTTCGAAGTTTGCCTCCTCCTCCTCGCAGTGGTTTGACATAGTTTTGCAAATCTAGGACACTCGCTGATTGATAAATTGAATATATATTCAACATCCTGGACGGCTATTCTATGATAGAGTGTACAAAGTATGTTCCACTTTTGGTGAAAAATCAACTTCAATATTTGACGAAATCAACATATGTGTCATGTTGCTGTACATCTTGAGGACAGGAATCCAAAATATTTCAGCACAAAGAGATCAACTTCAATGAAAATATGTATATGTTCCAATGCCAGTCAGTCTGAGGTACGGACCCTACAAATTTTACAAAAACTATACATATCAGCATATCAGAATACTCTACAGACGAATATTTATAAATGAACATATATAGTTGAAATGGAAATATGTCGAGTAACCATGGAGATATTCAAGATGTCGTCCAAGATGGCCACTGTTTTGAAAATAAGCATTAACATGTATAATTGTTCAAATCACTCTATAAACCAGTGCTTCAATGTTTGATGGCAATATTATATGCATACTATAATAAGAACTACAATTTGAAGTGAAGGAAGATGACATGTGATGCAGGGTCAAGGTCATATTCAAGGTCAAAGTTCAAATATTAGTCATTTTGTATTGTTCCTAACACTAATCATACCTTTTATAATCAAGTTTTGAATGGAAAGTATAAATACCAACATATACGAATACTATTAATCTACAAACATTATGTAATGCATATATTTAGGTAAAATGACGATACATTTATGTAGAATAGCCGTCAAGATATACAAGATGACGTCTCTTTAATTCAATTAGCGCTAGCTGTAATGATAATTAATAGAGAGAGCACAAATTGAATTAGAGAGAGCACAAATTCAATTAGAGAGAGCACAAATTCAATTAGAGAGCACAAATTTGAATTAGAGAGTGCACAAATTCAATTAGAGAGAGCACAAATTAAATTATAGAGAGCACTAATTGAATTAGAGAGCATTAATTGAATTCGTGCTAGCTCTATATTATTTGCAGAGAGCTCAAAAACACATACATTTAATGCTCTCTCTAATTCAATTAGTGATCTCTCAAATTCAATTAGTGCTCTCTCTAATTCAATTTGTGCTCTCTCAAATTCAATTAGTGATATCTCAAATTCAATTAGTGCTCTCTCAAATTTAATTCATGCTCTCTATTAATGAAATTGAATTAGAGAGAGCTCAAATTGAATTAGAGAGAGCACAAATTGAATTAGAGAGACCACTAATTGAAATTGAGAGAGCACTAATAGAATTAGAGAGAGCACTAATTATTTGAAGCTAGCATTAATTATTTGAGTTTATGTAGATTTGGCGTTCCATAGATCTGAGAGTCCAGGACAGGTCTTCCTGATTGTGTTGCGTGTGATGCGTCTACAGCTGAGCAGTGTTCCTGTAGAAAAGCTTGATGAAGCACTGGAAAACTTTGTCTTATCGTACGATAATATGTGTCAGCTAGATTCCCTGCGAGTGGCTAAAGAACCACTACCATTCCCCAAGCCCTTCGACCTCATGTGGCAGAAGATTGTTAAAATTATTGATCGTCTCCACATCGTCAATCACGTCAACCCAAGATGTCATACGGACTATAATCCCAACAAAGTACCAGAGACGCACAACACCATGATAGCAGAACAAACATTCGCCTGGTTTTCCAGGTTCAAGAAGGTTGTCAACAGCATGGCGCAAACACACCATTTGTTCTACGTGCACAGAAACATTAAGCGACGCAACCTCTACACCGAGAAATGTCGAAATGCAGGCCAAGAACCACTTCTTCCAGGAATCAACCACAAAGTTAAGAAATTCCGCTAATAAAGAAATGACAGACAATCATGAAGTTAATAAATTAGTTGCTGCAAACAGTTTTCAATTTGTTCAATGAAAATTCACTCACTATTATACTAGTAATATATTAAAAAACTGTTTATATTATGTGAACAATGTGAATCTACCCTCTTAGTTCAGGGATATCAGACATTCTCAATATAAGATAGTCCTGAGTATGGTACAATCTAAAAGTTTTGAAGACACATGAGTGACTTCCGTCGACTGGTATTTATGGGCTAAAAGTTGCCTGATATACTTTAATGCCTGTGAAATATAAGTCACATTGACCTCCTGACATGATCATACATGGGAATAATCAAATTGAAAGCAACCAAAATGGATGTACCGCTATCTGTACCAGTGTCCGGTCTACAGGCGTGTTGATACGAAGCTACACAGAGGCAGCACTGCATTGTGCGCAGCAGGTCAGATTTAATTTTCCAGTGAGACATTGTGTGTATTACAATGAATTTGTAGCCTGTGTAGTTGTATTCATATCATAAAATCTGGCACGTTGTAGTTGCCTTTGCAAATGGAACAAAACAGCACTTGCCTTCCAAATCAAGAAGTAAACAAAGTGTTTCTAACACATTTCAGTCTAAGGATACAAACATTTTTGTTGAAAATATATCCTGAATTTGTTTATTGCTCCAGAAAGTCATATGTTGTTACCACTCAACCAAATGAGTGGTAACAACATATAATTCCAGCACAAAAATATTTACGCAATTCCCTAACATTTGATTGGCCCGTAGCAAGTCTCTGTCCAAAATTTATATCCCAGTAAACTCCCACGCCGAACTACTTTCCATAACCGTGAGGCGTAGTTAAAATAATTCTTAAAAAAACGGAAAATAAACACATTTTCTTGATGAATTTATTTCAAATGCTGGAATTATAAGGAATGAATGGCCTTTTTGTGGAATTTATCGGGGATATAAACTTGTAAAAGTCGCAGGAATACTGGACGAGGCCTTCCGGCCTTCGTCCAGTATTCCCGCGACTTTTCCAAGTTTATACCCCGATAAATTCCACAAAAAGGCCATTCATTCCTATAATACTTTTGAGATGAAAAAAGTGACTTTTTATGCCCGCGCTACCGAAAAGTACGGGGGCATATAGTGTTACCAGCGTCCGTACGTCCGTCCCGTCCGTCCGTACGTCCCGATATTACCATATTCTTTAGTAACTTCTACATGGCTACACATATTATGTCAATATTTATACACATGATACATATGAACATGCCCTACACACTCCACCACCAGTACTTCGACCTTGACCTTTGGCCTTGACCTTTTCCACTTTAAATGATTGCTTGGCACTTTGGGACTAATTTACGTGCACGTTTCTCAATCCTACACTAACTTCTCAATACTTTTGCCAATCGCTTAAATATTTATACACATGATACATATGAACATGCCCTACACACTACACCACCAGTACTTCGACCTTGACCTTTGGCTTTGACCTTTTCCACTTTAAATGTTTGCTTGGCACTTTGGGACAAATCTACGTGCACGTTTCTCAATCCTACACTAACTTCTCAATACTTTGGCCAATCGCATAAATATGTATACACATGATACATATGAACATGCCCTACACACTCCACCGCCCAGTACTTTGGCCTTGACCTTTTCCACTTTAAATGTTTGCTTGGCACTTTGGGACAAATCTACGTGCACGTTTCTCAATCCTCCACTAACTTCTCAATACTTTTGGCAATCGCTTAAATATGTATACACATGATACATATGAACATGCCCTACACACTCCACCACCCAGTACTTCGACCTTGACCTTTGACCTTCACCTTTTCCACTTTAAATGTTTGCTTAGCACTTTGGGACAAATCTACGTGCGCGTTTCTCAATCCTACACTAACTTTCACACACGCATTGCTCCAATGGTCCTCTACCGCCCTGTGACAAATCCATTCGTCCTGCTTCCGCTAAGCACAGGTCAAGGTCACAGACTTGGTGCGTTTGAAACCTTAACATTCAGTTAAATGGCTTATAATTTGTGTTTCCTTGCTCGGATCTGCTTCACATTTCACACACACATTGCTACAATGGTCCTCTACCGCCCTGTGACAAATCCACATTCGTCCCGCCTCCACTAAGCCCAGGGTCAAGGTGCGTTCAAAACCTTAACGCTCGGGTAAATGGCTTATAATCAAATATGCCTCGTTTTCTTTGGCTGCCAGCGGAGGCATTCGTGTGCCGACAGGCCACATTTCTAGTTTTTCTAATTTTACATACTACTATAAGTGTATCCCGGCTCTAATGGGTTGATTATAGGAATGAATGGCATTTTTGTGGAATTTATCGGGGTATCGACTGTAAAATACAACCATTCTTCACACACATACCGTATTACCCATTTGAAATCACAGCAAGATCTGACCTTACAGAAATAATAATAGATAAGAATAGGGATCCAGCCCTCAACATATTACATTCACCACCATTGGAATTATATCATCAATATAATATTATGTACATTGAATAAATGTATTTAGTGCTCATCCTTTCCCAAATAGCATTACATGTGAATTTCATGTTGTTTTTCTAGAATCTTAAGTTAAATGTGCCTGTATGCGGGAGGTATATAAATGTACGTATACATGTATGTTTCGTGTGAAGCATTATACTTTGGTATGCGGACGCCGAGAACCCGGTTCGTGGGAGCTTCACCTGGGCCAGAAGCTGGCACTGTGTACCAATGTTGATTGTTTCGCATGATACAGACGCATGTGAAAGTGCAACAATTAATACATTTGTACATGTACTTCATGTGTACAGGCTCATGTGGGCTAACACATGAAGTTAAACTAAATAAATTAAGACAAACCCAATCTGAAAAAGTCTATTACATATATATAACATATTAGTATCAGGCTGTAGATATAAATATACGACAAGTGATCTCTCCTCCATCCAATGGGTATGTACTCGATCGGAACTGGCCCGGGAAAGTCTATCTGGTATGGATTGCCTTATCGAGGATTAGTACTGGGATATTAACGAGACGATATGTACAGGCTTGTAGGGGCTAAACTAAATAAATTAACGCAAACCCAATCTCGGGTAAATGCTCGGGTAAATGGCTTATAATTTCTGTTTCCTTGCTCGGATCTGCTTCACATTTCACACACACATTGCTCCAATGGTCCTCTACCGCCCTGTGACAAATCCACATTCGTCCCGCCCCCGCTAAGCCCAGGGTTCAAGGTCACAGACTTGGTGCGTTCGAAACCTTAACTCTGGGTAAATGGCTTATAATTTCTGTTTCCTTGCTCGGATCTGCTTCACATTTCACACACGCATTGCTCCAATGGTCCTCTACCACCCTGTGACAAATCCACATTTGTCCCGCCCCCGCTAAGCCCAGTGTCAAGGTCACAGACTTGGTGCGTTCGAAACCTTAACGCTGGGTAAATGCCTTATATTTTCTGTTTCCTTGCTCGGATCTGCTTCACAATTCACACACGCATTCCTCCAATGGTCCTCTGCCACCCTGTGACAAATCCACATTCGTGCCGCCCCCGCTAAGCCCAAGGTCAAGGTCACAGATTTGGTGCGTTCGAAACCTTAACACTGGGTAAATGCCTTATATTTTCTGTTTCCTTGCTCGGATCTGCTTCACATTTCACACACGCATTGCTCCAATGGTCCTCTGCCACCCTGTGACAAATCCACATTTGTGCCGCCCCCGCTAAGCCCAGGGTCAAGGTCACAGACTTGGTGCGTTCGAAACCTTAACGCTGGGTAAATACCTTATAATTTCTGTTTCCTTGCTCGGATCTGCTTCACATTTCACACACGCATTGCTCCAATGCTCCTCTACCGCCCTGTGACAAATCCACATTCGTCCCGCCCCCGTTAAGCCCAGGGTCAAGGTCACAGACTTGGTGCGTTCGAAACCTTAACGCTGGGTAAATGGCTTATAATTTCTGTTTCCTTGCTCGGATCTGCTTCACATTTCACACACGCATTGCTCCAATGCTCCTCTGCCACCCTGTGATAAATCCACATTGAAATATGCCTCGTTTTCTTTGGCTGCCAGCGGGGGTATTCGTGTGCCAACAGGCCACATTTCTAGTTTTTTTTGGACTTCTTCAGAGGTTAATGATGGCAGCCAATTGCCTCCTGTTTAACCCTTAATCATACATGTTTTCTTATTTTAAAAGATATGTTGTAGAACAAAATGGACATCGTTGCGGTGTGGCCGGGCGCCGGGCACGGAGTGACAGTAGCTGATGCCGTCATTTGGACCGGCAGTAAAGCGCCGGCATTGGTCCCCGGTAGCTGTTCGATCACAGCTCTTCACCGACGTATGTGAAGTTGTCATTACTTGCCGGAGGAGGTGGTTTTCCCCGGGTACTCCGGTTTCCCCACCATTCATCTCACGTAGTAATGCAGTTTAGACCGGAATTGGCCGCCCGCATTACTCTGATTAAACATTATTGACTGTAATATGCATCGTCTGAAATCAAATTTAACATTTTGGACCATGACCGGCGGTATGGTACGGGCCACTCACTAATATATGGGCAATTGCTATACCGCCGTGTATTATCTGCTCTTTTTCTTTCGTCTTCAGAATATGTGAAACACATTGTCATCTAACCAAATTGTAACAGATAAACGCTGCACCTGAACTCGAATAATAGCAAATGGTATATAACGATAAGCCGCGAAACGACAGTAGCTGGGCCCGAAAACATATTACATCATACTTTGCATATTAAACCAAATATCGATCATTGCCAGCCTGATATGTTATGCCCTGACCAACCGTCAAATATCATCATTATATAGGATAACACTGTTACGGCTGAATCTCCATATATCACATGCACTCACACTCAGCCTTTTTCACGGTCTTACATACCGGCTTCGTGCGATAGGAGAATGAACTAGCTAGGTTAAATTAACCGCCTCATTGCCTCCTTCATTTAATGCACATATTTCGACTGTATGGCAGATATTAGTAAATTCGGAAACAAACGGGCCAACGGTCATTGGCCTGCCACTTTTGGGTTCAAATGCCCGGGTTTGGAAGGTCCTCGAGCCAATTCCTACCCTTAAATATAAGATAAAAAAAAAAAAAAAAAAAAAAGGTACAAAATGTTCTTTATAGGATTTAAGTAAGTGTATAATTGTGCCACTATTCTACCAGTTCTAATAACTACGAGTGCCTGCTATACAGATATAATCATTTAGTAATATTTATTTTCATGACAGTGAAGGTGAATAAGTCCCGGGTGTATACAAAGTGAGTTTTTTTTATCTAAAAATATGAACATTACTTTCAACAAGAATGCCGCCAACGGCATGTATCCTATCACTGTGGTGACTGGATCGTAAACATGCACACTGATACAGTAAGAAGCATATGAAGTTTCAAGTGAATCCTCAAACGGTTGAACAGTATTACCACAATGGAGATACGTGCACGTAACTACTGAACCGAAAGTTTCAAAGTCATTAGACATTGACCTTGGGCATGGGAAGGGCATGGGTGGGGTGGGGAATGAAACTATGGATGGTGATAAACAAACATATTTTATTAAATTATATTCAGCTTCTATTTAAGGGTGGGAATTGGATTGAACACCTTCCATACCAGGTTTTTCTTAAAAAACATGGAGTATATTGTGAATTCATCTGTCAAGAAACAGTGTATGAATTGATTTCTTGTAATGTTAATCCCCTAACCATTAACTGCTAATGTGAGAATTAACATAATTATTCTGCTTCCACAAAGAATAATTTACTTGATTAAGATGAAAGGGACAGTATCATTGAAATTGAAATTTAAGTGGCATCTTAAAGTGCTAACAGCTTGTAATCAACAGCAAAACCACACAGATATGCCAAACATTGACAGCCAAGTGTAATTAGTAATTAGATACCTGAAATTTGAAATTCACACCTTTACTAAATGATTGACACTGGTTCTACATGATTTGATTTCATTGGCTGTTACTCCTGCATATCTAATTTTCTTTGCAACAAAACCAGATGATCTCACAAAGACAACTATTCCAAAAAACAACTTTAGTGACCACATGTTCTTGATGTGAATACAAATTTAACATTGACTGGAAAATCTTAAACTAGTTCAGTGACCATGGACTTACCAGAGAACATTAGAATTCATGATGGATCTTACCAACTGCGATCGAAGAAGGGATGGGTATCCAAGTCCAACTTCACTATGGAACTCACTGGGGAAGTGCAACACTCTGAGGATACATTATATATAGCTAGTACTACTAGAGACGATGGTGTCACAGGGTGAGAATAAATTTATATAATTTTAATCATCTCAAATGATACGTCACTGTCTCTGTGTACGTCCAGAATACAAAGCATACTGATGGGTATATTGTTTACTTTGTCTGTAACATGCTAAAGATTTCTGGTAATTATACGCACATTTGAGCAAACAGAGCGTATTATGGTAAAGCGCTGCCCATCCATCCATCCGAATTGCATTACACTTAACTATTAGGTACCTATTATCTCTAACTTGAAACATCAAATAGTTGTTTATCATCATCCCTATTTTTATGTCATAGCCCATCTGTGCGGATCACCTGCCCAAGGTCACATAACAAATAAAAGAATTATGCATTAACATTATGGTGAAATTTCTGTTAATACCTATTACGATTTACGGAGGTTTCGCGACCTGTGTGTTCGCACCTCGTATGTTTTCGCACCTTGTATGTTTTCGCGGCTAGAGGTTTCTCTACCCCAAGTTAATTACCCCAATTAACAAGTCACCTGGTCCTGCGGGTCCAGATAAACTGTTAATCCAGGTAAACTTATGGTCATGAATCCGATAGTCGTGATAAATATAAACTGCAACATTTAACTTTCACAAGGTACATGTACATTCGAAACGTAAGGTGACTGTGACTTATTCTCCATAAGTAATGATTATGAATGAAGATGTTCCCTGTTATTTTATTCTTACATTTACCATCTTTAACACGTAATGCATGAAAAGAATGATGTATTTAATGCTTTAACTTCACTACTTTAGAGCCTGTCTTTGTGTAATTAATACACATTCAATAATTTATTCGCAGTTGCATTACAGTCAGTATACATGTATACCATAACATATGCCATTTAACCCTTTCCCTGATAGAGACGACTTTTCACGCCTCTGCAGAAGATGTCTTTTGAAAACATTGTGGGAAAAGGAGAAATTGCTTGTAACAAGCAATTTCTCCTTTTCCCACAATGTTTTCTACTCTATCAGATAATTTAACCATCATTTGACCCAGCATTTGGTTCTTTTATTCAGATGTTTTCGATTTGGAAGAGTCGAAATATCGCAAAACAGGGAAAGGGTTAAACTAACTGATATTAGAAAATATGGATACCGGAGGTTTCGGTAAATTACCAGTTCGGTAAATTGATATTACTTATAAATTCAAACAGGTAAGCACAGGTGCTATCTTTAATGTTACATGTGCTGGATAAATGTAATTTATGTATGTTTGTATATGTATGTTAAATGTGCTGGATAAATGTGTGTGTATATATGTTACTGTTACATTAAATAAAAGATATAAACCTTGGTTCATTTTGTTGTGTTCCATAACCTGGAGACTTTCGTCCATCGGTAACTGAAAATGCACAATACACATAAAGATTAACTTTTACAAAGACAAAATATTAAACAACTGACAGGCCAATATGTCAAAATCGTGATCAAAGAGGTAATAATCAGGTAATTACATTGTTTGGTCACACTTTGCCATGTTATCCTATTGTTAGGCCTTCACCATTGATCAATTATACTATAATAATCCTTTTTACCGAAACCTCCAAACCATTCACACTATAATATCAATTTTAAATACCGAACTGGCCATTTACCGAAACCTCCGTAAATCTTAGGATATACTGAATGTAACTTAACTGCACACGTGAAGACAGTACTTATATTACGGGGTGTCTATTAATTCCACAAAGAGATCTAGGGATTCTACAGAGAAAGTATTCATATATTTAAGCATTAAATACATGCTTGTTTCTATGCAGTGTTGTAGATTTATGTTCTGTTTACAACTGATACTCGATTGTTAATTACAAAGTTTGAAAATATTGATTGACACAAACTTACTACTGTCTGTTTGAAACCTGCCCAAATTTTACGGCTGTATAAACAATGCAAAACCAGTATTTTTTTCGATAATATTGTAGGTTCTGATTAAATAACACCCTTCTGTAGCCCGGTAACAACCTATATTGCTTGTTCGAAGCATGACCGGGGTTACATTTATGGAATGACGCATGTTGCAGACGCTGATCAGACTGTGCGGATGCTGATCTACACTGGTCGCAAAACCCATAAACGCCATTTCTCCAGTCACAGCCACATATGTGCGATATGCAATCATGATCGATGATAACGCTATACAGATATAATAATTTAGTAATATTTATCTTACTGATCATATGCAAATGAGGCATGCTATTTTTTAATTATGTATAGTAATTAAATGTGTCACCTGAAAAAATAATATTATCGACATATACAGTATGATCATTGCACATCAAAAAATAGATACAGAGAATAAATAATAATGTCCGTTAACATTTTAAGGAAACACGGTTACTGCCCCTGATGTCAGTGTGGAAATTTACGTCTGATATAGAATGTATAATATGCCAATCAATATGTGGGGTAATGGTGAATTAATATTTATTTTGCCATAAACGGTCTGTGATATAAAGAACATGTTGTTCCTACTGAGTGTGCATGTACCTTTAATGAGTCTCGATCACAGTATTCTTCCTTTATAATAATGCTATATTAATCGTATTCCCGTGGAAATATGTACTTTATTGTTCCTTTTTTTTCTTTGTCAAAATGTGCTTCTTATACGACAAACTAATGATATATTGTAGAAAAAGTATATAATATAATCATAAATGTTATTTTTAACCCTTACACTGCTGAATTAAATAGTGTCGTCTGCTGTTTATTTTTTCCATTTTTCTCATAAAAAACATGTTTTGACAGATTGAGAAAAAGAGCAAAATATTAAGCAACAGTAGACGACTTTTCGTTTCCAGCATTCTAAGGGTTAATATAGATTTTGGGTAAATCATGCTGCCGGATATAGGTGTGGGGGGATGCTCACTACCGGTAAATGGCGTAATGGAAATAATGCGACTTAATGGTGATTATTATGGTGGATAATGGTAGATTTAAAAACAGAATGATGTGTATCCAGTATATTAATGACACAATGTATGTATATATAAGCGACGGTGTAATGGCTAATTGCACACCGGCGTAATGATGAACTGGTGAATTAACAATTGTTAACAACGAAGATCATACTCAGACTGCAGATGTAGTTGCCGCATTTGACGTGCGTCTGTGCTTGCGACATGCGTTTTTTAAGTACCAAATTTATCCCGTCACCACAGTGCGTATGTGCTGTGAAACACGGTGCCGTGAAACATTTTTGATATCCTGTCAATACGACCTAATCACCGCGTATTAATATATGCGGTGACTGGGGTTACTTTTTTGTATTTTAAAGCCATTTCTAGGTGTTGACGGGATAAATAGAATAGTAGGTTAGTGCCATGAATGGGAAAAATATCTGGCGCGGCTCGGAAACGGGATGTGCTCGACAGAGCCTCGCCCATCCCGTTTCCTAAGCCTTGCCAGATATTTTTACCCATTCACGGCACTAACCTACTATTCTCTATATCTCCACACTCTACAACCCCGAGTTTGATTCACATAAACTTCACGTACCTCTTTATCAGCAACCATATTTTTGTTCTATAGCCCCCCAATGTTTATTCAACCAAGACCATTTTTGTATTTGAAGCATGCATGTCTCTGATGGTTTTTGTGATGCTTAAAGGTACATGCCCACTCAGTAGGCACACAATGTTCTTTATAGGAATTAAATAAGTGTATAATTGCGTCAATATTCCACCAGTTCTAAATAGTACGAGTGGCCGCGATACTTTAATCATCATTTAATAATATTAATAATAATTTTACTGATAGTGACACGCGTTGGTATCAGGATATTTTCATATGCAAATGAGGCATAGTATTTTTACTTATTTATACCAATTAAATGTGTCACCTGAAAAAATAATATTTTCGACAGATTATAAAGTATGATAATTGCATATCAAAAAATAAATACAGAGTGTAAATAGTATGATCATTGTACATCAAAAAATAAATACAGAGAATAAATAGTAATGTCCGTTAACATTTTAAGGAAACACGGTTATTGCCCCTGATATCAGTGTGGAAAGTTATGTTTGATATAAACTATATAATAGTTCCAATCAATACGTGGGGTAATGATGAATGAATGTTTATTTTGCCAGAAAATGTCTCAGATGATCATATGGTTTAATATAGGAATGAATGTTTATTTTGTGGAATTTATCGGGGTATAAACTTGGAAAAGTCCAAGTTTATATCCCCAATAAATTCCACAAAAATGCCATTCATTCCTTATAATTCCAGCATTTGAAATAAATTCATCAAGAAAATGTGTTTATTTTCCGTTTTCTTAAGAATTATTTTAACTGCGCCTCACGGTTACGGAAAGTAGTTCGGCATGGAGTTTACTGGGATATAAATTTTGGACGGAGACTTGCTACGGACCAATCAAATGTTAGGGAATTGTGTACATATTTTTGTGCTGGAATTATTTAGCACATGTCCATGATCATATTATGCTCAAATGCCTCAGCAGGCGCGACAGTTGGAATTCTCTTTTTTTTTAAGTTTTAGTTTCTGCGTAGTACATGTATACATGTATACCAATCAGTTTTACGGATTTCTTTTTCCATGGAGTTGTCCTCCTTGAAAACTGACTACACCTCAACGGGAGTATATTGTCACCTTCGCCACTCTTTTCCTCTTATATGCAACCCACAAGTCAGTAGCCGATTTCACCAACATTGCAAAGTATACTTTTCTAGCAAAGTATACTTTGAGGGAGAAATTTTCAATTTTAGGATAAATTTATTAATTTTTATTATACTGAATTTATTACATTATCACAGCCATTTTGGCTGTGGTAATGTAGTAAATTCAGTATAATAATTCTGCATACTTTTAATCATCAAATATATGCAGTAGTTAGTTCTATATGAAATAATGCATTTCAGGAAAAATAAATGATTGCTCCCTCAAAGTATACTTTGCTAGAAAAGTATACTTTGCAATGTTGGTGAAATCGGCTACAGATTGGCTTGAAACATCATATACTTGTTTGTCATCATGAACATTCATTCCATAGCCTAACCAACTAGGCCCCTATCCTTAAGGTGAAGGTCCAAAAACGCAAATTTGTTATGACAACCCTGAGTCGGGTGGTGTGTGTTATAACAACCCTCAGTCAGGCGGTGTGTTATAACAACCCTCAGTCGGATTGGCTTGAAGTTTTAATATACATGTTTGTCATCATCCACATTTTCATTCCATAGCTCACATGCAGTCCGCGTGTTTAAGGTCAAGGACAAATGAATTAGAAAAGAAAAATGTGTTAAAAGTTTATGCTTTCGAGTTGAGTGTAGGACAAAATCCCCCCGGGCATAATCCCCCCCATGATTTTTGACATAGGAGGCCAAAATCCCCACCCCCCCTGTCTAAAATCACAGGTAGGACATAATCCCCCCATCAAAATTCAAGGTAGGACAAAATCCCCCCCCCCCCCCACCCCCACCCCCCCCCCCCCCCCCCGTCCAGAATCAAGGTAAATCATATTCAGTACGCACAAACTGTTCTTTATAGGAATTAAATACATGTAAGTGTACAATTGTGTCACAATTCCACCAGTTCTAAAAATTACGAGTGCCCGCTATATAGATATAATCATTTAGTAATATTTATTTTACTGATAGTGACGCGCGGTGGTACCAGGCTATTTTCGTATGCAACTGAGGCATGATATGTTTTAATTATTTATACTAAGGCGTCATCTGAAGAAAAAAAAATTGACAGATTAAAAAGAATGATCATTGCACATCAAAAAAAAATTACAGAGAATAAATAGTAATGTGCGTTAACATTTTAAGGAAACACGGTAATCGCCCCTGATATCAGTGTGTACATTTACGTCTGATATAAAATGTATAATAATGCCGATCAATACATGGGGTAATGGTGAATGAATATTTATTTTGCCAGAAAATGTCTCACATGATGTCTCTGATATAAAGAACATTTTGTACCTACTGAGTGGGTATGTTCCTTTAAAATTTAGCACATGCCTGTGATCATGTTACGGTCAAATGCCTCCGTACGGTTATCGCCCATGATATCAAGAGTGGCAATTCATGTTTGATATAAAAAGCATAATGCCATTTAACACGTAAAAATCATTAACATGGAGTTGCAAATAAGTACACCAAAAAGTTTGCGATGATGAGACAACATGACACATGCAAGAAATTGGTCCCTAAATCAAAGGTCAATGTCACAATTGGCGGTCAGCGATTGAAAATAGGAACAACATTGTGTGTTATATTAGGGCTATATGTACTCGTTATGGTATGCTGTGCTGGTGGCGTACTCAGCATTGCCATGGTCATTGATATTGGTGAGGCATGTCAACAGTATTGCCAGCCGATGCATTTGATTATAATTCCAGCACAAAAATATTTACACAATTCCCTAACATTTGATTGGTCCGTTGCAAGTCTCCGTCCAAAATTTATATCCCAGTAAACTCCATGCCGAACTACTTTCCGTAACCGTCAACCGCAGTTAAAATAATTCTTAAGAAAACGGAAAATAAACACATTTTCTTGATGAATGTATTTCAAATGCTGGGATTATAAGGAATGAATGGCCTTTTTGTGGAATTTATCGGGGATATAAACTTGGAAAAGTCGCGGGAATACTGGACGAGGCCTTCCGGCCTTCGTCCAGTATTCCCGCGACTTTTCCAAGTTTATACCCCGATAAATTCCACAAAAAGGCCATTCATTCCTATAATAAACATTGTATTTATTATGTGGCAATATTACAAATGGACATGTATAATGTATACAGCGATTCCGCTGGGGAAAATAAAAAACATCGCCACTTTTTTTTTTTTTTTGAAGTGGCGATTTATTTTCGAAAATTGTAATTTTTTATCGCCAATTGTTTATTTTTATCGCCAATTGCGAAAGTGGCAATCGCCAACGGAATCCCTGTGTATATAACATATTTACAAAATACATGAAAAATAATACATGTATTTGCAATTTATGGTGGGTCACTGAGCGTATTACATGAACATAATGTTTAATTACAGAGTGGGTTACTTTGCGCTTGGTGACATCTATAAGCCTAAAGACATGGCGACGGCACTAAACAAGTCCACTAACGATGGCGGTCTGATGTGCATGATGCAGCCACTGGAGTGTGCATCACTGATCCGACATCTCATCAACCACATGCGAAACAATTTTCCCACTTACCGGAAAGAACTGGTGCGCATTGCGGGGCTTCAGAGGGACACGCACGTAGTTGTCATCAATCCACAAGAGTATATAGATCTGGCAGATGCTACTATAGTAAGTAACACAATTACGTTTCCATACCTTACTGTTGGGGTCGGTTGGCATAATGTTTGTTATTGTCAAATGTTTGACAAATTCCCATGTAGCGTTGCATATTGGGCAGTAATTGTGTCACTATTCCACCAGTTCTAAAAAGTACGAGTGCCCTTAATATAGATATAATCATTTAGTAATATTTATTTTACTGATAGCGACTCGCGGTGGTATGATATTTTTTAATTATTTATGCTAATTAAATGCGTCACCTGAGAAAATAATATTTTCGACATATTATGTATGATCATTGCACATCAAAAAAGTACAGAGAATAAATAGTAATGTCCGTTAACAGTTTAAGGAAACGCGATTATCACCCCTGATATCAGTGTGGAAATTAATAATGTACGTGGGGTAATGGTGAATGAATGTTTATTTTGCCAGAAAATGTCTCCGATGATTTCTCTGATATAAAGAACATTTTGTGCCGTCTGAGTGGGCTTGTACCTTTAATGTGTATAATTCCAAAAGTTGGTCAGCAGCAAATTGTGGAACAGATAGTAGATGCTTTGACACACTTTGACGCTGCTTCAACATTGTAGTGATTTCAACCCTTTCACCCATAAGTAACTAAGGATTAAGCAAAAATTGCATGCTACCAATTTGAAACAAAAAGTTCACCTTATATTTTAGGTTCATAACTAAGTCATAAATTGCATTGAAAATGTTTCTTCAGTCTCCTATAATTTATTTACCGTATGACGGATTCTCTTGAAACTTCATAATGCATGTTTATCCCCGCCCATGCTCCCCAATGCTCAAGGTCAAATGACACGTGTACACGTTTCTCATGTACATTTGTTACCATATGAGCTATTCTCGTGAAACTTCATGTGTATGTTCATTAGCATCTATGTCGTCATTCCATGTAAAATGTCTACATAAAAATGTATATTATATTGGAAACAGGCATTTTGTTCCGGTAACATGAGATTTGGCCCTATTAAGCCAGCCTAAAATTACCATAGCTGTTGACAGGCCGTTAAACACCATAAATAAATAACATTATCCATTCCCTAAAACTTTCGTACATTTCACCAATTGACGAAACTTCATGTGCATGTTTGTTAACATCCTTATTTTAATTCCCCGCCCCCATCATGTGCCCAAGGTCAATGTCAAATAACTGACACTTACGGTTCTACATCGTCCATTCGCCTATAACTTATTTACCATATTGAGAATCACTTGAAAATTCATGTGCAGTAGCCTATTTCATCAACATTGCAAAGTATACTTTACTAGCAAAGTATACTTTGAGGGAGTAATCATTTATTTTTCCTGAAATGCATTATTTCATATAGAACTAACAAATGCATATATTTCATGATTAAAAGTATGCAGAATTATTATACTGAATTTATTACATTATCACAGCCATTAAATGGCTGTGATAATGTAATAAATTCAGTATAATAAAAATTAATAAATTTAAAAAAAAAATGAAAATTTCTCCCTCAAAGTATACTTTGCTACTAAAGTATACTTTGCAATGTTGATGAAATAGGCTACTGGTCTGTCATCGTCCATTTCCATACCTCACCCCACACAGGCTGCTCTGTGCCCAATGTCAATGTCATTATTTTGTTTCAGTAGAATTTCAATGTCAATTTCAGTTGATCCAACCACTACGGCTATACATGCCGTTGGCGGCATTCATGTCTGTTTCATGTGTAGATGGTCTGTTCTATTCACCACCATTCACTACTATTATTACAGTATCATAAAAACTAGATGCATCTAAATGTATACATTCACATGTGTATTTGACGCAATATTTCACATTCACATTGCAATAATTCCAGCACAAAAATATTTACACAATTTGATTGGTCCGTAGCAAGTCTCTGTCCAAAATTTATATCCCAGTAAACTCCCACGCCAAACTACTTTCCGTAACCGTGAGGCGCAGTTAAAATAATTCTTAAGAAAACGGAAAATAAACACATTTTCTTGATGAATTTATTTCAAATGCTGGAATTATAAGGAATGAATGGCCTTTTTGTGGAATTTATCGGGGATATAAACTTGGAAAAGTCGCGGGAATACTGGACGAGGCCTTCCGGCCGTCGTCCAGTATTCCCGCGACTTTTCCAAGTTTATACCCCGATAAATTCCACAAAAAGGCCATTCATTCCTATAGTATCATTAAAAACAATATTTTCCTAAGAGCGAATGTAACATGATTTGTTGTGAAAAAAGAGTCAATAGGTGTGTCAACAGATGTGCTGTCTGATCTGGATCTACTCTGTTCACAAAACTGAATTTGTGAATATCAGTAAGAAATATACGCAAAGATTTGCAAAGGTAAAACATAACTAGCTACGATCCCTGATTATATATCCGAAATCCTCTCTCCCATGTAATCAGAAAAAGGGCAAATTCATCAAATCATGAAGGGTAGCTTTTTCCCATTATTCAATAAAAGAGTTGATAAAACGTTTCTTCACAAAAAGGTCATTCATTCCTATATTATGTATGGCTATTTCAGAAGCCCCTGACAGACAGTTCATTTATCTGGATACAGAGATATGGCCTACGACCAGAATTTGAACGACGGTGCCTTCAGCCAACAAGTATCGAACCACTGACCACATTTCTCGACCGCGCCCATCAGGTTCTGGGGGAGTCATTTGGTGTTGCTGTATTGGCATGGGGAGCGTTTTACTCGCTGACAATCTACAAGTGGATCTTGGACAGCCTGCGTCACTTCAACCTGCCGGTTCTGTTTGGAGACCCCATGGCCGGGAAGACACTAATATCGACTTGTGCAGCGTGGCTGACGGGTTGCCCAAACACAAGTGTGGCATCAAGGTTAGTAGCTGGGTTGTTGTTTTTAGCTCACCTGAGCAAAGCTCATGTGAGCTATTGTTATGGCAAAGTGTCCGTCGTCCGTCCGTCCGTCCGGGCACACATTAGGGTACTTATGTGGCTAGCCCCACAGGGTTATGGACTTGTTAAAGGATAGGGTTGGTTACAATTAGCCACCTAAAAAATTGTTTTATGTGGCTAAAAATCGTTTTATGTGGCTAATATTTAACATGTGATAAGCCACATAAGTACCCTAATGTAAGAACGTCCGTCCGTCCGTCCGTACAGACGAGAGCTACATTGTGAGGTTAACCACACAGTGATGGACTTGTTAAGAGATGCTTATTCCGTTTTAACCCCGTTATAAATTGCTCTTGTGTGGTTATTTTGTCTTGTGGGGTTGTTTTTTTCTGTACGATTGATGTTTACGGGGTTTGATTTAGGATGGGTTAGGGTTAGTAACCTCACAATGTACGTCTCGTCAGTACGTCCGTCCGTCCGTGAACATTTTCAATCATCTTCTTCTCCCGAACTGCTGAGCCGATATTGGTTAAACTTCACAGGGATGATATATGGGTGATGCCATTTCAGATTTGTTAAAATGGAGGTCATCGACAATCCAAGATGGCCGCCATGGAAAAGTAGGTCAAATTCTTAAAAAATCTTCTTCTCACAAACCGCCAGGCCGATTTCGACGATACTTGGTATGAATGATCGATAGTTAGCGCTGTTTCAGATATGTTCATATGGTGGCCCGTGGGTCAAAAATGGGCGTCGCCCGAGGGGTCAAATAGGGGTCAAATTTTATTTTTAACCGAATATAGTCATGTAATATATCAAATCGAAGGTATTGACGAGACAATCACTCTAGAACATTTTTTGTCTAAATCATATGATTACGTCATCCAAGATGGCCACCGATAGTTCAAATGGTCATTCTTTTACTAAAGATTTCAAACGTCTTTTTCTTGTAAACTGCTTGGCAGATATTGGCCAAACTTAACTGTAATGGTCTGTGGTTGAAGCCTGTTCATTTTTGTTAAAATGGAGGTCATCACCAAATCCAAGATGTCCGCCGTTGAAAAGTAGGTCAAATTGTCAAAAAAATCTTCTTCTCAAAAACCTCCAGGCCGATTTCGACGAAACTTGGTGTGAATGATTGATAGTTAACGCTGTTTCAGATTTGTTCATATGGTGGCCCCTGGGTTAAAAATGGGCGTGGTCCGAGGGGTCGACTAGGTGTCAAATTATATTTTTGCCAGACTATGGTCATATAATATATCAAATCGAAGGTATCGACTAGTCGATCACTCTGGAGCATTTTTTGTCTAAATCAGATGATTTTGTCATCCAAGATGGCCACCGAAAGGTAAAAAAGTTGTTCTTTTACTAAAGATTTCAAACGTATTCTTCTTGTGAACTGCTTGGCCGATATTGGCCAAACTTAACTGTGATGGTCTGTGGGTGAAGCCTGTCCATTTTTGTTAAAATGGAGGTCATCACCAAATCCAAGATGTCCGCTGTTGAAAAGTAGGTCAAATTGTCAAAAAAATCTTCTTCTCACAAACCTCCAGGCTGTTTTCGACGAAACTTGGTGTGATTGATTGATATTTAACGCTGTTTCAGATTTGTTCATATGGTGGCACCTGGGTCAAAAATGAGCGTGGCCCGAGGGGTCAACTAGGGGTCAAATTATATTTTTGGCCGAATATGGTCCTATAATATATCCAATCCAAGGTATCGACGAGACGATCACTCTGGAGCATGTTTTGCCAAAATCAGATGATTACGTCATCCAAGATGGCCACCGACACATGCACATTCGCAATATATGTTAGATCAGAAGGTACCAACAAATTCTGTGGAACATTTGAAGTTGTAAGTGAAGAGTCTTTGTGAAATCAAGGTGAGCGATACAGGCCCATTTGGGCCTCTTGTTTTTATGCCCCACCACGATAGTGGAGGGGGCATTTAGTATTACCCTTGTCCGTCCCGTCCAGTCCCGCCCGTCCTTCCGTCCATCCGTCATCAACCTTGTAACTTGTTAAACATTTAAACCGTAATAGCTACAGACCAGAAACTTGGTGTGTAGCTTCTTTATGATGAGTAGATGCGACTTAGAATTTCCCAATTTTGCCTAGCTACAAGAGTTGTCTACGATAGTTATCCTTGTAGCGGGGTAGCAATTTTGTTTCTAAATTTTGCCTTGTAATTTGTAAAACTTTTAAACCATACTACCTACTGACCTGAAACTTGGTATGTACCTTCCTCATGATGAGTAAATGCACATAGTTTATTTTGACAACCGGGTATTGGATTATCTCCCCCTTTTCGACTTAGACTTTGGCAATTTTGTCTTGAAACTCGTAATCAGTAATAGCTAAAGACGTGAAACTTGGTATGTAGCTTCCTTATGATGAGTAGATGAGCAAAGTTTATTTCAATTTTTTATTTCATGGATTATCTCGACTTTCACCATTTTGCATTGTAACTTGTAAAACTTCTAAAACGTAATAGCTTGAGGCTTGGTATGTAGCTTCTTTATGGTGTGTAGATGCACAAAGTGAATTTCTACTTTTGCTTTGACACTGAGACATGGATTATCTGCCCCTTTTGGATCTGCAATTTTGCCTTGTTTACTTCCGGCCTTCGTCCAGTATTCCCGCGACTTTTCCAAGTTTACACCCCGATAAATTCCACAAAAAGGCCATTCATTCCTATAATAATGCCGACATTGTAAACCAAATATGTGTACCGTACTGCAATTTTACGTGGCTGCAAACATTATTTCAGATATCACCACAGTGATCATAAAACCCAACACAAACATCTCTTTGACACAGGTTAAATATCAGAGTGTTTCATAGGTCGGAATCAAACTTTCATGCTCAGTTTTTACCTTTGACCTGGTCCTGACCTAAGTAAGTGGCTATTGAACGTGACACATCATTTCATCATGGCAAACACTGGTACCAAATTATTTGGAAAGCCATTCATTAATTCATCAGTTTACAAGATGTATCTAAATTTTATGCCCATTTTTTTGTTTACATGTGACCTAATTGTTAACTTGACATGTGGATGTGTATTGAACTCGACACATCGGTTAATCATGAACATTTGTGGAAAATCATTTGTTTGAAAGATGTACAGCGGAAACAAAATTCCATGCACTTTTTTACCCTTTGTCTTTGACATAGACACGTGGGTAAATTTTAGTAACATTTATTTTTATTGGTAGATGTACCCTGCCATATGTGACCAGGATGGTAACATCGTCGACCCTGCCATTCGTTTGGGATGACCCCAGCACAGCAGACGACGTCAACCAGCTAGCCATCGACCTCGGTAATGCTGCAGTCCGGGGAAAAGCAACTGATGAACCCAGAGTACCACAGACCGCTTGTCTCGTTACTGCAAACTTCGACATGGCAGACATGTTAAAGTGAGTTTAAATCTTAACCCTTTCACTCCTAAAGTAACTGGAATGTACACTTCTGTGGTTAATTTCAGACTTACATTTAGCAGAAAGGGATATTGTTTTTAGAAAAATATCCAGAAATGGTGCAAATCATCGTTACGAGCCGGCTCACCTGGATCTGCACTGTTTACAAACATTATGATAGAGGTCTGTAGTGTTAAACATAAAGTTTCCGTTTGATCACATGGAACACTATGTTTGGAACCCATGTTCTGGGTCATTTTTGTATACCCCAACATACAAAGTATGTTGATGGGTATATAGTTTTCCTATTTCCGTCCATCTGTAAGATTTGGATGAAAGGTTTCAGCTACCCATTATATGCACCGAGTAAGATTGACTTGAAACTTCATATCATCATCCATCTTTTCATTTTATAGCCCGTCCATGTGGCTTCCATGCACAAGGTAAAGGCCAAATAGTTGGGGCTTGTACAAGGCAGCGGCCGGGGTATCAATGAGAACCTGGGACCTGTTTCACTAAACTTCTTACGACTAAAATGTTTTTAAGTTCAAATTTAAGATCGTCTGGAAATTTCAATTGATGGATTTACATTTATTGAGCATCTGATGTAAATCCAATACTTGTTTACAAGAAAACATTGTTAATGTGTAATTTACAGACAATCATAATTTTGCACTTACGAACATTTTACAAAGTTTAGTGAAACGGCCCCCAGCTCACTTGATTGATTTTACTTAATTGTTGTGTTTTGATCCATTTCATCATATCCATTGTTGCTACAGCCATCATATCTCTACATCATCTGTGTATTTTACTACTCCCATGAAACTGGTATAATATTGAACATTGATGCCACATATTCTAGACATGCACTACCACTACCAGGTGCACTTTGTTGCCCTCTGTATGTTTTACATTCAACATAAGTGACAAACCTTGTGTAAATAATAGATATCAGACAAACGACGATTTGGGAATGGAAATTGACTGTAATTCATAATAAAATTTGACCGAACACACCTGTACAAATATAGTGAAAGACGAAATCAGTAGTAACGCAGATGTCCACCAAATATAACACTTTCAGATATACAAACAGAAATGGACAGACTGACAAACGGACAGATTGACAGTGTGACTACTATAGTATGAGGTACATGAAAAATATTTGTAAGTTTCATTTTTATGTTTGCATTATACCGAGTGGCATAGAAATGTTTCACAAACTTTATCTTATTTCTACCACCAGATACTTCAGCCGTATGCTTCTCATGAAAGTCGAACCAAAGAAGGCAGAAAAGCAGGTCGGTGAAGCGAGACAGCTGGAACAGCTTGCAGTCCAAGCCTCTGCAGCATTACCGGCAGTTATCAAGATGCTGAATGAACTGGAGGTACAGCATGTCCATGACGAAACAAAACGTCTTCGTGGAAAGCTAAATGCTGACATCAGGATCCTGGAGGGGGTGTCTCTACAGATTCATGTAGTGAAGCAGGTAAATGTTTTGTGTAGCCCTGTTATATTCCTTCTAATTATGTACCCTAAAAATATTTTGTGCGGTACATACAGTCCCCATGTGTCTATCGATCTGTTTGAGAATTGCCACTCTGCTGTTATCGAAAGGTATGTATCCCTATTGCCCATTTCACATTTTTCTGTGGACAACCTTTTGGCTATTACGCACATTAAATGTATTAATATTTGATGTTTATTTAATAATTTCATCAAATAAATTATTTTGGGGAGGACGAGTTATTTGTTACACACCTCTTGAAAAGTAATTACATTTAAATATGGACTTTATATGTGTTTAATAAGCCAAACAAATAAGTTATTACTATGACATATGTGGACCCCACAGTCAAGATATATAGATGTTATATTTGTTATATGTAGCCATTTGTAAACATGGCTAATTATACCGCTAGCATACAAAGTATGTCAATGCTATATAGTTTTTGTATTTCTGTCCATCCATAAGATTTGTGTTAAAGTTATAATATATCTGTCCAAGAAGTGGCCATGGTTGTTGGGGAACATCTGCTCATGTGCTCTAGTTATACCCACGGCATGCAAAGTATGTCGAGGGGTATATAGTTTTCACATTTCCGTCCGTGCATCTGTCCGTCCGTAACAATTGCTCACTGGCTCTAGTTGCTTTTGTGACCGTGTGAAGGTACAAAATGTTGATGATCAGGTTAATGATTACGTAACTGTGTCGAGTATTACCACATGAAGTAATTGTGCTAATACTGAATGAATCCATTTAGTGATATTAAAGACATGGCATGATTGAATGATAGAGAAACTCCATGCAGTATACAGTCTTCGAATTTAGCCGCTGGTCCGACGCCTGAGGCCAGTAAAATTTCCGGTGGTCCAGTACAATTCAGAAGCTGGCAGGCCCGGCGGACCAGTAGAAATTTTCAGCATAATTCAGAATATGCGAAACCCAAATTCGTCTTGTTTATTATTTTCTATCAGGAAGCATCGTAAACTGGTCCCCAAAACTTAGCCAAGCTATGGAGGCGAGATGTAACCTAATTTCGTCTGCACCCAATAGCCGACATATTTTCAGTTTCTGAAGAGGGGGAGTCAACAAAACATGGGGGGGGGGGGGCACTAATCGTACCGGCTCCTTCGGGCCGACAATTACGTCTGGACCAATTGGCATTTTTAAATTTTAGAAGCCCTGGTAGGTATTGAGTCAGAGTGACCGTGATGAGTACCGCATAATTTTTCGGGCCAGTAAAATTTTGTTCGGGCCAGTAACTTTGGGAAGTTGACTGGCCCGGAGGGCCAGTGGTTTGAAAAGTTTTTCGTGAAGACTGGGTATAGTAAAATCTTCTTTAATAGTGTCTTGGCTCAATTTCTACAAATGTGTATTAAAGACGTTTAGTTTATCGAAAAATAGAAAATATATGGCAATAATTCCAGCACAAAAATATTTACACAATTCCCTAACATTTGATTGGCCCGTAGCAAGTCCAAAATTTATATCCCAGTAAACTTTTGGACAGAGACTTGCTACGGGCCAATCAAATGTTAGGGAATTGTGTAAATATTTTTGTGCTGGAATTATCTTGCTGTGTATCATTTTTTCAGTCACAAATGTACTTCAATCAAAATACATGAATGTAGAGACAAAGAAGCACCATCTACCACAATGACTTGACATATTTTTATCCCGTCAACACAGTGCGTATGTGCCGTGAAACACGGTGCCGTGAAACATTTTTGATATCCTCTCAATACGACCTGATCACTGCGTAAGAATATGTGCGGTGGCTTGGATTATTTTGTTGCATTTTAAAGCCATTAGTAGGTGTTGACGGGATAAATAGAATAGTAGGTTAGTGCCGTGAATGGGAAAAATATCGGGCGCGGCTCAGAAACGGGATGTGCTCGGCAGAGCCTCGCCCATCCCGTTTCCTAAGCCTTGCCAGATATTTTTTCCCATTCACGGCACTAACCTACTATTCTCTATATAGCATCCCAACAGCACAACTTCATGACATTAGGAATATTGCCTTACATGAAATGGACACAACAGTTGAATTTCACATATCACTGGATACTTTGTAGAGAAAGTTTTAAATTATAACATTTGATTTCTTACATCAGTTCCAGATGCTAGAACCGGGTCAGGTTGTGTAATGGTATACATGTACAAATGGAGCTGCACCATTGCTCAAACAGCGGTTGCTTATAGTATCAATGTCACTCAATATAGGAATGAATGGCCTTTTTGTGGAATTTATCGGGGTATAAACTTGGAAAAGTCGCGGGAATACTGGACGAAGACCTTCCACAAAAAGGCCATTCATTCCTTATAATTCCAGCATTTGAAATAAATTCATCAAGAAAATGTGTTCATTTTCCGTTTTCTTAAGAATTATTTTAACTGCGCCTCACGGTTACGGAAAGTAGTTTGGCGTGGGAGTTTACTGGGATATAAATTTTGGACAGAGACTTGCTACGGGACCAATCAAATGTTAGGGAATTGTGTAAATATGTTTGTGCTGGAATTATTGATGCTTTTAGGCATATTTAATGTATTTATAGACCTCGGTCCGTTACTTCAAACTGTGGTTGCAAACATGATCCTGTCTGTTTTGTAATGGACCAGTATAGGTCATACTTTTTTTATACGCCCGTTTGAAAAAACGGGACGTATTATGTCTTCATCTTGTACGGGCGGACTGACAAATGTTAGGGAATTGTGTAAATATTTTTGTGCTGGAATTATTATGTGCTATGCAGTACTGACATTCCTTAACCCTTACAATGCTGAATTAATTTGTGTCGTCTGCTGAATATTTTTTATTTTCCATTTTTCTCATCAAAACCTTGGTTTGGCAGCACTTTAGAATCATTTCCAATGGAAATGATTCTAAAATGCTGCCAAACCATGTTTTTACTGAGAGAAAAGACAAAATATGAATTAACAGCAGACGATTATTTTCGGTTCCCACATTCTAAGGGTTAAACAACCCATTTATGAATTTATAACATTTCAGCTTCTCAACCTTTGTGGGCGCTATCAATACTTAGTGGAGGTAGAGAACTACCTGGATACCATTCTGCTGCCGTACTACAGGAGGATCATGCCAGCTGTGCAAAACAACCTTGCTCACATAGAGGGACACATTCCGGAAGAACCAACGGGATGCGATATTGTCCAAACAAGGGTATGTAATTAGATACTGCTCACTGGCTAATCACCACTTGACAAACAAAACTTATTGTGCAGTATCTCCAATTGAAAGCAATATCTCCCGAGGCAATAGCTGAGGGTGATATTGGTTTCGATGGTAGATAATCAACAACATTCTCCTCAACAAATGGCATTATTTAATCATTATAGTTCAAAACAAGCTGTGTAGGTAAAACCACAAAGTTAGTACGTCAGTAAATGACAAATTGCGAGATGTATGACAGCTAGCACGGTATGTTAGCAACTTCAAATTCATTCAGTACAGATATTAAATACATGCAGCTAGTGTTGTTTTTTTCCCGGATATATTTGGCCCATGTGATTTGGGACATTACACATACATGTAATAAGTCTGGAAAGTTTTCAAGATTATATATTTCCAATTTTTCATTGATTTGTATGTTACCCAACCAACTCATTATTCACTTAAATGTTCAATTTGTAAAATAAATTAAAAATATATTCAGCTAAAAATAATACAAATAAATATGCTTGTGGTGGGTCTCGAATCCTCAAGCCCTACATCGTCAAGAACTTGTACCACAATACCATTCAACGTTGTAACCGTATGTAACCAAAGACATGTAGCGTGTAACCGAAAAATGAAAGGCATTAAATATAAAAAATCTGATTCATCGTCCGTCCTTTCAGAAGAATAGTATGTAACCGATGTAACCGTATGTAACCAAAGACAAAGAGCGTGTAACCGTGTAACCGAAAAATGAAAGGCATAAAATAAAAAAATAAAAAATTCATCGTGCGTCCTTTCAGAAGAATAGTATGTAACAGATGTAACCGTATGTAACCAAAGACAAAGAGCGTGTACCAGAAAATTAAAGGCATAAAAAAGATTCATTGCCCATCTCTGCAGAGCATGCTGTAATATTGGTTTATAACATTGCGACAAGACATGTAACCTATGTAAACAATGCTATATAGTGGTTACAAATGGACATCTATGTGCACAGGTGTGGATTTTGGGACCTATCTAGATGGAATAGCTGTCTTGTTTGCTAAATTAAATGTTATACAAAAAAACTAACCTGTCATGCCACTGGATAGTTCTGCTTCAAGTTTAATACAAATTTTGCAATGCTGCTCGTATGGTCACATGCACTTAGTGGTGTGAACGACAAACGCCTTTAAATCATACCCAACTTTAGTCGTGACTTCATGACTGTCTTGATATACAGTCATATACAGTCATGATGGCTTACTCTTGTAAAGTGCCATTTTTCTGTGGAATTTTCAAAAACAGTGATAAAGTATCAAATTTGCACATTTTTTAATTAAATAACTTGCGAGTTATTTCAATATGCATTTAAATAGTAGTTGTGAAATATTTTGAGCTTTTATTATTTATAGAAATAAAAATCATTTTTGACAAAATTTATGAATATCGGAGAAAAATAAAAAAAGTTTTGGGGTACAAAATTGTATCGAAATCAACAATATAATGTTTGTAAATGTAAACTAGGGTTCAATCCAAGTGGTTATACAGTTAGATGCTGTATATATTCAATTTTATTGAAAAAATATAAAATGCCAATAAACAAATAGCAGCTACCAAGACCCATCTTGATTGGGTCGGTGATGTTCTCGACTACCCAACTTGAATCTGATATTAAATATCTAGTAGTCCCTCGACCGACGGAAGTGGATTAGTTATATTAGACCTAGTCGTGACTTCATGACTTTCCTGATATACTTCTTGAAAAGTTGAATTTTCAAAAACAGTAAGTATCAAATTTACATATTTTTTAATTAATAACTTGTGTGTTATTTCAGTATGCATGTAAATAGAAATATTTTAAGCTTTTGTTTATAGAAATAAAAGAATATCATTTTTATTGACAACCTTCATGAATGTCTGATTAAAAAACCCATGTTTTTGTTATAAACATTTGTATTTAAATCAACAATATAATGCTCGCGTATGTTTGTAAATTTAAACTCCGGTTCAATCCAAGTGTTTATACAGTTAGTTGCTGTATATGTTCAGTTTTATTGAAAAATATAATATGCCAATAAACAAATAGCAGCCACCACGACCAAACTTGATTGGGTCGGTGATGTTCTCTACTACCTTAGACAGGGCTTGCTAATTCAGTATTTGTAACGTGCTCGAAGGCCGGGAATTAGCGGGCCAGGTTCAAGGTACACTAGTGCCACTTCCATTGGTTGAAAAGATGGCGACTGTCCTATCATAGATATTTAATAGCCGAGTAAAATTGGGATATTGCAAGCATTTTGTCGTTCATACCACACAAAGTGCCTGTTCGTACGGTACAGGAGGGTCAGAGTTATAGGCTGCAACTATTAAGCAACGTGGTAATTTCATTGTATATCCTGCCCAGGAGCCCAAGGTCAAATTACATATCTTTTTTAAAGCTTACGTTAAAAGTTTTTCAAATTGCTACATCTCTTGTGACTGCTCGGGATATCAACTTGAAACTTCATTTACTCATTGATCACCATCCATATTTTCATTGTATACCTACCCTACACATGCTGCCCAGGAGTCCAAGGTCAAATGACATAGAATTTTTGTTAAATTTTTTCAATTTCAAATGAGCATCCAATATTTATTGTGTTAAAGCTTTCTAGAACGTTATCGGTTACCTATTAAGATTATGATGTTAAATTTCATATACACATTTCTCACCATTTATTGTGATAAGCATACTACACCAATACACAGGCAGGGATTCCGCTGGGGAAAATAAAAAAATCGCCACTTCAAAAAATTGGCGATAAAAAATTACAATTTTTATTTTTTTTCGAAAATTGTATATATTTTTTTAGAAAATTGTTTATTTTTATCGCCAATTGCGATCACCAGTGGAATCCCTGCACAGGTCAATGACTTTGAATTTCAATCCAGGCGTCATTGGGCAGTATTAATTTTGTCGGATTTACTGACCATCTACATGTTTTTTTGCAGTTGTCCGAATTATGATTGGAATGTTTTGAGATTTTGCTGAAAAAATATGCCAACCTGCATAGAACCTCGATGAATGTATAGTTCAGGCTCCATCACAGCCATTGCTTAAAAAGTGTGATTTAATTTTGGCATTGTAATTTTCCAGGCTAATATGGCGAATGCAAAGATGATGCAAGAAAACATAAACCGAGAAAACACAGAACATACAATTTCACTCAGCAAAGCTGGCTTGGTTCAGCGACCTCATACGTCACACGCTAGTCACAGAAATGCCTTGGGCGACATTGGAAACAAAGTGTCAGCCATCATAATCGCAGATGGTAACAAGAAGGCCCCCGTGAAAAAGGAAATTGTCCAGTTGTCGAGCAAGCAACAGAAAATGCTCACTAAGAGTAAAGCCACATCGTCACTGAAGGCATTGGCAGAGACAAATGTTGTAGTTACACAGGTAAGGCAATAAATAATACCTTGTCTTGTGTTGTGCTGAAAGCAGCCCCTGTGAACATGTTCTCTTTTATACCAGATTTGCGTATGAATAAGGAACACAAGCCTTGCAATTGTCTAAATGTTCCAGGACCTAGGCACAATGTAACGGTCACTTTTTTTAATCTAGATGAATTTATTTACCCAATTGTTATATTAATAATACACTGCTGTATACATGAGCAAACCATCTTGCATTCATTTTCACACATTACGACATGCACAACTAGCAGTTGTTAGGCCTTCAATGTTTTCATGTACAGTTCAATCACCATTGTCGCCTACACCAACAACCTATCTGTAACCGCCTCTAGTTTATATCAATTTTGGTGGCTGTGACTAGAGAAATGTGCCTTATGAGATGTGTCACCAGTGTAGCTCCTGATCAGACAGCACACTTGTGTATCCTGACCTGATAATTATCTATATACTTTTTAGAAGTATGACAAATGTACATTGGAATAGCGAACAGTGCAGATCCTGAAGAGACTACAGATGCACAGACTGATCTCGATTTACACAGCCGACTGTTCGCAAAGCCCATAAGCCACATTTCTCCGGTCACCGCCCCATTTTGTGATAGTCTATGACCTGCGTACAGTGATCTATTGCGTTTATTCAATGTGTATATTAACCGTATAATGTAAAATATATTTTCTATCAGGACCAGGAAGTGTTCCATTTCCTCGAGCCCGCTCCCGTAAAGCCTACAAATGTTCCCACTGCCACAGTGCTACCACAACCGAGCGTCACTGCTCCGGCCCCCATGGACACCAGTGATGTTGGGCCTGAAGCATTCTCAAAGGCCTTGTTGCTAAATGTCCAAGACATAGACATTAACGACAAAGACAATCCACAACTAGTCAGTGAATACGTGAATGATATTTATGAATATATGAGAACACTTGAGGTAAGTCCATTCCGCATTGTTAGGATTCTAAAATGTTTGCTCCGATTACGGATCAAACGTGAACATAAACTAGCTGAGATATCTTCCAAATGGATGGCTTTTACTGCCTTTTCTGTATATTGTAGCCACCTGCTAATTTGGGACAATAACAGCATCGTCCGTCCTCTAGTTTCAAGCACGGTCTAACGACTGAGCAGTTAATAATAACATTCATGCAACAAGATACATATCGGTATACCTGCTTTGACCTTGGTAATCTCTGCTATATGGCTACACTTGCTGCATCTGGCCTAATGTTTTAAAATTAATAAGATAATCTCTAGCACCTTTCAATGAGCAGACACCATTGACTACTATTTGTATATAATATTTGAAAATTTCCACTAAGAAAAATGTGCCGTCATTTCCATTTAATATAATATTATGTACCAGTGCTTAAACCCCATATCAATTGAAATTGGATTATTTTTAATTTACCCATTTGTGTTAATGCGTTTGGAATAAATGTTTGCTAACTTCTGCGTTTGTACAAATTGTCGTGTTCTGTGCAATTGTGAGACGCATGCTCTGCTGCTACAGCGGAAGTACACGGTGGGACAGAACTACCTGGATGCCACAGAGGTGACAGGCAAGATGCGGGCCATCCTGATTGACTGGCTATGTCAGGTGCACCACAGATTCCACCTTCTGCAGGAGACCCTCTACCTCACAGTTGCCATCATCGACCGCTTCCTCATGGTGCGTGCTATTCTCTACATTTGCAGCGATCATGGCGACTTGCTTGATTCTGCTAATGATTACAAAACATGAAAAAGACAAACCATTAATCAAGTTCTATCAACTTGATATTAATACATATCTATAGAATAAAATAGTGTGCAATTATACATATAAATTAAGTTTTCAAGTGATTTTGTTTTTATAGATACATTTAATATCTCTGCCTTGCAGCTAAAAGGTAGATTTATGTTAGTCAGAAATGTCTATTTTTGAATTATCAATTATATTGCATGGTTGGATTGTGAAACACAAACTGTACCAAAATACTTTATAACCTTGGAACACGATACTGTTTTATGAATACAACCCTGTTTGTCTTTAGTTTAGTAACAAACAATAAGCATTTTCTTGCTTCAGGCCAAGCCAGTATCGAGAAACAAGTTGCAGCTGGTGGGAGTTACGTCCATGTTGCTGGCCTCCAAATACGAGGAAATGTATGCCCCAGAGGTCGCAGACTTTGTTTATATCACAGACAATGCTTACACAAAGAAAGACATTCTCGAAATGGAACAGACAATATTACATGCTCTCAACTTTAGTTTCGGCAAACCTTTGTGCTTACATTTCCTCAGGCGTAATTCTAAAGCAGGACAGGTGAGTAACACACTAAAAATGGGGTCTGGCCTCATCGTTGCGATCTGTGCAATTAGCAATTGTATTTTGCTGGCCTCGGGTCGCTTTTTCTGTGTACCGGTAATTTACTTTGGTTGTCAGTTATTCAAGCAGAATTACTTTGTGGGGTAGTAGCTTTTCAATAATCTTTCCGTGGGCTTGGCCGTTAATCGAGAACTATAACCATATTTATTGTGAAATTCCACTGGAGACCACAAATTGAGCCATGTAGACCGATCCACCTGCACACATGTTAAAATATGCCATTATAATGGATTGATCGAGAAATGATTATACATTCCTGTTGAACGCAGTAAAGCTTTTTAACCCGTTCTGTAATTGCTTTTAATTGGTAACATAATTGGGTGATCAGTGTGCTGCTAATGGCTGTATTTATGGTTAGTTACAATCATGTAGTCCTTTATTACAACAACTGGTTTCCAAATAACTACCAGATGTTAGACAATGCCACAGCTCACTCAATCGAAGCTACTTATTGCGAAAATGTTTGATTAAAACTGCAATAGAATTGGCATTGATGTGTACTAAATAGCCACAATGGAGGCAATGTATCTGTGTCCTACCATTGAATTTTGTGAAAATCTAGATCAGCCCATCTGATCAGGATATGCACTGTTCGCCATCAGTTAATAAAAAAAAAACCGGCGGGTCAATTCCTGTTAGCCCCATTTCTGCAGTCACCGTAAAAATATGCGCAGCAGTACCTAATGCCACATAAAATTAATTTATTGATTATCATCCGAATTTTGTGAAAAAATGGGGCGAGTGGGCGGTTTTTATTTTCAGGCAATACCAGGAAGAGACAATTAAGGGCTAGATTTTCAAATATGCAAATCCGTTCTGTTATATTGAAGTGTTGCTAGCCATGTATCTACTTTCCTGAAAAATTTGGTAAATGATTTGCTGTGTTGCAAGCTGACGTTAGGATCTGGAACGTATCTTCCTGAACTGATTGTGTTTCACTATCTGATTTGTCATCTTTTTGATTGGTTAATTCCACAAAGCGTCCATGCACCCAATTGCGTCACATTTAACGTTTGAAGTAATTTGTGTCCAGTTGTCTTTTTTGTGACCGATGTATGCCGAGACATTCGTCCGATTCATGGTATTGGCACAATTTTTATTTTTTTGCGACTGGCGCAATAAAAAACATTAGGGCGGCGTATATTTTGAGAAGTGTGCGGGGATGATAATCAATTTTATGTGGCCTAATGCCCATTTCATTATTAGGGCCCCGCCGAGAATCCTATAGGTTTCGCCCCATGTCGGTCGGTTTATTTTTTGAAAGTTTTTGTAAGATTCTCAAATCACCTATAATTTCTGTTTGCCGTAAGCTAGTATCTTCATTTTGCATACATGCATTACTTAGTAACAATACATCCTTCCGTCCGTCTGTCAGTCTATTTATTGAAAGTTTTTGTAACTGTTTCTCAAATAGGGGCCATAAGTTGAAGTGCGTTAACGGGCCACATTTTCTAGTTTGGAGCTCTAAATGAATTATTGCCGTTAATGAGCCAAGACATAACTTACATAATTGTCCAGTTTTGTCCACTTGTGGTCCAGCATTCTTTTCATAAAATTTTTAAAAATAAGAACATTAGACTGGCCCAAATAAGAATATTCTATAGCATGCTTTATTTATACATTGTCACTTATTTAATTTGTCCAAGGGCCACCCAAATGATCTGCACATGTAACATATTCAGGTGGACGCCAACAAACACACGCTAGCCAAGTATCTAATGGAACTGACGATAGTGGAGTACGACATGGTGCAATACAATCCCTCCGAAGTCGCTGCCGCTGCCCTTTGTCTTTCCATGAAGCTGTTGGATGGCTCAAGATGGGTACGAAGTCAAACTGGAGCATGTTGAAATTCATTTGTCGTATAGTTTGCCACCGTTGATGCGGCTGCTTCATTGAATGGTCTTTATTCGCCTACATGTTTCCTACAATCCATATACTTGTTTACTCCCTTTGCAATGGATCAAAAAGTAATTGCCACCTACCTTGTCACTGGAGTGGCTTTGTGGTAAGTGCAGTAAGAGGTCTACTGTTCACTAGTCAATCCTGACCGGACACCTATTTGACCCTCTCTTTGGCTTTCGGGTATGGGAGTTGAATCTGATTATACCTTAAGATAGTAATCCTACCGTATTACTTTTTAGGAGAGGGGGGGCCAAGTGACTGGTGTGGTATGGACCTGGCACCAGGTCGGGTTATTCTAATGTCAGGGTAAATGCAGGATCGAACCAATTGGCTGGGCTTTAAATAACCTTAGCTGTTGATAGGTCGTTAAACACCGATAAATCAAATCCCCAGTCATTCACACGGTTTTCATAGAGCATATTCCATTGTACATAATTGAATAGCAGGAAATGATACACAAGTGGATGCGGCTATCGGTCTGACATTATAGTGAGCGCAGTGAATACATTACCGCCTATGCTAATCTTGCCAATTACTGTATTTCAAAATACGTCGATACTGTGCTTGAAATCTAGCAGATTGACTGCCGAGCTGTGCTACAGCCTGGGCTCGGACAATCGATTTGATTGATCATGATTCCGTATTGACAATTGATGTTCAACAACGTAGCTAATCTGGGCAAGATTAACACATGCAGTTGTGTAGGTTATTTGTATAGACACCCATGGAAAGTATTATTTTTCTCTACAAATGACCCTAACTTACTGTGATTGGTGATGTTGCAGACGGAGACGCTATCGCACTACAGTTCGTATGCGGAGGGTAAACTGACGCCAGTGATGGACAAGCTCGCCAGTCTAGTCGTTAAAGCAGAGAACAGCAAACTCACCGTAAGTACATCTCCACTATTATGTAATCTTGTTGCAGCTTAATGACATTTGAAGACCTAAACGGCAGAAAATTTAATGCATAGTAAATTGTATGCGGTTTGCAGGGTTCAATCGATATTTATCTACATTGTTATAATTCTTAACCGGCAGGGATCAATTTTGGATTCAACGAAAAGGGGGCACCGACCTAGTTTTACTACACCACTACTAGGGCATCATTTATTTCTACAGTTTCAGAGTAATTTCTCTTCAAATATTAAACAGATGAGGCCCATTCATTAGATTCATTAGACCTGTATTAAGTTTAATGTGGCCATGTATGGGAAATGGGGGCCAATGGCCCCTCCTAGGTTAAATACAATGAGGAGCCCATTTTGTTGAGGATGTGCAAAAAGTATTTTTCTTCATTTTTATATGGACAATTTCAAGGGGAATTTTTTTCTACAGTGGGGCCAGCGAAAAATGTACTTTTTGAGGGGGAATGAGGTCTCGTACTCCGAAAATTTGGATTGAAAAAAAAACAACATTTGTGGCTCATTAGATTCATAATTCTGTGCTGTTTGTAACAGTTGTGGACCAGTGTGGCCGCTTACTATTTATGTTGGGGTCTTGTATGACAAATATGGCCAATGGTGAACACTGGGGTTGCAATGATTAGCCGAAATTGGCCAGCATTATAAGTTATTGTGATTCAGATATCTGACCTGAACAAGCAGAACTTTGTTAACCCTTAGACCGCTACACACAACAATTGTCGTCTGCTGTTGCTTCTATATCTTGCCTTATTTCTCAATAAAAACATGTTTTGACAGCATTTCAGAATCATTTCCATTTAGCACTTCAGAATCATTTCCAATGATAACGCTCAGGTAAATAGCTTATAATTTCTGTTTCCTTGCTCGGATCTGATTCATCCCGCCCCTGTGCATTTGAAACCTTAAAGCTCGGTTAAATGGCTTATAATTTGCTCGGATATGCTTCACATTTCACACAAGCATTGCTCCAATGGTCCTCTACCGCCCTGTGACAAATCCACATTCGTCCCGCCCCAGGGTGAAGGTCAGACTTGGTGTGTTCAAAACCTTAATGCTTGGGTAAATGGCTTATAATTTCAATGTGCCTCGTTTTCTTTGGCTGCCAGCAGGGCATTCGTGTGCCGACAGGCCACATTTCTAGTTGTATTTTGTCTTTGCCCTGATCAGATGCTATTTTTGTTGACATGTGCTCCTGTTACCTGTCTAACTGACCAATCGAAAGATCAGAACTATCAGCATATCTGTGGTATTGTAAGTATATGTTACTGTTTCTAACCCAGCTGTGTATGATATTGTTTCTTTTAGCCCATTCAATCACTTCTTGGTGACTTTCTACGATTAAATGTATTTGACATTAACTCAATTTTCTTGCACCTTACAGGCGGTACAAACAAAATACTCCAGTTCGAAGATCAGTACAATCGCGGAATTGAAATCTCAGACAATTCGAGACATGGCGGCCAGTGCAAACTCTTGATGAAGCTGTTGGTTAGCTGTGTGCCTGCCAGGATGATCAGTCTTTCATTCATCACATCATTATTTATTATCACGTTAATCTGGTGTGGTCTACGATTATAAAACTTTCCGAGCATGTTCTTACACTGCCGTCTACTAATCTTGCCATTATTTGTAAATTTCAAATTTCCTGGGAATATTGTGTTTGAAGTTTAGCAGTTTTATAGGCTCTGTCTGTGCTGTTACATACAGCTCAGGCTCAGACATATCAAATTGCTTGAGAGACGTTGATAATCTGGGCAACATAAACGCAGGTGGTTGTGTAATCCCATACTCAAAATTAATACAGTTTATTAAGCGAAGCATATTCTGTAATGCAACTGTTTTTGATCTTCGTGAGTATAATTGCTCTGAAATATTTGATAATCGTGGTCCATGGTGTTGTCTGTGCTTGTGTGAAAATCTGGTGGATTGATGGTATGTGTGAATAGTGCCTTTGTTATTTGAGACTGGTGACCTCGGGTATGTGCCATCTTCTGCTGGTATTGTGAAACAAGGTAGGACTGGTGTTGCACTCTGCTGGTTAACATGTTTCATATCGAAATAGGCGCCAGATTCCTGACAAATTCATTCCGCTACATGCACACGTTTCTTCATGAACACATTTTAGAAATTTTCCCGGTTACTTGACGAAAAATGTGTTTATGCGACAGCTGGCATCTCATCAGGAAACTGGTGCATTTTCGATGCAATACATTTTGCTCCCGGCGTCAAATGCAGCAACAATGGGTCTACTTTCTTACTTTCAATGGGACAAATTTTCGGCAGACAGTCTTAAACAGGTACATATTCTGAGGTCAGTAGTTTTTGATTGGTTACATGTAGCTCTAAGCAGCTTATTTCAGGAATGTACATTGCCTAGTCGTAGCCAGGTGAAGCTACATTGGGGCCCTCAATTGTCAGCTTTTAACAAATAATAATTTTGAAGAAAAGAAATGTTTTTAAATGAAATTTTTGTAAAATTCAGCTAGTATGGAATTAAATTCTGCATGCTCTAAATATAATTTTTTTCTATGTACTTAACAGGAAATACAGCTTATTTTAACTAGATTTTATTATTATTGATTATGTGATTAGGGAAGTGTGCAGATTATACATACAATTGTTGAACGTTGGGCAATGTACAGATTCCTGGTTAAAATGAGACCAGCTATGTGATTTTGTACCCAATAACATACGCGACTTTTCATGAAAATATTTACAGAACTTTGATATTGTCTGTAACCGACTTTGAAAGTTTTCATACTGAAGTCTTTATATTTTGTGATCCTACATCTTCCTAGGTACAGAATAACATGGCTTGTCTCAAATGTGTGAGTAGGCTCTGGTGGGAAATGTCTAGTATCCATATACACGTTGCTTCTATCATCGACCAGTCAAACTCCTCCTAGTTTTCTAGAAACTGAATTATATCGCCATATTGGGTAACACATGTTGCTGAACAGGGCCCATGCTTACACAAATATTTAGATTCATACTTTTTTAAGTTCGTACATTAGTAACCTTTCTTTCTTTTTTTTATCACGCCCGCTTGCGGTTGGGGTGCGTCCGGCATTTTTAAGTACCAAATATCAGAATGATTTGAAACTTCGCACACCTTCATCATCATTCATATTCTCATTCTATAGCCAACCCATGCGGCCCCCATTTCCAAGGTCAAATTACTTTTGCGTTAATTTTTTTGTAAAATTTGCGTTTGTTTTTATGTACCCAAGATCGCCACAACTTTCAACCTTCACATACCTCATTATCATCCATTTCTTCATCCTATTGTCCTGATGTCATGGTCAAATTACTTTGGTTGTGTTAAGTTAATAATTTCAATCTCGATCCACAACCCAATTGACTTATGGAAAGGCCAAATTACTGAATATCTGAAAGTTTTTAAAGGTACATGCCGCTCTGTAGGCACAAAATGTTCTTTAGATCGTATCAAACGTAAATTCCACACTGATATCAGGGGCGATAACCGTGTTTCCTTTAAATGTTAACGGACATTACCATTTATACTGTTTATTTTTTGATGTGCAATTATCATACTTTATAATCTGTCGAAAATATTATTTTTTCAGGTGACTCATTTAATTACTATAAATAATTAAAAAATACCATGCCTCATTTGCATATGAAAATAGCCTGATACAACAATTATCAAGCAGGGATCATTTTACAAGGCGAGTGGGCGAAATTCTCTCCGTTGTCTGATTTCTCCCTATTTTGAGTCCCTATGCCAGCAAGGGTATTAGCTTAGTAATAACGATGCCCTTGTTCAGTATTATTCAAACTAGCATTTATATTTTAATCTCTGCAATACTGGTTCTATCCAACCATTCATTTTCCCCCATAGTTATTTAGGTGTCTAAAAGCATTGTGTAGTATGTGGACATTTTCTACCAGAGGACAACTTCCTAGGCTCAAAGACTTGTTGAATCTGCACCACCAAAGAAATCCAAACATTTTTTGTCTTAGTGCATGTATGATTAATGGTCGCATACGACATTAAAACATTATATATACGAGATTAAATGTCCCATCTTGTTATCAGGAGGCCAGTAGTTCAGTACTCATTTTAATCTGCAATGTAGATTTGGTTGCTTTATTAATTCCGTATTTTCTGCACATCCACTAGACGGTATCGTGTGGCATGTGTATTTATTTTGTTTAACACCAGTTTCAGAGCAAATGTGTATTGAATTATTTGCGCGAATACAGAATATTTAACATGTTCCATGTGGTACGACACTTAATGGATGTGCTCTCCATTTTATGTCTCATTGCCAAATTCCGTCCAGTGTTTTATTATTTTCATGCATCATTTTGCTGGCCTCCCCGATACTGAAGCAATCTAGCTTGAAATATATTCTGAAAAATCAAAGTTTTGTATACATTTTAATAGTGCTTGTTGGGTAGAAGCTTAGTTTTTCTCCAGTCATGGGACTGGGACATTTAAAAAAAATCTTTTACTGCTACAACTAGGTTCCATTTTTGTGCATTCGAGGTCAATGTCAAAGAAAAACAGTTTATAGTTTGGTCACCTTGGTGTAATTTTATCCTCCTGGTGATATTAATCTACATATTTTTGGCCAGCTACCTTCACATATTTTGCTTGGCAGCAGATAACACATTTGTGAATATTGTAATGTAATTCTTCAAAATTAAGTTATTTCAACCAATGTATGCCATCTACTACTGGAATCTGGAATATATATATACAGTACTGCTTGCACTAATATTGCCAATTTCTTTTATTTCAAAACTGCATTTGAAATTAAGTAGCTTCATTGGTCGAGCCAGAGTTGTGCTACAGCTCCTGGGAGTTCAATTGGGTTTTTGCCCATTATAAAAGTGGTAAGATTATTACTGAGGGGAGGGGACAAAGTGATTCTGGTGTGGCGAGTATCTGGCATCGGATCAGGATTATTCTGATTTCAGGGCTGAATATGTAGTTTTTCATTGTAAATATTCAGTTCTGACTTTAGGATCCCCCCCCCATTTGTACATGTACTTGAATATGTACTTGTACAGGTAATATATGGGATTTAGTACTAAACCCATTGACCCAGCCTTAAATGACCTTAGCTATTGATAGGCCGTTAAACCCCAACAAAACCAACAAACAAAATCAGGCTCTGACAATTAAATTGCTGGATTGCCAATAGGTGTTCAGAAACGTTGATAAATTGGCAAGATAAACGCAGGCGATTGAGTACAAGTATGTGTCTGGATTTTCTCAGCAGATCAGCTTTACCCAATTCATGTTTAGTTAGATTGCTTCTCGTTGTCTAATCAAGAAGAAAAAGGAAAACGAAGCATATCTGATCATTATTCTATGATCATTCAATTATTTGCAAACTAATTGAATGTATCCCTCTGAAACAAGATGGCTTGGCTGGTAGACAATTTGTGCAAACTAGTGTCCATTTTATCGAAATGGGTGGAATGGGGTGGGGTCCAGACATGGAAATTGATTTTAATTGTAATTCCACTCTCGGTTGATATTTGCAGTATTTTTCCTGGGGAGGATGCCACTATTTGTATCGGGTTGTCCCAGTCAGCCAGCCGTCTGTGTGACGTAACTAATCATGGTATAACCAGTAACCCGTATGCAGTTCTGTAACTCCGTAATCATGATACTGGCAGTTTGCTGCTGCACTTTCACTCCTGCATCCGTCTACAGCTAGACTCGTAACTTCTCCATTGTTTTCACAAGTAACATCTGATGTTTCTAGATCTATATAATTCAGAATCTGTAACGAAACTAAATAGCATACCGCTGGTGTATTTCATACACATTGTGTATGGGACACATTACTTCAAAAGTCTCTGCTTAGATGAGAACCTTTTTTCTGGAACCCTTACTGCATCCTTTTGTATCATTTAAATAGGGTATAATTTATTTATTAAATGAGTTTAGCGATTTCACATTAAAGAAATGAGGCTATGCCAAGTTTCGTATGAAACGGTCGACAAGTTCAATAAATCAACGCAAATGTTATATTCTATTTATTGAACCCACAATGATCACGCATGTTTTCTGTAGCGGTCTCATTTGCATATTTATTACACTGCGTTATCTCACTGAAAGCACATTGTATGCAATAAATAAGATACAAAACCTTCATATTTGGCTTCAACCATCAGAAATGTGAATATATTTTGACACTAATTAGTCGTGATAATTAATAAATGCAAGAACTTGCAGAAATATTTTGAAAGCTCGTTTCATCTTCAGTACTAGCTGTTAGTGGATGCTGGTTCGCCATGTGCTGTGGTTTAACTGCCAACAATTAGGCGGTGTTTTTCAGCATTTAGATGAGATTTACAAGGCTTAGGCGTAGATCATTTTATACTCGCATTGCGTTTGTACAGTAGTTGTTGTGTACATATATTTTTATATGAATAAATATTTTACAATATTTCTGTTTGTCGTCACGATCATTCCACAGAATGGGTTGGTGAGTTGGTCATCTGCATTGTGCGAAAATGGCGGGCAGTCGGTTGGGAGCATGCAAAGTAATTTAACGATGGTTCATCCTCAATTATACTGGAGTTGGGTGGTAGGGGGGTGGGTGTATACTGGAGTTGGGTGGTAGGGGGGTGGGTGTATACTGGAGTTTGGTAGTCCGTCCAACAGGTTGAAGTAACGTACCAAGGTCTATAAATACGTCAATAAGTGGGGGAAAAATCAGTTGTAAAAAAAATGTTTACTCCCCGTTAGAACACAATACAAGGTGCCTATGTTTTTAGTGGTCCGTACTCTGAATAGCCTCGAGAAGACGGACTCTCATCAAACAGTGAACTGCCAATTGCAGAAGTTAGGCAAATGTTAGCCCTCCACAACGATATAGTCCCCAATGCGCTATGTCAACACATTTTCGAGCTAATCATTCCAGCACAAAAATATTTACACAATTCCCTAACATTTGATTGGCCCGTAGCAAGTCTGTCCAAAATTTAGATCCCAGTAAACTCCCACGCCAAACTACTTTCCGTAACTGTGAGGCGCAGTTAAAATAATTCTTAAGAAAACGGAAAATAAACACATTTTCTTGATGAATTTATTTAAAATGCTGGAATTATAAGGAATGAATGGCCTTTTTGTTGAATTTATCGGGGATATAAACTTGTAAAAGTCGCGGGAATACTGGACGAGGCCTTCTGGCCTTCGTCCAGTATTCCAGCGACTTTTCCAAGTAAATTCCACAAAAAGGCCATTCATTCCTATAGATTATTTTGTTCAACAAAATTCCGCATTTATCATAAGTCGTAATACAACTTCGGTAACATTTTTCGGCCTATACTACTATATGACAGGTTTACCTTGTAAGCGAAGCTATGAAACAGTACCAGCTAACGCGACGCCGGGAAAGTCAAAGAAATAAATGTGCCTGATGTATTCTTACTAGATACAAATGCGGAACTTTGTTGGAACAAAATAATCCATAGCTCGAAAACGCGTTGACATAGCGCATCAGAGAATACATCATTGCGGAGGGCTAACATTTGCCTAACTTCTGCAATAGGCGAACATTATATAAATCGGTTAATTGTTTCGTGAGAGGCTGTTCGAGTACAGCCCATAAAAACATAGGAACCTTAGTAATATTTTTTTATAAAGGAGTAAAAAAAAAGTTGAACTTACTTTTTTCTTCACTTCTTGATACTTGTAGGTATTTATAGGCCTTGGTATGTTGCTTCAACCTGTGGTCCATCCGTCACTAAACTGTAACACTCTGGGAAATTTGCTTACTATTTCACACTAGCATTGCTCCAATGGTCTTCTAACGCCCAGGGTCAAGGTCACATACTTTGTGCATACCTTGCTCTGATCGGCTTCACATTTCAGACACGCAATAGTACTCCACCGCCCTGTGACCGTCCACATTTGCACTGCTCTGCTAAGCTCAAGGTCCATACTTAGCCAGATAATTACCACACTTCATCAATAGCTTTCGTGCACTAATAGCTATGCATCCACTGTCATTTGTGTGACGTACATTTTGCATATCTCTTTATCCGTTAGTTGGATCATTACCAAATTTCATCAATAGTTTTTGTCGAACCCGCTTGCGGAAAGAGAGATATAGTAATCACAATGACGTCCGTGCGTCCGTCCAAAATCTGCGTTAAAAGTTTTTAAATACCTTGTATCTCTGCACTCTGCAGTCCTAAGTCACATTGACTTGAAACTTCTTATACTTATACCGCATGAATATATGGATGATGACTAATTAGTCATCATCCATATATTCATGCTGTATCCCACTCATGCGACCCAAGGTCAAGGTTAAAGTTTTTAAATACCTTATATCTCTGCAGTCCTGTCACATTGACTTGAAACTTCATATGCTTATTAGTCATCATCCATATATTCATTCTGTGTCCTACTCATGCTGCCCCTATGTCAAGGTCAAATGACGTTAAAGTTTCTGTCAAAATTTGCGTTAAAGTTTTCACATACCTACTAGCTCTGTAACCGTAAGTCAGATTTGCTTGAAACTTTGTATGCTTATTGGGCATCAAACTTCAAATAAATACACTCTGAGACCATCAAATGCCTCGGCAGGCTCGACATGCGGGCCGTGGCCATCCTCGTCTCGCATTGATGGCTATCCAATCATTATGCCCCCTATGCAATAGCCAGGGGGGCATATTGCGCTCTTGAGGTTCGGGTTCCGTACGTCCGTCTGTTTACATTTACGTCAAAAAGTTTTGCTTGAAGGATATCTTTCAATATTTGGACACATCTTTTACCTGAACATGTACGACACACTCGCACCACCAATGACATCACCTTTACCTTCGAAATGGTGTTGAGACACTTAGCCATTTTGTTACGTATAAAAGTTTGTGAGCGTGTAATATCTTCAATATTACTCAGTTGCTTTTATATTGGGACACTTCATTCACCTGAACAGGTGTAATGCAATCACACCACCAATGACATGACCTTTGTGACCTTCAAAATGGTGCCATTTTCTTGCGTCAAAAAGTTTGTAAGACTCGAATGACCGACATTTTTGTAAAAAAAATGTTTTTACACACAATCTCTAGTTGGAGTCCAGTATGCCATGGGGGCATATACATGTTTTACAAACATAATGTCTAGTTTGGATGAGCTTTATCTTCACCTTGGTGACCTTAAAGGTACATGCCCACTCAGTAGGCGCATGTTCTCTATAGGAATTAAATAAGTGTATGTAATAATTATGTAACAAGTATGTAAAATTACAAGTGCCCGCTATACAAATATAATCATTTTGTAATATTTATTTTACTGAGTGAAGCGCGGTGGTATCGGGCTATTTTCATATGCAAATGAGTTTGTTTATTGGTGTTTAACGGCCTATCAACAGCTAAGGTCATGTAAGGCCGGGCAAACAGGTTCGACATATGCAAATGAGGTATATTTAATTATTTATACTAATTAAATTTGTCGCTTTAAAAAAATAATATTTTCGACAGATTATAAAGTATGATCATTGCACATCAAAAAATAAATACAAATAATAAATGGTAATGGCCGTTAACATTTTAAGGAAACACGGTTATCGCCCCTGATATCAGTGTGGAAATTTACATCTGATATAAAATGTATAATAATGCCAATCAATATGTGGGGTAATGGTGAATGAATGTTTATTTTGCCAGAAAATGTTGCAGATGTCTCGGATATAAAAAACAGTTTGTGACTACTCATTGGGCATGCACGGTACATGTACCTTTAAAGTTATATCATGATGAAGAAATGTACAAACTTTTTGACACAAACAAATGACTATAAAGTGTTTCCGTAAAATTGTGAAGGTAAACAAGGTCATGTTCATGGCGGCATGAGTGTGTTCGACATGCTCACATATATCAAGTGTCCAAATATTGAAGCAATCCGTCAAGTAATATTAAAGTTATACCATGATGACGAAGCTTGTACAAACTTTTTAAAATTTCAAAAGACGACAAAAAAAGCAGGCGTGACAAAAATCGGAATATATATTCAGCCCTGAAAGTAGAATAACCTGACCTGAGGTGCCAGGTCCATACCACACCAGTCACTTGGCCTCTTCCCCTAAAATAATAGGATTACGAATACTCGCATAACGAGTATAACCAGATTCAACTGTCGCATACAAAAATGACGACGACGTACGGGAGGGCCAAGCCAGGTATCTGGTCGGGATTCCAGTAAGGAATAGGATGAACCCCGATTGTTAAATTATCCATCACATGCTCACACCTGCCACCCACTTATTGGTATTTAACAGCCTATCAATAGTGTCATTTAACGGCCTATCGATAGCTAAGGTCATTTAAGGCCGGGCCAACGGGTTCGATCCCGTATTGTTACACGACTGCCGTTGTTTGAAACCGCTCACAGCCATGTTCAAATATACAACGCATGCTGTTTGAAACCGCTCACAGCCATGTTCAAATATACAACGCATGCTGTTTGAAACCGCTCACAGCCATGTTCAAATATACAACGCATGCTGTTTGAAACCGCTCACAGCCATGTTCAAACATACAACGCATGCTGTTTGAAACCGCTCACAGCCATGTTCGAAACCGCTCACAGCCATGTTCAAACATACAACGCATGCTGTTTGAAACCGCTCACAGCCATGTTCAAACATACAACGCATGCTGTTTGATACCGCTCACAGTCATGTTCAAACATACAACGCATGCTGTTTGAAACCGCTCACAGCCATGGTTCATACACTAAAACAATAAGCATGCTGTTTGAAACTGCTCACAGCCATGTTCAAACATACAACGCATGCTGTTTGATACCGCTCACAGCCATGTTCAAACATACAACGCATGCTGTTTGACCATGGCTGTAGACATTGCTCATTTCGGGGCAAAGCCAACACCTACGTAATGCATGTGTCTCGTGATGTTACTAGAACGCGCCATTACGCCACCAGACCAGTTCACAATGGTCGCACTGAAATGTTGAAATTGAAGCAGCTGCATCACGCGACGTGTACTGCGGCCCCGGAACATGTATGCGTAAATCAGCTATTTGAATGGAGCAGATGATCAAAGTACCGAAAGTACTACATAATGATCAAATGCATGATATTTCCAATGCAAATGTAACAATAACGTTCGACCATGTACAGCCGTCGGTAAACGTTTGCCGTGGCACGAGGGAACTGTTTGAACCTGCCTACGGCCTTGTGGTTCAAACAGTTCCCTCGTGCCACGGCAAACGCTTACCCATGGTCGAACGTTTTTGTTACATTTCCCCAAAATCAGAACGGAATATTTACATTAGAAATTTTTGTTATATTCAGCCCTGAAAAATTTGTCATTACATTAGAAAGCTACATGTACATGTATAAATTCATCTAAAAGCCAAGACATCAGCCAGTTTGAAAACCATGTGATACCACGCCCTGATGTAGATGGTATAAATAAATGAAAAGCAGATTTTGAGATTTTACTATTTATTCAAGAGATACACATGATTTGACATTAAAAGCAACCAACATGGATTGCACCCTGTGCAGTTCTCTAATATGTGCATTGAATTCATATACCAACATATACGCCTTTTCAAGTGCCACCCTTCCATGAAATAATTATTTAACCCTTAGACCGCAGCTACTCGCAACACTTGTCTTCTGCTGTTGTTTTTATATCTTGCCTTATTTCTCAATAAAAACATGGTTTGACAGCACTTCAGAATCATTTCCAATGAAATGATTCTAAAGTGCTGTCAAAGCATGTTGTAAATTATTCTAAAGTGCTGTCAAAGCATGTTTTTGATGATAAAAATGGACAATAGAAAATAAACACCAGACGATAAAAAAATTAAGATAGCGAACGAAGGGTTAACAAAACCAATTAAATGGTTAAAAATGTAAGGCTTGGTCATCGAGAGCCCAGCTTGTCCACGGAATAATAGTTCAACTTGGCGTATTGTAACCAAATTCGTTATACATGTTTATCAAGGCAAGATGAAGAACCCTACTGGTTTTCAGTGACTTATCTCCCCTTGTTGACTGGTCTTGCCTCGATAGTTGTATAGTGTGACCTTTGGCACTCTTGTTATTTGTTAAGTCAATCCGAAGTGAGTTGTAAATATTTTAAATGTTGTGAATTAATCATTTTATTTGGATGATTGTAATCCATTAACGATTTTCAGACTGGTCCATTTATGAAAAGCGCGTGTTTTTGTTCTCAAAAATATGAAAATTACTTGCAGATCAAGAGGAGATGGCTCGTTACAAGCCGGCTCATCGGGATCTACACTATTTGCCAATACCACTATACAGGCATGTGGTGTTGAAAGGGTTAATGGCCTGTCAACTACTATTGTTATTTAGGCCAGGTAAGCGGGGTCGATTCCCATATTTCACTGGTATGGATTGTGGGGAAAATCCCAAAATCAGAACTTAATATTGACAAAAAAATCTGAAAGTAGTAGGATTTATAAACTTGCTACTTTTATAATGGGCATAAACGGATACATTTCTTAAGCAGCAAGAAAGACAAAAATGTACCTGTAGCAGATTTCACCAACATTGCAAAGTATACTTTGAGATAGAAATTTTCAATTTAATAAATTTATTAATTTTTATTATACTGAATTTATTACATTATCACAGCCATTTTGGCTGTGATAATGTAATAAATTCAGTATAATAATTATGCATACTTTTAATCATCAAATTTATGCAGTTGCTAGTTCTATATGACATAATGCATTTCGGAAAAAATAAATGATTTCTCCCTCAAAGTATACTTTGCTAGAAAAGTATACTTTGCAATGTTGGTGAAATCGGCTACCGAGGGCCAAACCAGGAATATCGGGATTCCGCTAAGGATGAACACCATCGTTCAATTTCAGGTCCATCAGGGAATAACAAAATACTAATCACTGAATGACACCACAGTGACCATGCAATGACCAAAGATCTTTACAATGTACGCACTCTTATACATTTGTACGGAAGCCCATTAGGGCGACTTCACTTTTTTTTTTTTATCTTTTCTTAAATTTTTGGAGATGTTTTTTTGAATTTTCAAGATGTTTTCTTGAATTTTCAAGTTCTTTTCTTGAATTTTCAAGATCAGATCTTGAAAATTCAAGAAAATAACTTGAAAATTCAAGAAAATAACTTGAAAATTCAAGATTTCAAGATTTTTTCTTGAATTTTCAAGTTCTTATCTTGAATTTTCAAGATCTTTTCTCGAAAATTCAAGAAAAGATCTTGAAAATTCAAGAAAAGAACTTGAAAATTCAAGAAAACATATTTTTTCTTGAATTTTCAAGTTCTTTTCTTGAATTTTCAAGATCTTTTCTTGAAAATTCAAGAAAATATCTTGAAAATTCAAGAAAATATCTTGAAAATTCAAGAAAACATCTTGAATAAATGGAAATTAAAAAAAAGTGAAATGGCCCTAATGGGCTTCCGTACATTTGTACTTGCTCGTTCAGCATTAGAACATGAGATAGGCCATGTGATGTACCTACATGTTAGACTAACATGCCGGTCTCTATATCATGCTTCTATTTGTCATTATCTGACTTTTATCATTTATTATTTACTTTGCTATAGGTAACGGTAGTAAAGCCATAGTGCTATGTCTACCTACATGTATGAAGATGTGTGGATTTTCAAGGAAACATATTTACAGAAACTGATATTTTCTGTAACTGACGTTGAAAGTTGACGATTGTATTCCACATTTACTATGAAACTTCAGTAAACTTTCAACGTCATATATGGAAAATATCATTAATTTTAATATTTATTTCATGAAAAATCGCACATCTTCTTAGGCACAAAGTCACATGGCTCGTCTCAAATCATGAAATGTGATGATATATTCAAGCTGGTGACGTGATATTGTGGAATTTATCAGACGAGCCTCACAAATGGTAGGAATTCCAAGGCTCGTCGAGGCTGTCTGGTATTCTATATTTAACTAAGCACACGTAACCGGTCCACTGGCAGACGTATGTATACAAGGAGGGCCGATTGCTGTAGACAGTCTTATAAATGGGTCTGTGACTGGAGTATGGCATTTGTGACCAGTATACGGTAGCTCCTTCAGTCTGATAACTATATCTATAATCTTTACACCGGTTGCAACCATCCACAAGCTCCATTTCTCCAGACACAGCCACAAATAGGCTACCACACTTAGAATCTGAAGTATTTTCCCTTAGAACTATTTCTGGGCAAAAACAAATAGTGTCCGAATATTTAGGGCTATGACAGAAATGTTAAACCCATGAATTCCGCCAATTCTAATGTCAAGAAAACCCACTGGAAGCTGTTCTAAGGTAAGTTCAACTTGTGATTGTCCAAATGTGGTAACAATTATATTAACCCTTACACCGCTATCTTATTTTTTTTGTCGTCTGCTGTTTTTTTTCCATTTTCCATTTTTATCATCAAAAACATGCTTGGACAGCACTTTAGAATAATTTACAACATGCTTTGACAGCATTTCAGAATCATTTCCATTGCAAATGATTCTGAGGTGTTGTCAAACCATTATTTTATTGAGAAATAGCAAGATATAAAAGCAACAGCAGACGACAATTGTTGTGAGTAGCGGTCTAAGGGTTAAGACTGATCTATAACCACCACCGTCAGGGATATATAAATAGAGGTTTTGCTTGGAAAATTAATAATTCTAACTAAACTAATTAAAGATAAGCTTTGGCTCTAGAATTGCTTAAAATTGCTTACCGGTATTTGCAAATCAAGAAGTTTTTATAGAACAGAAAACGTATTTATTATATAATTTATATTGAGGGATAAAAAGCACAAAATAACTAATATTGCCAAGCAGACAGACATGTATGTACATGTATACCGATATCTCAGAACATTTCAACACACACACCCACACATCACATACCAGTATTATTATATTGCACATCAATATTGGATCACAATACCACATACATGTGGCTGTGACTGGAAGAATGGGGCTTATGCCATTTGAGGCCAGTCTACTGGTTTGGTCATAGACACTTGCACGGCCTGATAATGATATACAGATGAGTCTTGTAAATACGTTTCCGAACTTGGAAAATCACGAGATACCACACGCCTGCGCTAATCTTGCCAATATTTCTTTATTTCTAAATACCTGAACATTGTGCTTGAAATCAAGCAGCTTGATTGTCTGAGCCTGAGCTGTGCTACAGCTCAGGCTCGGACAATCAAATTGCTTGATTTCGAGTCGGTGTTGCCAATAGACGTACAGACACATTTGATAATCTGGACAAGATTAACACCGTCGGTTGTGTACCCTTAGAATTACGGATGCACAGGCTGATCTGGATCTACACTGGTCACAAAACCCATAAGCCCCATTTCTCCAGTCACAGCCACACATAATCAGATAGAGACCCCCAGGCAGATAAAACGGACATTTTGTCAATTTGGACCACGGTTGGTCAATGATTGCTAAATAATGATTGCTGGCCTTAAATGATACTCTTTTGTGTTGATGGGTTGTAAACATATTTAATTGCGATGCAAGGGAACATTTAATTGAATTTTCAGTTACATTCAAGTTGACTTTATGCCACCATATGGTCTGCACAGTATGACTATTTGATTCATTCAATTGTGTTTAACGGCCTGTCAACAGCTATGGTCAATTTCAGGTAAGGTTGATGGGTTCGAATCCCGTATTTCAGCTGTATGGATTCTGGGAAACATCCAAAATTCAGAACTGAATATTTACAAAAAATATAATTGATATATTCAGCCCTTAGAATAAGTTTATCTGTGCGAGGCCCTCACTACACCAGTCACTTAGCCCCACCCCCTAAAAGTAATTGGTTTGAATTGATTTATTGGTGTTTAACAGCTTATCAACAGCTAAGGTCAGTCTCCGCGAAACTGCCAAAATTTTACAGGACATTCGGTCTGGTAAACTTGAAAATTTTACAAGACCGGACAAACATTTATCAGACATTTAAGAGCTTTTTTTAAGCATATCAGTCATATAAGTAAAGCTAGCTAGCACCAGAAGGGCATACCAAAGGAAGGTTATTTTATTGAAGCTTAGAATTGAAAAGTTAAGAAAAGAAAAAAAAAACTGTTTATAGTCAGACATTCTGTCCCGGCCACTTCCGGTTCAGTCGGATCGGTGGCAATTTTAACGGACATGTCCGACGGACAGACGACTTTCGCGGAGACTGAAAGGTCAAATAAGGCCGTATTCAACCTGCTGCATTGGGGGGGGGGGAGTGAGTGAGTGAATAGGGTTTAACGTCCGCTTTTCTGACATAGAGGTACAAGCCTCAGGGAGTCTACACGCAGACGGGTCAACGGGGTCGTGTCCCGTATCCACCTGTCCGAGAGGGGTAAATCCCAACTTCAGAACTCAATATTTACAATCAAAATATATAGTCAGTCCTGAAATTAGAACAACCTGATCTGGTGCCAGGCCCTCGCCACACCGCATCATTTATCCATCCCCTAAAAGTAATAGGATTAGCGCTAATCTTACTTTTATATATGGGGCATAGCCCGACTCAACTCTCACATACAAAGCCAAAAATGTACATGAGGGCCAAATCCGGTATAGTGGGTTCCGGAAAGTATGAACCCAATCGTTAAGCCAGTTTAGTCGCCTTTTACGACAAGCAATGGCTACTGCAGCACTATTCTCAGGATCAGTTGATCCCGCCCCGGTGCCTGCACGGGGCTTGGGGGGGGGGGCGGGGGGGGGGGGGGAAATCTGAAAATCAGAACGGAATATTTACATAAAAAAATTAATATATTGAGCCCTGCAATTAGAATAACCGGACCTGGTGTCAGGTCCATACCACACCAAAGCCACTTGGCCCCTTCCCCTAAAGGTAATACCGGTAGGATTACTCTTATAACCAGCTTCAACTGTCACATACAAGAAAGCCAAAGACATACCCCGAGGGCAAACCAGGTCTCCGGTCGAGATTCCGGTAAGGATGAATTCTGATTGTTAAATTACCCATCACATGTTCCCAACCAACCACCACAACCTAAAAGTAATATAATTAGTACTAATCTTACTACTCACAACCAATAATCGCCTACACTGGGCACAACTGGCATAAGGTCCATTTTGTCAGCTGGGGGCATAAATTAAACGGTAAAAATTATGAAGCCGCACTCAAAGACAACATATAGCACATTATCAGCAGTCGCAGAACAGGAATAAATGTCATAATAAATATGTATACGTTTTCACAAATATATACAAATAGAGAACAAATCAGTAGCCGATTTCTTCAAAATTGCAAAGTATACTTTTCTAGCAAAGTGTACTTTGAGGGAGTAATCATTTATTTTTTCCGAAATGCATCCCTTCATACAGAACTAACGACTGCATGTATTTGATGATTAAAAGTATGCAGAATTATTATACTGAATTTATTACATTATCACAGCCAAAATGGCTGTGATAATGTAATAAATTCAGTATAATAAAAAATTAATAAATTTATCCTTAAATTGAAAATGTATCCCTCAAAGTGTACTTTGCTAGAAAAGTATACTTTGCAATGTTGGTGAAATAGGCTACTGGATATAGGCCTGTATTGTACACACTACAAGTCATGTGATTTTGTACTTAAGATGTGCGATATCTCATGAAAAATAACTACAATATTTTCCATAAATGACGTCAGAAGTTGATGAAATGTTCAGAGCAAATGCGTTATAAAATTCCTTATTTGCAAATGCGTTATAAAATTCCTTATTTGCTGTGAAAATGTTGACAACTATTGATGTCATTTATGGAAAATATCCCAGTTTCTGTAAATATATTTTATGAACTAGATGGCCGCGGCCCGCATGTCGAACCCGCCGAGGCTTTGATAGATTACCGAAAAACTTTAACCCGGACGCACGTTCATACGGACGGACGGACGAACATACGGTAATGTACCAACTATATGGTGCTGTCCGCATGCGGGCGCTACAAAAATCACACAACTTCTTAGGTACAAAATCACATGGCGTGTCTCCTATCTTCCATGAGGTACAATTTTGGCCAAGATCCGACAAAACCAGGCTTATTGCCTTTGCGACCAATTTAGACCACACTCAAACATTTGTTTTGTCCGAAATCTTGCCCATTACATACGACCATATCAATTCTATCCACGTACCACGGGAGTCACTCATGAATAAATAATGAAATACGACGATATGCATGATATACACATGTACATTTGTAGATTTATAACATGGCCAGACATTGGCTAAGGGACTTTTTGGCCGACAGAAAAGTTCAATACTCGTCTTACCGACTTATCAAGTTATTTAACCCTTAGGCCGCTACTCACAACAATTGTCGTCTGCTGTTGCTTTTATATCTTGCTTTATTTCTCAATAAAAACTTGGTTTGACAGCACTTCAGAAAAATTTCCAACTTAAGGGATATAACCAGATTCAACTGGCACATACATGTGAGGGCCAAATCAAAATAAGTATTGTTTGTGCATTATTTATATAGCCGTAAAATTTGGGCAGGTTTCGTGAAACAAACAGTCTGGTATTCAGAGAATCAATATCCAAAATTATCAATAATTCTTCAGGTCCCTTTTGCCAGTCAACAGCTAACCTTAAACCAACGTATTCAATAATCAAACAGCATATACTCTGCTTACTGGTGGACATGCGGATATGGTAGTGATTGTGAACAAAGTATACTTTGCAATGTTGGTGAAATCGGTTACTGGTGCTACACTAGCACCAGTAACCGATTTCACCAACATTGCAAAGTATACTTTTCTAGCAAATTATACTTTGAGGGAGAAATTTTCAATTTTAGGACAAATTTATTAATTTTTATTATACTCAATTTATTACATTATCACAGCCATTTCGCTGTGATAATGTAATAAATTCAGTATAATAATTCTGCATACTTTTAATCATCATATATATGCAGTCGTTAGTTCTATATGAAATATTGCATTTCGGGAAAAATAAATGATTACTCCCTCAAAGTATACATTGCTAGAAAAGTATACTTTGCAATGTTGGTGAAATCGGCTACTGATCATACAGTGGCTGATCAGGGATTATCATCACACACGTTTTGTCCGTCTATATAACCAATAGACGTGACGCGTAACACAGATATATATGTGGCTGCGACTGGAGAAATGGAACTAACGGTCAGCTATTAAAGGTCATGTAAGGGCGGGCAAACGGGTTTGATCCAGCTTTTAACCTAGCACATTGGTGCCAGGTCCATACCACACCAAGTCACTTCCCCTAAAATAGGATTACGAATAATCGTAATACTCACATAAGGGGCATAACCAGATTCAACTGTCACATACAAAATGCCAAAGTCACGTATGTGAGGGCCAAACCAGGTCTCCAGTCGGAATTCCGATCGTTAAATTACCCCACCTGCACATCACATTCTCCCACCTGCCAATCACGTACACTCCTGTAGCCACATGGTGTATATTGCTTGATAGAAGCATGACAGGTGTTTCATTGATAGAATGATCAGGATCTGCACTGGTCGCAAAACCAATAACCCCCATATCTCCAGTCACAGCCACTTATATAAATGAGAATAGGCCAAAAGCAAACACATGTAAATTAAGTCATATACAGTAACAAGACGCAGTAAAAGTCATATATACATCATCGCAACAATTGACATGCCAAAAACAGTCATTATTATGAAGTAACAATACATACAGGTACATTAACCCATTACATGCGGAATACACCTACCTTTACAGATATGAACATTTTTTAAATATTTTATTTTTGTTATTTCTCGATGAAAGTATATGTTGTGACCACTCATTTGAACCGTCTCGACGAGACGGTTCAAATGGTGGTCACGACATATACTTCTGAGCTCATATGAAGAAAATATTTACGATTTTCCACAAACTAAATGGCGTATCCTCAGCATGAAATGTGTTAATGATCATATTCAATTCAATATGTCATACATATATAACTGGAGAAAAATGTAAAATCTTGCAATTAAAGCATGATTGGAATACTTCAGTAATGCGTAAGAAAACAACTTTCCAACCAATGTCTGGATGGCTAGATCATAATAACCAGGACCCAATTGCTCCAAACCTCTGTTAGCTTAATTGACTGTTAAATTCATTAACAGTGGTCCGGATGGTTGAGAGTGATCCGTTTTAAGCAACCAGTATTTAACGGATTGTAACACTTCAACTTCAGTTACGCTAACAGTCCATTAAGCTAACTGAGGTTATGAGCAACCAGGCCCAGTGTGTTATAAAATGTGGCCGCGACAGTAGTCATTCTGTTAATGACAAGTCCTTACACCCATGCCAATGGAGACATTCATTGTCTGTTCATGATTGTAAACCAGACATGCTCTTCGAAGTGGTTGTGTACCTGAACAACAGTGGAATCTCTCTAAATTGGACACCCTGGGACCTCCCAGGGTGTCCAGTTTAGAGAGGTTCCACTGCACAATAATAATCTATTTTGTCCACAGGCCTGTAAAAGAAGCAAATATGACAAAATCAATTCAAAAATACATTTATATTCAACCCAGCTATGAATTATCACATGAAGGGGGCAATTTTGAACATGATTTTGGAAAGACGTTCGCTGCATCTATTGCATATAGAACAAAGTTGATAAAACTGAACTTTTACATTCAGTGAAAATGTTGACAGGTTACTGCAATGTACAAGTACAAAAACAAAATGTATTGCCATTACAATTATATATATTTGCCATGAACATTCACGTCATTTAAAATGAAAATCTGTAACCATTTCTAATTATTTGTCACAAAACTAATAGATAAGGAAATTTTATCCGAATCGGGCTCAGATCCAATTTGAACATTTGAATTTCAATGAATACTGCTCATGGCACATTATAACATGTGCTTATAATATATACATTGCATTGTCTCCACAGTTCATTCACACGTTCACAAAAAAGACGTGACGTTTAACTTCAGTTATTCCATCTCATGTCAGGTTCTAAGATATTCAGTAATACTACAAAATTTCTCCACACATCTTAACCCTTAGACCGCTATCTTAATTTTTTTGTCATCTGCTGTTTATTTTCTATTTTCCATTTTTATCATCAAAAACATGCTTGGACAGCACTTTAGAATAATTTACAACATGCTTTGACAGCACTTCAGAATCATTTCCACTGTCAAACCATGTTTTTATTGAGAAATAAGGCAATATATAAAAGCAACAGCAGACGACAATTGTTGTGAGTAGCGGTCTAAGGGTTAACTTTTTCTTTATTTGTGGCTGTGACTGGAGAAATGGAGATTATGAAATTTGTGACCAGTGTAGCTCCTGATCAAATAGCACATGCCTGTAGTCTGATAACGATCTACAGTGGGACCTCTCTAAACCGGACACAAAAAAACAACAGTTGTGATGATATTTTTATTGAGTTTCTTGGTCATTTATCTCGGGTGATAATGTCTGTTCATAATCGCATAGCACACAACTATGGCTCAGAATGATCAAATGCCTGATTTACAGTGAAACCTCTCTAAGCCGGACACCCTGGGGACACAGGTGGAAGACTCGGACCTATGACACCAAAAAAATGCCTATTAAAAAAATCCCATTACCCCACCCACTTGGTCTCGTACATTACCATCTTCTATTTATAGAAGGTGGGTATGAATATGGCAATTATAGAAAGAGCCCTCTATTTTCCGATTCACACAAACACAATAAACATCGATTAAATGTATGAAATAATGTCTCTGGCAATCGATAAAGGTATTAGGTGTGTGAATATACTCACTTCAAATCGCTTTTTCAAGTATTTATCGAGTTATTCGCGTTTTGATTACCCCATCCAAAGCGAAAGTTGCGTGTACGAAAGAATCTCACACAGAATCGGTGGCCGTCCGGCGTGGATTATCGGTCATATTTGGCCGATAGCTGATCGCCAGCTCAAACTAAAGTGGTGCACCATGACCATATACATTAGAAACACCAAGCATACAAAGTTCGTCCAATTTTGATCGTTCACCGATCTAAAAAACATTTTTTATCTGGAACCGGGTCAATGCACCATCTTCCATAATACAACCGGAAGCGTCTATGTAAAGAACATCTCTGATTGGCTAAATCTAAACTGTAATGACGTCATTCAACCTATTTCGGGATTCCGGAAGACATATCTGATAGTACGCGAATCATGAATGAAAGTAGAAAAAAGGTGTTTTTTAGATCGGTGAATGATCACAATTGGACGAACTTTGTATGGTTGGAGTTTCTAATGTATATGGTCATGGTGCACCACTTTAGTTTGAGCTGGCGATCAGTTATTGGTGAAATATGACCGATAATCCACGCCTGATGGCCTCCAATTCTGTGTGAGATTCTTTCGTACACGCAAATTTCGCTTTGGATGGGGTATACACAATGCGAATAACTGAATAAATGCTGGAAAAAGCGATTTGAAGTGAATATATTCACACACCTAATACCTTTATCGATTGCCAGCGACAGAAATCATACATGTAATCGATATGTATTGTGTTTGTGCGAGTCGGAAACGAGAGGGCTCTTTCTATAATGGCCACAATGTTATCCACCTTCCTTTACATAAGATGGTAATGTACGAGACCAAGTGGGTGGAGTAATGGGATTTTTTTAATAGGCTTTTTTTTGGTGTCATAGGTCCGAGTCTTCCACCTGTGCCTGGGGACCTCCCAGGGTGTCCGGTTTAGATAGGTTCCACTGTATATTGTTTCTCAAAAGCATGACAGGTATTTCATAGGTGGAATAGTGAAAAGTGCTGATCCTGGTCAGACTGTGCGGATGGTCAGACTGTGACTGGTCACAAAACCCATAAGCCCCATTTCTCCAGCCACAGCCACATTTCTCCGCAAAAATTATATATGACGTTTTCAAGATGGTTCAAATGAGTGGTAATAACAAATACGAGACACACCATGTGATTTTGTACCTTTGGACATTTGCATAATTTCATGAAATACGTTTACAATATTTTCTGTAAATGGCGTCAAAAGTTGACAAAAGTTTCAAAGGACATGCAGAATTATATTCATCATGTACTTTGAACATTTTGTCAACGTTTGACTTTATTTATGAAAAATATTGTAAACGTATTTAATGAAATTACGCAGATGTTCGAAGATACAAAATCACATAACTCGTCTCATACAATGATCACTCAGAAATGCAGAAATATATTTCCACTTGCCAAAGGCTCAGTGTCTGGCATAAGATAGGTCAATGTCTTGCCTTATTTCTCAATAAAAACATACTTTGACAGCACTTCAGAATCATTTCCAATGGAAATGATTCTGAAGTGCTGTCAAAGCATGTTGTAAATTATTCTAAAGTGCTGTCCAAGCATGTTTTTGATGATAAAAATGGAAAATAAACAGCAGACGGCAAACAAATTAAGATAGCGGTCTCAGGGTTAAGATGTGTGGAGATATTTTGTATTTTCACTGAATATCTTAGAACCTGCTACCTAACATTCTACAGGTACTGCACAACCGTGTAGTCTGATTAGGGTCTACAGTGGTCACTAATCAGTCACTTAAATATTTCCGCCATCATCATGCATGCATGTGAGAACATAATGCCTGTGTACAGAAACAATTATCACAAATGCCAGGCCCGTAGCCAGACCTGTTTGAAGTGGGGGTCGTTTCGAAGGCCCAATGGGCCTGAGGTATCTAGGGGGGTCTAAAAAAGTGGACCTCGAGGCTAAAAAAGTGGACCTCGAGGCTGGGCGGGGGGGGGGGGGGGGGGGTCGTTCCGACCGCTCCGACCCCCCCTGGCTACGGGCCTGAATGCTGTAAGGTTTCTTTTGTGGCCGGCAGCCCTAAGGCCATAAAAAAAAAATGATCCTTAGATACCGCCGCATTAGAAAAATCACTGCATGTCCGAGTGTTTTATCGTCGTGCACAAATTAAAGATTTTAAATTTGCCACATGATCGATCAAAAGTATCATTCAAAATATGTTAAATTCAATCATGTCTGATGAAAATCTAGTGATTTTTCATGTAATACTAACTTTTATTTATTATACATATATGTGAACCACATGTTCAATTGACATGCAAAATGCTTCTGGCGACTTAAACAAAATCAAGAGACAAGGATGTCATAAAAAATGAATCCCACGTCACTTTTTGCAAACTGCGTGTCCAAGAACGAAAGTACATTTTTATGGCCTAATACATTCACATCATTATATTTTATACACACTAGACTATTAGCCTATTACAACCTGATAATACATTTATTGTCCCACATGTAATGCATTTTAGACTGACTAGAGTAGTGTCACTTACCAAATGACAGGACTGACTTAACTGGTGTATGGAAGATTTTCGCCGATTTTGATACAAAAAAAAAACAACCACCTTTTTCGAAACTTTCACAACAGTGCGGAATTTAATTCCTGATTTTAATAAGATGTGAAAATTGATTCCAGCTCAAATTAGTTCAGTAGTTGAATTGTAATTGCTTTGAAAAAATATAATTACTTCATGCTATCCGACAAAGCCAGTTTATTATTTGTGTGACCAGTGTTGTCCCAGATCAGCCTGCACATATCAGGATCTTTACTGTTCTCCAATTAATCAGTTTCTTATGTGAAACTGCTTTTACTGAGCAGTATGGATCCTGTCCAGGCTACATGAGCGAGCCAGCAGATCAGAAGTTGGGATAACCACAAATGCCATATAATAATTCCTATTTCTCCAGTCACAGACACATATGTGGCTGTAACTGGAGAAATGGGGCTTATGAGCTTTGTGACCAGTGTAGATCCAGATCAGCCTGTGCATCCGCAGTCTGATCAGGATCTGCACTGTTCGCCATTCCGTCAATGAAACTCCCGTCATGTTTCTAACAAGAATTCCGCCACGGAAGCGGTGTCACGCCTGCCGAGGCATTTGACCGCGAACATTACAAGTAAATAAATGACCTTGACCTTGAGAATTTGGATGTGGGGGTGTGCGTAATGAAGCATCATCCATAGACAAACATTGATGTGAAATATTATTAGTCTGGCAAGGGGTTAAAGAGATATTGTGAAAAAACAATAACTTTAATGCATTCCTGTTACAAAACCGGTGAACATTACAAGTAAATAAATGATCTTGACCTTCAGACTTGTGGTTGTGGGGGTGTGCGTAATGAAGCATCATCCCTAGATGAACATTGATGTGAAATATTATTAAAGTCTGGCAAGGGGTTAAAGAGATATTGTGAAAAAACAATAACTTTAACGCATTTCTGTTACAAAACCGGTGAACATTAAAAGTAAATAAATGACCTTGACCTTCAGAATTTGGATGTGGGGGTGTGCGTAATGAAGCATCATCCCTAGACAAACATTAATGTGAAATATTATCAAAGTCTGGCAAGGGGTTAAAGAGATATTGTGAAAAAACAATAACTTTAACGCATTTCTGTTACAAAACCGGTGAACATTAAAAGTAAATAAATGACCTTGACCTTCAGAATTTGGATGTGGGGGTGTGTGTAATGAAGCATCATCCCATGACAAACATTGATGTGAAATATTATCAAAGTCTGGCAAGGGGTTAAAGAGATATTGTGAAAAAACAATAACTTTAACGCATTCCTTTTACAAAACCGGTGAACATTACAAGTAAAAAATAAATGACCTTGACCTTGAGAATTTGGATGTGGGGGTGTGCGTAATGAAGCATCATCCCTAGATAAACATTGATGTGAAATATTATCAAAGTCTGGCAAGGGGTTAAAGAGATATTGCATTTGCCTTACAAAAAAAATGGACGACGCGGACGACGACGGAAAAAGCGCCGACTATAGTCGCGCCTCTGCTAAAGCAGGCGCGACAAAAATGAATATAGATGGTTATCAGGCTACAGGAGGGTGCTATTTGATCCGGAGCTACACAGGTCACAAATCTCATAATCCACACGCTAGATGATCAGAAGCTACACCAGTCTAAGACTGAATAACAATAAATCGTCACAAATGAGTTACAATGCGGGGAGGGAGAGAGAGAGAGGGGGGAGAAGTGTGGTGCGAGAACACCGGTGATATAAATCCTGAGGTGTGGATGGCGACGGGGCGCGCGATATCTGTGCTATAAATAGTGCGGGGTCTCCTGGCCAGTCAACAAGCGGAATATAGACGTGGGCATCGTCTTCATGTGGATCTACAACGAAAATGACAGGTATATCAAACCATGGGAGAATATATACCGTTTGTTTAACTTCGTACACCTAAAATGTTCGTAAGTGCAAATTTAGGATCGTCTGCAAATTTCAATTGATGGATTTACATGTATTGAGCATAGGCTGCATATGCAGCCTATGCTCAATACATGTAAATCCAATAATTGTTTACAAGAACACACTGTTAATGCACAAGTGATTGGGTTCTTACGTGAAACAAATGAGTGAGCGTAGCGAATAAAGTTTGTTTAGCAATAGGACCCAATCACGAGGACATTAAATAAAATAGTTAAAAGTTAAATAAACATTTTCTTACATTCTTCATAAAAAAACACAACGCAAATCAAGAGTAAAATAAGGCCAAGAGCTATGCGAATTAATTTCTGGAGGCGGACCGTAGTAACGGCTACTGTCTCGCGATTCAGATGGTGTGTCCGAGAACACGATTTGAAGGAAACACGTTATTGCGACGTTACTGACATTTCTCCATATATGGTAACCAAGAGAGTGGAGTAAACTACTGCTGCCGAGTGTTATAATTCATCTTTAGATTTCTGTAAACTACTGGCTGAAATGTTAGAAATTATGAAAAGATTTTCGTAAAAAATTATTGGAAGATTTTCAATCTTAAAATTATCAATATAGGCGAAAACTGCTGACTCGTTACAAATGATCATATTTTCGACATTATAATCAGATTGTGGCTACAATATATGGTCCCCAATGTACCTGGAAAATATACCTGGCCACCTGGAAAATTCCAGACTAGACTTGTAAACGATAGCAATTCTTCAGAGCCTCGGAATTCCTACAAATTCCTAACCTCAAATGATAAACCAGTAGCCTATTTCATCAACATTGCAAAGTATACTTTACTAGCAAAGTATACTTTGAGGGAGTAATCATTTATTTTTCCTGAAATGCATTATTCCATATAGAACTAACAAATGCATGTATTTCATGATTAAAAGTATGCAGAATTATTATACTGAATTTATTACATTATCACAGCCAAATTGGCTGTGATAATGTAATAAATTCAGTATAATAAAAATTAATAAATTTATCATAAAATTGAAAATTTCTCCCTCAAAGTATACTTTGCTAGTAAAGTATACTTTGCAATGTTGATGAAATAGGCTACTGGTCCTGATTGATCAAGTGTTGATAGGTTGATGAAATGGGCTACTGATCTCAAAAGACACTTCCCCCATGCCAGGGCTTTGTGTAAATAGAGGATCTTACACGGGTGATTATTTAATATGATATTTATTAAACAAGTTTACTGATTTCATAAGAAACGAGTCTATGCCTCATCCTAGTTACGGTTCGATTGTATTCTTTATGAGACGTTTCATTTGCAGTTCACAACCTTTGGCATTATGGTCTGCAATTCTAAAAGGGTTCAAATTGACCAACTGGGTCATCTTTATAATTGTGTTTATTTACTTACCTCGCCTACGGAATTTGCAAGTAATGTGACTATTTTTTCGTGAGGTACGGCTACGACGCTCTGGTTGTTGATTTCAATGATACGGTGGCCCACCCGGACACCACCCCGCTCTGCAATCCCACCCCTCAACAAACTGCAGATCTACAATTACAAATAATAGAATCATATGTGGCTGTGATTGGAAAAATGTGACAGTGAAAGTGAATGGGATTTATGTCCCAGCAGCTGCTAAGGTCATATATCACAGGTGGAAGACTCGGACCTATGACACCAAAAAAATGCCTATTAAAAAAAAATCCCATTACCCCACCCACTTGGTCTCGTACATTACCATCTTATATAAAGGAAGGTGGATAACATTGTGGCCATTATAGAAAGAGCCCTCTCGTTTCCGACTCGCACAAACACAATACACATCGATTACATGTATGATTTCTGTCGCTGGCAATCGATAAAGGTATTAGGTGTGTGAATATATTCACTTCAAATCGCTCTTTCCAGCATTTATTCAGTTATTCGCATTGTGTATACCCCCATCCAAAGCGAAATTTGCGTGTACGAAAGAATCTCACACAGAATTGGAGGCCATCCGGCGTGGATTATTATCGGTCATATTTGACCAATAACTGATCGCCAGCTCAAACTAAAGTGGTGCACCATGACCATATACATTAGAAACTCCAACCATACAAAGTTCGTCCAATTGTGATCGTTCACCGATCTAAAAAAACACCTTTTTTCTACTTTCATTCATGATTCGCGTACTATCAGATTATGTCTTCCGGAATCCCGAAATAGGTTGAATGACGTCATTACAGTTTAGATTTAGCCAATCAGAGATGTTCTTTACATAGACGCTTCCGGTTGTATTATGGAAGATGGTGCATTGACCCGGTTCCAGATAATGAACGAAATTAGACAAAAAAGTGTTTTTTAGATCGGTGAACGATCACAATTGGACGAACTTTGTATGGTTGGAGTTTCTAAAGTACATGTATATGGTCATGGTGCACCACTTTAGTTTGAGCTGGAGATCAGCTATCGGCCAAATATGACCGATAATCCACGCCGGACGGCCTCCGATTCTGTGTGAGATTCTTTCGTACACGCAACTTTCGCTTTGGATGGGGTAATCAAAACGCGAATAACTCAATAAATACTTGAAAAAGCGATTTGAAGTGAGTATATTCACACACCTAATACCTTTATCGATTGCCAGAGACATTATTTCATACATTTAATCAATGTTTATTGTGTTTGTGCGAATCGGAAAATAGAGGGCTCTTTCTATAATTGCCATATTCATACCCACCTTCTATAGGTATGACTGTGCTAAATATAGTACACATCGGCCAGGGGGTATGCTTTAGTAGTCCGGTATAAAAAAATAGTGCAGACGTTTTGAGGCCACAGACCCAGTTTGCTTGTAAATCCTGATCCATTACAGCCCAATTTTACTTGAGAAACATGTTGGGGTGTTTTTAACACCAGTTTCCAGCACATTTCTAGCATTTAAAAGAAATTACTGAGCCTGCGTGTCACGTGATGTGAACACTACGTCACATGACATTGTGATGATAAACAATATGGCGGACTGGACAAGGTTGATTTTTTCTTTCTTAGGAGTAAGTGAACATATTGTTTAATTAGTGAAAATCCGGTGCAGACAGGTTGCAGGTTATGAAAAGGTAGGTTCCACAGCATCCATACGAATAGTGAAAGTGTGAGAGAATGGCCATATTTGGAGGAATCGGTTAAGTTGTATAGTAAAACTAATTGGTGGTTGCTAGCCTATAAATAGAAGATGGTAATGTACGAGACCAAGTGGGTGGGGTAATGGGATTTTTTTTAATAGACATTTTTTTGGTGTCATAGGTCCGAGTCTTCCACCTGTGTCATATATGGCCGGGACCTCAGTTTCAAGTCTTAGCTGAAGGACCAGAGGGATGGAAATACTATGAACATATTTTACAAGCCTAGGGAGGGGATTGAACTCGCAGCCTCTGGTATTGAAGTCTAGCCTCTAGGCCACAATCCATCCCTCTGTGACTGGAGAAATGGCGACCAGTTTTGCGACCAGTGTAGATCCAGATCAGCCTGTTCATCTGCACAGTCTGATCAGGATCTGCACTGTTCGCCATTCCATCATGTTTCTAACAAGCGATATAACTCGTTATCAGGCTACAGGAGTGTGCTATTTGATCAGGAGCTAGACTAGCCATAAATTCCATAAGTCCCATTTCTCCAGTCACAGCCACAAATGGGTGCATTTTCAAACAGAAAACAAAATGAAAGTGAATGGGTTTAAAGTTCCAGCAACAGCTAAGGTCATCTAGAGACGGGGACAACAGTTTAAAGTCTCATCCGACAGACAAGTGGGATGAAAATACTGTGAAAGTATTTTTGATGCCCAAGGCGAGTGGGTTCAAGCTCCAGATTGGAAGTCAGGTGTTCTAACCCCTAGGCCACAATCAACAGAAAAGAAATGTCAACATTGTGGCTTTGAACTTTGTAATATGCCCCACCCAGACACCAGCCCGCTCTGAAATCCCACCCCGCAGCAAACTGCAGATCTGCAATGACACATAATTATAGTCATGAGTGCATTGCCAATAGAAAATAATAATAGTGTTCTATTTCTGTATTCTGGAGACTGGAGAAAAACATACTGTAAAATGAATTCAGTAGTTTTATTAGAAGTACCCCTCAAAAACGTTAACACAAATCATTTAACCTGGATCTCAAGAACATGGGTCGCATGGATGGGCTATAGAATGAAAATATGGAGGACGACAAATAAGGATATGAAATTTAAAGCCATCTGACGTATGGTAACACAGATGGAATGTAGCCAAAAGACAAGGTGAATTTTATGAAAAATTGTATACACAGGTGGAAAAACTCTCTAAACAAGAGACAGTGAAAATAACACTGTTCAATTTAGATGGCTTTTCACTCTCATTCATCTCTACGGGCAGTGTCATGTTCATTTTTGACAAGTTCTACTTTACTACTTAGTAATAATACGAAATGCAAAGTTATAACCATTTTGTTTACTGCTTACTCTGTTTTCTTTGTTTTCTTTATTAATAAAAGAAAATAGATTTTTAAAACAGTAACACATTTCAAACAATATCGTAGTAGTACGAAAATGAGTTTTACATCAAGTTTCAGCAGTAAAGAAAGCATATGTAAGTGGCTCAAACAAATATTTTAACATTGTGACGGACAAGGGTAACACTAAATGCTCCCTTCACTATCTTTGTGGGGCATAAAAAGAAAGCATAATAAACAAAATATGATACGTACGACACCGTTTTGTACACTGAATCCCAGCTGGTATTTCACGTCGGGCCGTTTGATACAGACCTCGACGACCGGGGGACACGGCACTACCGTCAACTTCACCACTGTCTGGGCCTTCGCACTCTGGAAATACAGGTATCATGGTCGTGGGTCTATGCTGGTGGTTGGACGGTCTACAGGTAGTGAACAGTGCAGGTCCTGATCACACTGCGCAGTCCCACCAACAGCTAGGGCCATATGGAGACGGGACCACAGTTTATTTAAAGTCTCATCCGACAGATTAGTGGGATGGAAATACTATGAAAGTATTTTTTGATGCCCTAGGCAAGGTTTGAATCCACAAACTCCGGATTGGAAGTCAGGTGTTCTAACCCCTAACCCCCTCTAACCCAACCCATCCCCTTTTAGTTAGAAGATTGATGGATGGTGAACCGTGCAGATCCTGACCAGACTGCGTTGCTAAGTTGCGACTACAGTGGTCACAAAGGTCTGTGTGAAAAGAATTACTATAGGAATGAATGGCCTTTTTGTGGAATTTATCGGGGTATAAACTTGGAAAAGTCGCGGGAATACTGGACGAAGGCCGGAAGGCCTCGTCCGGTATTGCCGCGACTTTTCCAAGTTTATATCCCCCGATAAATTCCACAAAAAGGCCATTCATTCCTTATAATTCCAGCATTTGAAATAAATTCATCAAGAAAATGTGTTTATTTTCCATTTTTCTTAAGAATTATTTTAACTGGGCCTCACGGTAACGGAAAGTAGTTCGGCATGGGAGTTTACTGGGAGACAAATTTTGGACAGAGACTTGCTACAGGCCAATCAAATGTTAGGGAATTGTGTAAATATACATGTGCTGGAATTACTGATGCTTCATTCATTGATTGAATGGTGTGGGTCTATACTCTATACGATTTGCTAGCAGAATGACGGGTGGCAAACAGAGCAGATTCTGATCAGACTGCATGGATGTACAGGCTGATATGGTACTGCATGAATCGTGCATCTGTGAAAAGTGATATCAGGGCTTGTGGCCAGTTTAACCTCAGATTTGGTAGCACACTAATGCAGCTAGACACAAAATTGCTACCCCGCTCCATTACCTTTCGCGATAACATATTGGAGGCGAATTATGGTAGCAATAATGTAGCCAGCCTAACGAGGCTCTACCGGTATATTGTTTTTTTAAGAAAATGGTGAATGGTGAATTGTTGTTTGCCATTCAGTCGATGTCGTCAGTAAAATGAGATGCAAGGTGGCTATGCAAGATGATCATGATCTACCATGATACCTTGTATATGTGCAATGTATGTTAACCCTTACTAGGTATGACTGTGCTAAATATAGTACACATCGGCCAGGGGGTATGCTTTAGTAGTCCGGTATAAAAAAATAGTGCAGACGTTTTGAGGCCACAGACCCAGTTTGCTTGTAAATCCTGATCCATTACAGCCCAATTTTACTTGAGAAACATGTTGGGGTGTTTTTAACACCAGTTTCCAGCACATTTCTAGCATTTAAAAGAAATTACTGAGCCTGCTTGTCACGTGATGTGAACACTACGTCACATGACATTGTGATGATAAACAATATGGCGGACTGGACAAGGTTGATTTTTTCTTTCTTAGGAGTAAGTGAACATATTGTTTAATTAGTGAAAATCCGGTGCAGACAGGTTGCAGGTTATGAAAAGGTAGGTTCCACAGCATCCATACGAATAGTGAAAATGTGAGAGAATGGCCATATTTGGAGGAATCGGTTAAGTTGTATAGTAAAACTAATTGGTGGTTGCTAGCCTATAAGCATTTCCGGGTCATCAGTGGATGTTGTCTGCTTTCTTTGAAAACAACTCTAAACGGTTTTAATCATGGCTACAGCAAGTTTTATTAAGAGAACAAAGGACAGAATTGCTGGAAAATCAGTTTTATTTAATGAAAATGGTTGCATCAAGTGGGTCGGGATAACCACAGGTGTACGAGTCAAATATGGAAAGATTAAAGTTAAATTTCCAAATGATGCAATAATAAAATACTATTATACACATAGAGTAGCATTCATGTTACACCATAATGTGTTTGAAATACCCAGGCACCTTGAAATATCACATTTATGTGGTTGTTCCCTGTGTGTTAACCCGGCCCACCTGAGTGCTGAGTCAACAATTATAAATAATTCTCGAAAGAATTGCCATAGCGAAAAGCGCTGTCTGAGCCATGCTAGCGACGGCGTCACATATCCACCCTGTATCTGCTAATAGTTCCTGTTTTATTAATTACGGTAAATTAACTGTATACCTATCACATTATGTACATGTCTACATACTAATTACACAGATTTGAGATGCATCAGGGAGCCAGATGAGCCTGTTACTGACTAGTTCGGCCATATTAAAGTGGCGCGTCGCTTTAATTGGCACTGTGTATTTGATTACTAACCGGTATCAAGTGTATAGCTCCCCAACAGGTAGCAACGTTTTTCTAAACATTATTTATTGACTCGGTTGATACTTGCAAACCTCATAGACCAAATTTGGCTGTACGATCAGGGTCTACGCCAGTACTTCTTGGCTACATTTTTCCAGAAAAATTTAAAAATTTTAAATTTAGCAGAAATTATATCATACCGCTGCAAGCTGTTTTCTGCTACTGTGTATTAATTGTAATAAGCACCCAGCTAAGGGAAGATGGAGTGAAAGTTGCAATTTAAGGCCGAAGGTAAAAAACATTTGTTTACCCCACGAAACATTGTTCGAGCTAAATGGCGCCTTGTTTATTTCTCGTTTCAGGGAGTTACTCAGATGGCGGATATCTTTTAGATGCGTTACCGTTACCCCTGGTTGAGCGGCATCTACACCGTCCCCCCCGTGTAATGACTAACATGTAAGTCACTATTTATCTGATTCGTAACGATTTCATTCCATTTCGCTTCATTACCTATTGACTCATTTTCGAGGAGGTTGGCAGTGCAGTGACCATGATGGTTTGGGCAGCTGATATCTCCACCCTGATTTCTTAGCTTACTACCTCTTATGCACAGCTTACTGCCAACAAATGCCCCAATGATTAATTTATCTTTGGTATCATTCTCGCACATAGTGGTTGTCACGATTGTACCCACTTGAAATGGTGTACTGTCGCTATTGAATATTGGGTTATTGTAGCAAGAGTCACCTTCAACTCGAACCGTCTTGCTATGCTTATTGGCCGGCATGTTTTCATTAGGTTAACCAACCAAGTTCACTCTGAGCAGTGCATATCGGTAGAGAAATATATATGGGATAGCATTGCTCATTTAACAGACAGTGTCTATACCCTAAGGAAACAAGTGTCAACACGGGCACACTTGTTTCAATTTTCCTGTGACATTTTAACACTTCTATGTCTGAATTCACTGGCAGCACTCGTTTAGACTGGGCTAGGTTTCAATTTAATTTGACCCGTATCATTCTGGCATGTCACTAAGTTATGCGGACAAATGTTTCTATGCAAATTACAACATGTAGATTGACATAAATACTTCGAAAGTCACTTTTTCGCCTGTTTTTATGATAAAAAAATGACAAAAATACTCCGAAATCACGATTTTTCGATAAATTTAATTGTTTTAACCCATAATGTGGAACAGCAATATTTTTGACAAGCACCATCTATTTTATGATATATCTTTACAGGTGCATCAACAATATAGACTTTTCCTAAGAAATATATGAGAAAATAATACTCTGGAAAATTCTGGTGAAACTGAAGTTTCCGCAGCTGGACAGCCATAATTATATGACCATTCTTAAATTGCCACTGTTAAAAAAGTTAGTCTTCTAAATAATGTAAAATTACATTTGCTGTCACGAAATAGGTCAGACAAGACAATGGTAGGCAGTTTATTGAGATATTATAGCAAAAAAAATGCCTTATAGGTATGACTGTGCTAAATAGTACACATCGGCCAGGGGGTATGCTTTAGTAGTCCGGTATAAAAAAATAGTGCAGACGTTTTGAGGCCACAGACCCAGTTTGCTTGTAAATCCTGATCCATTACAGCCCAATTCTACTTGAGAAACATGTTGGGGTGTTTTTAACACCAGTTTCCAGCACATTTCTAGCATTTAAAAGAAATTACTGAGCCTGCTTGTCACGTGATGTGAACACTACGTCATGACATTGTGATGATAAACATATGGCGGACTGGACAAGGTTGATTTTTTCTTTCTTAGGAGTAAGTGAACATATTGTTTAATTAGTGAAAATCCGGTGCAGACAGGTTGCAGGTTATGAAAAGGTAGGTTCCACAGCATCCATACGAATAGTGAAAGTGTGAGAGAATGGCCATATTTGGAGGAATCGGTTAAGTTGTATAGTAAAACTAATTGGTGGTTGCTAGCCTTACTACGCTGAATTAAATGTTGTCGTCTGCTGGAAATGTTTTATTTTCAATATTTCTCGACAAAAACCTGGTTTTGACAGCACATGAGAATTGTCTCCAGTGGAGACGATTCTCATGTGCTGTCAAAACCAGTTTTTTGTTAAGAATTAAAGCAACAAGAATTCCGCGGAATCAAATGTCTTGCCTTGTTCCGCCTTGACCTTGACCCTGGGGCCTTGACCTTGACCCTGGGGCCCCAAGAATAGTCCTATATTCATCTACATATCATAGTAAAGCTATGTATAAAGTTTGATGACTAGCTGATAAGGTGTTGAAGTAATGACCATAACACGAAAACTTAACATTGAACGATGATGCCGCCGACGACGACGCCGCTGATGCCGCCGCCACCGACGCCGCCGCCGACTCCGGAAAAGCAAAACCTATGGCTCGCTTTCCGCTTTCGCGGGCGAGACAAAAATGAAAAACAGCAGACGGCTATGTATGGAAATAATAAAAACTAGAACTTGAAAAGAAAATATCTACAATTATACCCAGTCGGAGACCCATATACAATCACAGATCGGGACCGAGACACTTTATTGGATGTTACAGGTCATCCATACCGCGTACTTGACCTCATTACACGGTCGCCAAAATGTCAAAATGAGCCTTCACTCCTGCTATGTCTGATGAGCCCCATGATTGGGTTTCCGGGCGAATTTGACAGCCAATCAGACACAAATAGAATGTAAATATATCAAATTTGGGAGACGGTGATCCACAGACGAACACACGTGTGTGATAATACAACTGGGCATATGCAACCAGTGTAGATTCAGATAAGAAAAAAGTAATTTTTCCAGTCAGTTACCCCATCGCGCAACCATTTTTTCTACTTGCAGTAAACTATCTGGTACGCACACACATTGGAAAGAACACAGCTTCCATGTAAATACGCATATATTCCAATAGGTCTCGGGATTGTAGTATAATATAGGACAGTACAGATCCCAGAACTTCATTCTAGTATTAGTAATGAAGCAGGAAATAATAACACATTGGCCTATCATGCATATGCTTACCAACACATTTCAGATAGCTAAATGAACTGGTTTACCCTATTATATATAAAATAGTACATCAACACTTTAGCATTATCATCTGGCAAGTGAAAAACTGATTAGGGCAAGGAAATTTACTTGTGGTCGCAACCAACTTTTACAGTTAACATCAAAGCCTGGCCATGTGCATTTAGAGCAACCAAAATCACAAGGTGCATGATCATGTGGTTACAACAACAACGTCGCCCACTCCAAAGAAAGTATTATTTGATATTTTCCTTAATATGCAACGGATTTTGATGAAATTTGGCACAGCAAACGCGTCTTCATGAGATGCATTTGGTGGTCCAGGGAGTTTGGCACAGACTTATGTCGTTTTTGCAAAGAATCGATTTCCGTGTCAGAGACACGGAAATCGATTCTTCGCAAAAACGACAGAAGTTTGGGCGAAAATACAGAAAACACCAAATGCAGCTTAACAAGACGCGTTTGATGCGCCATATTTCATCAAAATCCATTACGTAATAAGGACAATATAAAAGAATACGTACTTTCAATCGGATGGATTCTGGAAGTTTCAGTACTTGTTGTTGTTGTTAGTACCACGTGATCATACACCTTGAATCAAAGGCACTTACTAAGCCCAATGTCATTTTAGTCTTCTTTTGGACTAAAAAAAAACACAAAACTATATTTTATTAGAACCAAGCGCGAGAGCACTTATACAAATGCTTTCATTGGTACAGATGGGGGGAGTAAATAATATGATCCTTAACATAGGCGGAAATTGGAGTACCCGGAGGAAACCTACTTACCCGGTCTGGTGACCACCATGCCATCTCATATACTGCTCCGGTGGAAGTTCGAACCCAGGTAACATTGGTAAGAAGTCCGCTTGTTACCAATTGCGCTAACCTCACAACCTTGTCAACTAGAGTTTGAGCTAAGCAGTGATTAACACACTTCAAGATATTTATTTGTAAGTAAATGGTTGTATTCTTACATATAAACATAGAACAATAGCCGTACATGCATTATTTTCTTTCGGAAATTACCGTAAATCCATTATTTATGAACTGCTAATTAAATTTCCTTGCTTCCTAGTTAATTAGCTATGATTACAATGCAGCAATTTACATGGGTACTTGCATGCCTGTCTGGAGAGTAGATTACACGACATATATGTGTGACTGGAGAAATGGGGCTTATGGGTTTTGTGACTAGTGTAGATCCACAGTCTGATCAGGATCTGTGCTGTTCATAACACCAATCATGCTTCTAACATGCAATATACAGTCAAGCCTTTGCTCACAGGTGGACTATGTTAGCAGATTCATTATGGGAAAACAAAGAGTGGCTGCTATAGACAGGTAATTGCTATTCGGAGGTGGCCTTTAAGCACAAGTTTGACTGTAGATCGTTATCAAGTTACATGTGTGTGCTATTTGATCTGGATCTACACTGGTCACAAATCCTATAAGGCCCATTTTTCCAGTCACGGCCACATATAGGGATAAACTCATACTATTCTGAGAAGGGAAATGGTGCCAAAGAGAATACCAGCCTATGTTTGTTGATATTAAGTTTATCAGGCAAGGCTAGAAAACGAGTAGGAATTCGGACGCTTGCAGAGGAATTCCTACCGTCTCCAAGCCGAGCGGACTTGTTCATGTTGCGTCATTACACTGACGTCATTCGGTAATGTCACATGCCGTCATCCGACCAATGGAACATCAGTGTTCACTTCATTATAACCCAGATATTTGTATCAGGTCAATGCATGATACAACAATATGTATCAGTCAGTATGTATTTAGTCAATACAGGGCAGGTTACCTGATAAATATTTGACTCCATTGCCTCTCTCAGAATAATATGACTATTGTAGTCTGATGTTTCTCCCATTTGCGATGCCATTCCTCATTACATTTGTGTAATTAACTAGAAAATGTGTTCATAGAACACAGATGCACCACCTACAGCTATAATAGTAAACAATGAAAAATTGCAAATAGATATAAGCTCAAACAAAATCGTTAACCAAGTGACAGATGGATGGATGGTTGGACAGAAAAGATGGGCAAGCATAACACTAAATACCTCGTTCACAATCGAGGTGTTGCATGAAAATCACTGCCATCTACGCCACGGACTTACCTTGATGTACGTCTGGCAGGTGGAGAGCGGCAGCCCGACGAGACTGATGCCGTTCACAGAGATGATCTGGTCGCCGATGTTTAGCTGACCGCAGCGTGCGGATGGTCCCGTGGGTGCCATGTTGGCCAGCACGACCGTGGGCACCATCGAGCCCCAGCCAGACTCCACAATCACCACACCCAGTAGTTCACCCTTCAACTTGGGCACTATCACCTGTAGGGGGGATGGATGGATTATGTGACATGTTGGCCAGCACGACCGTGGGCACCATCGAGCCCCAGCCAGACTCCACAATCACCACACCCAGTAGTTCACCCTTCAACTTGGGCACTATCACCTGTAGGAGGGATGGATGGATTATGTGACATGTTGGCCAGCATGACCGTGGGCACCATCGAGCCCCAGCCAGACTCCACAATCACTACACCCAGTAGTTCACCCTTCAACTTGGGCACTATCACCTGTAGGGGGGATGGATGGATTATGTGACATGTTGGCCAGCATGACCGTGGGCACCATCGAGCCCCAGCCTGACTCCACAATCACCACACCCAGTAGTTCACCCTTCAACTTGGGCACTATCACCTGTAGGGGGGATGGATGGATTATGTGACATGTTGGCCAGCATGACCGTGGGCACCATCGAGCCCCAGCCAGACTCCACAATCACTACACCCAGTAGTTCACCCTTCAACTTGGGCACTATCACCTGTAGGGGGAATGGATGGATTATGTGACATGTTGGCCAGAATGAACCGTGGCCACCATCGAGCCCCAGCCTGACTCCACAATCACCACACCCAGTAGTTCACCCTTCAACTTGGGTACTATCACCTGCAGGGGGGATGGATGGATTATGTGACATGTTGGTCAGCATGACCGTGGGCACCATCGAGCCCCAGCCAGACTCCACAATCACTACACCCAGTAGTTCACCCTTCAACTTGGGCACTATCACCTGTAGAGGGGATGGATGGATTATGTGAACATTGTTGGCCAGCACGAACCGTGGGCACCATCGAGCCCCAGCCCGACTCCACAATCACCACACCCAGTAGTTCACCCTTCAACTTGGGCACTATCACCTGTAGGGGGGATGGATGGATTATGTGACATGTTGGCCAGCACGACCGTGAGCACCATCGAGCCCCAGCCTGACTCCACAATCACCACACCCAGTAGTTCACCCTTCAACTTCGGCAAAATCACCTGTAGGGGGGTGGTTTATGTGTTTATTGGGGTTTAACGGCCTATCAACAGCTAAGGTCATTTAAGGCCAGGTCAAAGAGTTTAGTACTAAATCCCATATCTTAACTGTACAAATGGGGGGAAAATCCCAAAATCAGAAATGAATATCGACAATAAAAAAAAATATAATCCTGATCTGATGCAAAGTCCTCGCCACACCAGAACCACTTGGGCCCCTCCATAAAGCAGTACGATCAGTAATAATCATACTACTGTTATAATGGGCCATAACCCAATTCAACTCCCAGGTAACAACAGAACCAAAGATAAAAATGTAAATCGTGATTCCTATAAGGGTAACATTGTAGATGCATGTATCTTTATTTGTGGCTGTGACTGGAGAAACTGTGTAGACTGGACTTGCAAAGCAACACCATTGCATTATGTGTGAGAGAATTCTTAACTTAGATAAATCCATTTTAATGATGTCTAAGGCCATGAAGGTTTAATGAAAAGAGATTTAATCAAGCAGTAATGTGATTGCTTTGGAAATAAACCCAATAACGATGAATAAGTGATTCAATGTTGCTTTAACACAGTACCATATGTGATGGTGTATCTTTGTAAAATTTGCTGCATTCATATAAAGTATTATTTATTTTTGGTGCATTTCGTAATGTGACATTTATAAGCCAGTGCATCATTAACTCTCTGCATGCTAGCAGTGAAAATATCCGCCAAACAAATTACAAGTACCGGTATATGTTTTATTTCTCTCTGTAAATATGTCTTGAAATTTCATTAGAATTGCGTCCCCTCTATTCATGATATTTATAACGCGAAATAAAAGAAAATATCATGAATTGTCATCTGCTATTATTGAACTATTAATAGCCCACAAATTTCCCAGCATGCAAAGAGTTAATTTCACTTTGGGAATCTAGTGTCATAATTACACATGAATATTAATCATGCTGAGGATATGCCATTTTGATTGGGGAAAATCATAAATATTTTCTTTAAATGTGCTTAGAAGGATGTCATGATTTTCTTCATATGAGCTCAGAAGTATATGTCGTGACCACCATTTGAACCGTCGGTTCAAATGAGTGGTCGCAACATATACTTTCATTGAGAAATAACAAAAATAAAAACAAGAGGGCCATGATGGCCCTAATTCGCTCACCTGACTCCATGAACACCAGAGGAGAATGTGACATTGAGTTCATGTGTTTTAAAAAAATTGTGCTATTTTTAGATGGCGGTCATCTTGGATTAAGCGATGACTCTCATTTTACCAAATCTGAAAATGCTTCACCCAAGGATCTTAACTTCCTATGAAGTTTGGCCAGCATCGGCCATGTGGTTCCTGAGAAAAAGATGTTCAAAATCTTGAATAAATGGACCTTTTGGTGGCAATCATGGATGACATAATCATCCGATTCCGACAAATATTGCACCAGAGCAATCGCCTCATCGATACCTTCAATTTGATATATGACATGAGCATATTCGGTAAAAAATAAAATCTGACCCCAATTTGACCCCACGGGCCACGCCCATTTTTGACCCCGGGGTCACCATTTTCACAACTTTGAAAGAGCATTGTAAATTGATTATTCCTACCAAGCTTAGTCGAAATCCGGCATGCGGTTCATGAGAAGAATTTTTTTTAAGAATTTATGCTATTTTTAGATGGCGGCCATCTTGGATTAGCGATGACCTCCATTTTAACAAATCTGAAAAGCTTCACCCATGGACCATAACTTTTAAGTTTGGCTACCATGGGCCAAGAATTCATGTGAAGAAGAATTTTGAAATTTCTAATAAAAGAACGACCTTTTAACCTTTCGGCGGCCATCTTGGATGACATAACCATCCGATTTCAACAAAAAATACACCAGAGTGATCGCCTCGTTGATACCTTCAATTTGATATATGACATGACCATATTCGGTCAAAAATAAAATTTGACACCAATTTGACCCCACGGGCGACACCCATTTTTGACCCCGGGGTCACCATTTTAACAACTTTGAAAGAGCATTGTACATCGATCATTCCTACCAAGTTTTGTCGAAATCCGGCTGGCGGTTCATGAGAAGAAGATTTTTGAAGAATTTGTGCTATTTTTAGACGGCGGCCATCTTGGATTACGTAATGACGTCATTTTAACATTTTTGTAATCCCCCTACCTAAGGACCATAACCATGAAGTTTGGTGACTATAGGCCCAATGGTCACCGAAAAGAAGACGTTTGAACATGTTCACGGCCCCTTTCCCTAAAAGTAATAGCATTAGGAATAATTGTATTACTCATACAAGGGGTATAACCAGATTAAACCCTCACAAACAAGAATGCCAAAGACGTATCTGAGGGCCAAACGGGGTCTCCATTCGGAATTCGGTAAGGATGAATCCCCATGATTAAAATACATATTGCATGCTCCCACCTGCCACCCACTCGCCCTATAAATGATCCATCATAATACAGATAAAGTCCCTTGTTTTTCTTATTAATAACACAGAGCTCCAGATAAGGTGCGTATTTGCGTAAATACCCAATTCAAATTGCCAAAAACCCAATTGAGATCAAAAGTAGTGAGTATCAAAAAGCAATTAAAAATTTGTGGTATCTTTATCATGCTACAGAAAACAATAAACAGACCACAGACTTATTTTTCCATGAAAACACATCTTGATATTTCATTAGAATTGTCTCCAAGGAGACAATTCTAATGAAATACCAAGTTGTGTTTTCATTTAGAAGCAAACAATTCAATAAGTGCGGTCTGCTGATGTGTAAACAGTAGTGTGATTCTATTTTACACCACTAAAATTTTGAAATACCCAATTGCTTCAGAAATGATGGAGTGACAATACTCAATTACTAATTCCTTATCTGGAGCACTGATAACATTGTCTGGTTTGCATGACAGATCAGGCCAGTAGCGGTATGTAAAATAATGCCACGGCAGCCTTTTTAGCGGGAAAAATTCCACTTAGACCCTCAAAATTGGATGTTCAACGCATGAAGCTGACGAAAAAAAACAAAAAAACAGGCCAAAATAATGCCACGGCAGAGCCGTGCTGCCGTGGCATTATTTTGGCCTGCGCTGCCATGGCATTATTTTGGCCTGTTTTTTGGAAAAATTCCTCTTAGACCCTCAAAATTGGATGTTCAACGCATGAAGCTGACGAAAAAAACTGGCCAAAATAATGCCACGGCAGTGCTGCCGTGGTGGCCGCTACGGTCCTGCAGATTACTGGTATACTGAAAGCAAGTTACAATATGCCACCCATCCACCATTTGAACCGCTTGCACAATCATCCCATCCTAAGTTGCCCGCCACCTAGAGAATACCAGGTTAGACTTTTGATCATATTCAGCGCTCCAGATAAGGTGTGTATTGGCGTATTTTACACACTTATTTTAGCAGAATACGTACAAAGTATCAAAGTGGCAGTACAAAATACAATTACCAATGTGAAAATACGCATTGATTTTCTAATTGAGTAGTGAAAATACTGTAATAAAGTTGAAATTGACTTAGTTGAGCACAAAATGTTTGCTTTTTGCAGCTCAAATAAGTCTTTTAAATGTGTTTTAGTTTTACATTTGTTCCCTATTTAATAAGGAAGAAAATCCTTAATACATTTGTAAAAGTAAAATATGCATTGAATTTGAAATCTGGGGGTATAATACTCTTTAGATACGAAACTTATCCGGAGCTCTGATGTTGATAAAGCAATATTATGTATCAGCTGTTGTGTAACCGGTCAATTTGCAGCTACCTACCAGATAAAACACATTTCCCAAACATCCTGCCTCTCAATAGAAGTGAATGGCAAATCTAATAGTGTCATCTAGAAGAATAATAAATGGAATATAATTCCACGATAACACCACATATAAATTGATTACGCTTGGTTAAAGTAACCCATCAATACACATTAGCTGTATACGGACAGATAACCGAGTGACACACAAATGTTCAATCAATCAATGATGAAAACGCTGGCCACATAAAACTAAAGACATATGTAAGATCTTACAGGAGTCAACCCTTAGACCGCTATCTTATTTTTTTTGTCGTCTGCTGTTTATTTTCTATTTTCCATTTTTATCATCAAAAACATGCTTTAACAGCACTTTAGAATAATTTACAACATTTTACCGTTGGAAATGATTCTGAAGTGCTGTCAAACCATGTTTTTATTGAGAAATAAGGCAAGATATAAAAGCAACAGCAGACGACAATTGTTGTGAGTAGCGGTCTAAGGGTTAATATGATATTTATTAAACTCATTGACTGATTACATAATGAAACGAGCCAAAGCAGAATCTCACAGGAGAGATCTTACAAAGGATCTGACACGAGTGATGATGTTGACTGGTTTCATAAGAAACGAGGCTAAGCAGGATTTTACAGGAGAGATCTTACAAAGGATCTGACACGAGTGATGATGTTGACTGGTTTCATAAGAAACGAGGCTAAGCAGGATTTTACAGGAGAGATCTTACAAAGGATCTGACACGAGTGATGATGTTGACTGGTTTCATAAGAAACGAGGCTAAGCAGGATTTTACGCGAGAGATCTTACAAAGGATCTGACATTCGTGTTGATTTAATATGATAATTATTAAAGATGTTGACTGGTTTCATAAGAAACGAGGTATATGCTATAGGCTATGCCTCATTTCTTATGAAACCAGTCAACGAGTTTACTATGCATCGTTTATGAAATCAGACAACGAGTTTAATAAATATCATATTAAATCAACACACATGTCAGATTTAATTTATTGCGTAAGCATAACATCATTCAATGAAGCATACTATAATATATAGTATTACATTGGTGTATTGTGATAGTTGATACACTGTGTCATCACTCCATGAAATCCCATACTACAGTGGGGTCAGCGTGTAAGTGCACACACGAACGAACACGACAGGTTGGAACCAACTTGTCGTGTTCGTTCGTGTGTGCACTTACACGCTGACCCCACTGTACATGCAGACAAACTACTGCCAAACAATATCAAAATCTGTCCAATCATTCAAGTATTGCATGGACACGAAGGAGAATCGTGATATTGATGGTTTTGGGGCCAAATCGAATCCTATAAATAAGCTAAACATAAGGATTATTCCTATATAATACCTCCCGCCGAATCAGCAAGGGGATAATTAATGAACACATAGAGTTCAAGGTAAATATCAATTAGTAAGTGGTCTATTGATGCTTCGTATCTCACCGGTGCTGCACTCAGCGGAAGCTTAATTTTTTCCGCTCGAAAATGCACCAGAATCCTGATGAGATGTCACTCAGCTCTACTTAGAGCTATCGCATAAACACATTTTTCATCTAGGAACCGGCACAAATTTCTTGAGCCGGTTACTATAAGAAAAATTTGTTGATACAATAGTAAATGTGTTTATGCAGCTGAATGGGAATTTGTCAGGAATCCGGTTCCTATTTCGACATGAAACATTTTATGCTGGCGCGGAGTGCAGCACCAGTGTATCTAATGGAAACTGATAATTGTTAAAAAGAGTTTGGTCTAATGGAAATGTAATTGTCGATGTTTGTTTGTTGGTGTTTAACGGCCCTGTCAACAGCTAATGGGCCAACAGGTTCGATCCTGCATTTAACATGATGCATTGGGGGGAAAATCCCAAAATCAGAACGGAATATTTACATCGAAAACAAATATTATTCAGCCCTTAAATTAGAAGAACCGACCTAATGCCAGGTCCATACCACACCAAAGCCACTTGGACCCTACCCCTAAAAGCAATATGATTACGAATAATCATATTACTCATATAAGGGGTATACCAGATTCAACTCTCTCATACAAGAAAGTCAAGACGTACAAGAGGGCCAAACCAGGTCTCCGGTTAGGATTTCTGTTTTAAACAGACCAAATGTACAGACCAAATGTATTATACACCCCAGTAAATACAACAGACCATAGTTTTATTCCTTAAATAATGCCAAAACTAATTCAGATGAGATAGCCGAGGCCCTCTTGATAGTATACAGAACAACTTTAACAAAAAATTTTTTTTAACCAAAACAAAATTTAACCCGGACGTACGTACGTCTGTACAAGCGGCGCGACAAAAATTGCATAGTCCTGTAGGAATTGATTACGGTATGTTATGATATTGAAGCTCACCTCTTTGTGCATCTCCTTGTTGGCAAACAGATTTAGTTCCTCCCCGTATATCTCCTGTTGGTTGAGCACGTCCTGGTAGTCAATCTCCTTCATCAAACCCGGGTCCTCGATTCCATTCGCCTTCAGGAATTCCATATACGCCACCTGGAACGCCTGCCCAATCGACTGCGCAATAAGCTGCGCCTGAAATACAAAATAATTATTTGTTCTATTAAGAAACGGTCAAGAGTTGTGTAACAGTCGAGTGGGACCCAGTTACAATGCTGAAATATATTTTTTGTCCTCCATTGTTCATTTCTGGCTATGAAAGAAGACAAAGTGAAGATCAACATTTGTGGGTTTTTTCCCCAACCATTTAGTTAATGACCCTTTACAAATTCCATATATGTCACCCGGAATGCCTGTCTGATCAGCGATATAAGCTGCACCTGACAAATACATAAAGGAGAACAGAAAGGGTAAACATGTTTAACATTCCAGCAACATCTATGGTCATATATAGAGATGGGACTTCGATTTCAAGTGACATACGAAACACCAGTGGGATGGAAATATTATTACAGAATTTGTTCATGCTTAGAGGATGGACTAGAGCCATAACCTCTGGTATTGAAGTCCAGGTGCCCATTTCACTAAACTTTGTACAACGAAAATGTTTGTAAGTGCAAATTTAGGATCATCTGTAAATTTCAAATGATTTATTTACATTTATTGAGCATAGGCTCAATAAATGTAAATCCAATAATTGTTTACAAGAAAACATTGTTAATGTGAAATGCACAGACTATCTTAATTTTGCACTGACAAACATTTTAGTCGTACGAAGTTTAGTGAAACGGGCCCCGGTGCTCTAATTAGGTCACAACTCATCCCTCCTTGATTTAAAGTCTCATCCGAAAGACCAGTCTACACGTTCTTACTATGCAGCGAGGCATAGTAGCAGATAAAAGTGGTGAACACTTGTTGAATGTAATGTTAGATTGTCGATCGTGATGTGAAATCGAAGTGCAACGAAAGGAAATTGAAAGCAACGGAGCCATTTGTTTACCCAGACCAGTGGGATGAAAATACTATGAAAGAACTTTTCATGCCTAGGTCGGGGACTGAACACACGACCTCTGGTAATGAACTCAAACTCTCTACACTTAAGACTGTCAAGACATCCATTGTCGTATAAAGGAATTTTGCTTGATTGCAAACACATAATGTCTGTTCAAAAAGACAAACAAATCTTGCTGTTGTAATGAGGTGGCGTGACTGTTGTTGGGAGGTTGTGAAACATATCAATTGGCATGGCCTGGTGGATAATGCATTCACCTCCCAATTAGGAGGCTGAAGGTTCCAGTCTCCGCTTGAGCTATTATGGTCAGTTGGTGACCTGCCAGCTAGTTAACTCTTTGCATGCTGGGAAACTTGTGGGCTATAAATAAAATTCATCATATTTTCTTTTATTTCTCCCCGTAAATATCATGAATATGTCTTGGAATTTCATTAGAATAGAGTCCTGAGGACTCAATTCTAATGAAATTCCAAGACCTATTTACACAGAGAAATAAAAAATATACTCGTAATTTGTTTGGCGGATATTTTCACCGTTAGCATGCATGCAAAGAGTTAAATAAATGGTACAACTTGCCTACATGCCTCGCATAGAGGATAGGAATTGGGAAGAACTGATGTTTGGCTTCAATATATGGGCATGCCAAGACATTCTTGTGCGTTTTGTAATCATGAACAGACTGTATGGTCCGAGATAAATGACAAGGTTTCCGAGATATTCCGTTTAAAGGTTCCACTAAATTTTAAATTATCATAGTAGTCGTTCGAGAATTGTTGTAGGTCACAACTGTGACTACGAACTGATAGTGTCGTTCATGTAAGTTCCCAGAAAACTGTCTGATTAAGAAACGCTATGGAGCGGTCCTCAACCCTTTCACCTCTAAATAGCCGACACAGACCGATTCATGCTATTTTCGTACTAGTTCATTAATTATATTAGCAGTGTTGGCCTCAATTGCAAGGTGGAAAGTTTCAGGCAATCGGTGAGATTCTCATGTTTTAACCCATTCCTTTTGGAATACACCTTTACGGGTATGAAATTTATTAAATATTTTATTATTTATCAATGAAAGTATATGTTGTGACCACTCATTTGAAATACAGACGGTTCAAATGGTGGTCGCGACATATACTTCTGAGCGCATAGAAGGAAAATATTTAGGATGTTCCGCAAACACAATGGCGTGTCCACAGCATGAAAATAGTTAAGGGGCATGGGACAGTTTGAGGTGGGGAAAATGTTGCCCGGGCTTGCTCTAGACACAACACTGCATTAGTGATACTTTTTTTTAAATCTGAACAATACTGACAAACACTGTAGATGTTTATGACGAGTCGTCTCATCTTTATCTACAGTGTTTGCAAATGTTGGCTTTACGGTATGTGAGGTTGAAAAGGTTACGGTAATTGTCCATCAGAAAGGCCATATTCACTACTGCATAAAGACAAAGACAGATAGACAGATGCCTCTGATATACATGTAGAACTATATAGCAGAAGTACACATATGCTTTCAATTAGATATTCAAATGAATGATCACAGATATATACGCATGGGCAAAAGTCCTGTCCCCTGTCTATTAGTCAATGTTTTAAAATAGTAATAATAATAGACTTTATTTTAAGAGGGTTACACATTTAGTTTCAAACTAATCTTCCATGAGGCCCTCATATATACGGTACATGTACATATATACAACAGTGGATCACTTACACAATAATCTAAGTAGGCCTTGGCAATAATAAATTAATTGGCAGATTCTCATCCGATTTTTGTAATAAAAATGGGATACTTGGTAAAATTTTATTTTTCATTGACATTGGTTTAAAATTAATGTATGAAACAATGATTTTTTGAAACTATATATACAAGATGAATGCAATTTACATGTATTTACGGGTGGGTGGGGATGAGAGTATGCAAATTAACCCTCTCTGGTCAAATATACATCCTGTAATTTGAGTCTTGCAATACGACATGCAATATGGCTTGACTTGATCACTGAGCGAAGACAAATGGATCACATGTGATATATGCACAGCCCAGCCCACAGGTTGAAGTAACGGACTGAGGTCTATAAATAGAGTAAATATGCCTAAAAGCATCCATAAATGCAAACAAAATAAGCTAAAAAAAAATTGTGTAATAACACTTATAAGTGTTACAGTGTATAGAGGGAGAAACACAATTTCTTTTAGCTTATTTCTTTTTCATTTATGGACGCTTTATAATAAGTGTTATAGAGGGAGTAACACAATTTTTTTTAGCTTATTTTTTTTTCATTTATGGATGCTTTTAGGCATATTTAATGTATTTATAGACCTCGGTCCGTTAATTCAACCTGTGTCTCAGCCATGGATCATGTTGGATATATCAAGACACACACACACATTTAGAAAATCTATACAACCTACACTGTCAAAAATACTTACGATGGAAACTATAGCCAAATAATAAAACATCTCTGATGTGAGGCCTCGAAATCATGATCATTAACCCTTACTATGCTGAATTAAAATTTGTCGTCTGCTGGAAATGTTTTATTTTAAATATTTCTCGATAAAAACCTGTTTTGGCAGCGCATGAGAATCGTCTCCACTGGAGACGATTCTCATGTGCTGTCAAAACAGGTTTTTTGTTAAGAATTAAGGCAAAAATGAAAAACAGCAGACGACCATTTTCGTCTCCCGCGTAGTGAGGGTTAATTACAACGTAGGTTTTATCAAAGTGACACACATAGATTCTGACAACTGAATTCAGTTTTTAAGGGGACAGGATTTTTGTCCATGAAGATACTTTCATTGAGAAATAAAAAATAATAATTCAAATTAAATATACGCCTGAAAGCGTATTTCGAATGCAATGGAATACGAGGATGGCCGCGGCCCGCATGTTGAGCCCACCGAGGCATTTGATGGTCTCAGAGTGTATTTATTTGAAGTTTGATGCCCAATAAGCATACAAAGTTTCAAGCAAATCTGACTTACGGTTACAGAGATAGTAGGTACATGTGTATGTGAAAACTTTAACGTCATTTGACCTTGACATAGGGGCACAGGGGCCGCATGAGTGGGACACAGAATGCATATATGGATGATGACTAATAAGCAGATGAAGTTTCAAGTCAATGTGACTTAGGACTGCAGAGATATAAGGTATTTAAAAACATTAACACAGATTTCGGAACGCAAACTTCTAAGTCATTTGACCTTGACCTCGAGCACAGGGGCCGCATGAGTGGGATACAGCATGAATATATGGATGATGACTAATAAGTCAATGTGACTTAGGACTGCAGAGATATAAGGTATTTAAAAACTTTAGCACAAGGGCCGCGTGAGTGGAATACAGCATGAATATATGGATTCCGACTAATAAGCATATGAAGTTTCAAGTCAATGTGACTTAGGACTGCAGAGATATAAGGTATTTCAAAACTTTAACACAGATTTCGGATGGACAGACGGACGGACGTACTAACATTTTGGGTTTATGGGCTATTTGTTCTTTAAAAGATCAAAGGAATAGCCCCTAAACTACAATAGGTTTACTGTCTTAGGCTCCTCCCCCTAGCCCCTAAACCCCCAATGTTAGCCCGCACTGACGCACGGACGCACGGACGTCATTGTGATCACTATGTCTCGCTTTCCGCAAGCGGGCTCGACAAAAATGGTTTTATCATCCACAAAAACTGCAGACGTTTCAGCTGCAAAATGTCTGGAAAATCATTCCTTTCAATGGGTGTACAGCCGATGTGACAGAATCTCGCGATTCATTGCCGCTGTCACAGGTTTTGTGTAGCCACAGCTCCAGATAAGTTTTGTATCTAAGAGTATTATACCCCCAGATTTCAAATTCAATGCATATTTTACTTTTTCAAATGTACTATTGATTTTCTTCCTTATTAAATAGGGAACAAATGATAACAAATAAAACAAATTTAAAAATTCACTTATTTGAGCTGCAAAAAGCAAACACCGTTTTTCACAACTCAATTTGAAAATCAATGTGTATTTTCACATTGCTGGGAGAATTTTGTACTCCCTCTTTCGATAATCAATGCGTATTCAGCTAAAATAAGTGTGTAAAATACGCCAAATAAGCACCTTATCTGGAGCTCTGCGCGGCGGTGTTAAATCAGTGAAAGCCATTCCGCCACACAAGTAATTATTTCGTGAATTGGCCATCACGTTTGTGGGTGTTTCCTTATTCGCTTATTGATCGGCTGTCGATGGAAACAAGTATCGTTCCATTTAATATCAAAACACAATGCTTTCAATAAGCTTATGTTATTATGGTTGAGGGGATGCATTACCCAGCATGCAATATGAGACAAGCTGTGTGATTCTGAATCTTAGAAGATGTGTGATTTCTCATGAACAAATGTGTGTACAGACTGTGATATCCTACGTAAATGACATCGATATTTGACCATATTTTCAGAGCAATACAATGAAAATTTCGTCAACTTTCGACATCTTTTAAAGAAAATGTAAATTTAAATATTTTTTCATGAAAAATTGCACATTTTCTAAAGTACAAAATCACATGGACAAATTGGTACAAGGAGTCATGACAAAATGTGTTAACCCTTAGACCACTACACACAACAATTGATGTCTGCTGTTGCTTTTGTATCCTGCCTTATTTATCAATACTAGATGGCCGCGACCTGCATGTCGCGCCTTGTGGCGAGGCATGGACACTAAAAAAAGAGATATAGTATAACGAAAAACTTTAACCAAAATACTTAACCAAAAAACTTAACCAAATAGTTTAACCGGACACACGTACGTACGCTAAAGTGCCAACTATATCACGCTTTCCGCAAGCGGGCGCGACAAAAACATTAACCAAAAACTTCAAAGTAATTTGACCTTGACATTGGGCACAGGGGCCGCACGGGAGGGGGGTAGAATGAAAATATAGATGATGATAAACACCCATGTGAAGTTTCAAGGTAATGGGCAAAGCAGTTGCAGAGATATAGTATAACGAAAAACTTTAACCAAAAAACTTAACCAAAAACTTCAAAGTAATTTGACCTTGACATTGGGCACAGGGGAAAAACTTTAACCAAAAACTTAACCAAAAAACTTAACCAAACAACTTAACCTAAAACTTCAAAGTAATTTGACCTTGACATTGGGCACAGGGGCCGCACGGGAGGGGGGTAGAATGAAAATATAGATGATGATAAACACCCATGTGAAGTTTGAAGGTAATGGGCAAAGCAGTTGCAGAGATATAGTATAACGAAAAACTTTAACCAAGAAACTTAACCAAAAACTTTAACCAAAAAACTTAACCAAAAAAGTTAACCAAAAAAGTTAACCAAAAACTTTAACCAAAGAACTTAACCAAAAACTTCAAAGTAATTTGACCTTGACATTGGGCACAGGGGAAAAACTTTAACCAAAAAACTTAACCAAACAACTTAACCTAAACCTTCAAAATAATTTGAAACCTTGACATTGGGCACAGGGGCCGCACGGGAGGAGGGTAGAACAAAATGAAAAATATAAGATGATGTAAACACCCATGTGAAGTTTTCAAGGTAATGGGCAAAAGCAGTTGCAGAGATATAGTATAACGAAAAACTTTAAACAACAAAACTTTAACCAAAAAAAACTTAAACCAAAAAACTTTAACCAAAGACTTAAACCAAAAACTTTAACAAAAAACAAAAAAACTAACCAAAAATACTTTAACCAAAGAACTTAACCAAAAAAAACATCAAAGTATTTTGACCTTGACATTGGGCACAGGGGCCGCACGGGAGGGGGGCAGAATGAAAATATAGATGATGATAAACACCCATATGAAGTTTCAAGGTAATGGGCAAAGCGTTGCAGAGAGTATAGTATAACGAAAAACTTTAACCAAAAAACTTAACCAAAAACTTCAAAGTAATTTGACCTTGACATTGGGCACAGGGGCCGCACGGGAGATGGGTAGAATGAAAATATAGATGATGATAAACACCCATGTGAAGTTTCAAGGTAATGGGCAAAGCAGTTGCAGAGATATAGTATAACGAAAAACTTAACCAAAAAACTTAACCAAAAAACTTAACCAAAAACTTTAACCAAAGAACTTAACCAAAAACTTTAACCAAAAAACTTAACCCAAAACTTTAACAAAGAACTTAACCAAAAATTTCAAAGTAATTTGACATTGGGCACAGGGGCGCACAGGTAGAATGGAAAATATAGATGATGTTAATAAACACCCATATGAAGTTTCAAGTAATGGGCAAAGCAGTTGCAGTGATATAGTATAACAAAAAACTTTAACCAAAAAACCTTAACAAAAAACTTAACTAAAAAACTTTAACAAAAAACTTAACCAAAAAACTTCAAAGTATTTGACCTTGACATTGGGCACAGGGGCCGCACGGGGGTATGGGGGTAGAATGAAAATATAGATGATGATAAACACCATGTGAGTTTCAAGGTAAATGGGCAAAGCAGTTGCAGAGATATAGTATAATGAAAAAACGAACCAAAAACTTTAACCCAAAAAACTTAACCAAAAAAACTATAACCAAAATAAAAACTTTAACCAAACATTAACCAAAAACTTTAACCCAGAAGGTACAACAAAAACTTTAACCAAACCAAAAAAATTAACCAAACAACTTAACCAAAAAACTTAACCAAAAACTTTAACCAAAGAACTTAACCAAAAACTTTAACCAAAAAACTTAACCTTACAGCTTAACCAAAAACTTTAACCGGACACACGTACGTACGTACGTACGTACGTACGTACGTACGTACGCCAAACGGCCGACTATATCGCGCTTTGACAGCACTTCAGAATCATTTCCAATGTCAAAGCATGTTGTAAATTATTATAGTGCTGTCAAAGCATGTTTTTGATGATAAAAATGAAAAATAGAAAATATACAGTGGATGAAAAAAATTTAAGATAGCAGTCTAATGGTTAATGGTCAGTGTAGCATCCTTCACATTCTGACCAGTGTCTACCACTGTGCACCAATCAGCCAGGTAAATACTGATCATGCTTGTAACAACCAGTACATATCAGCAAATTTTGATGGTATACAGACATAATCCCACCCACCCCACCTCAGTATATTGACCCTTCAAGGGTGAGGGGTGTGTTTTGTTCACCGTAGAAATGGGAGGGGTTTTGTTAGGTGGGTGGTGGGGGGGGGAGGGGGTTTGCCTAGGCAGCAAATTTGGAAAGGGGATTTCAAGGTGGTTTCAAGTTCAAACATCCTCTGATTCTCAGGTCTCGCTATTGATCAACATAACTGACGCAATCGATACATAGGTATAATGGCATTGTTAGAAGCCATAAAGGTTTCAGTCTTCAAAGGATTGATTGGTATCTGGCGTCTAACGCCCCGCTGACATGGGATGTCATGTATCCATGGCTTGCACTTGCATTGCTTGAGTAGTATATATGAGACACACCATGTGATTTTTTACCTTAGGACAACTGGGTAATTTCATTAAATACCTTTACAAAATTTACAACATTTTTTATAAATAAAGTCAAAAGTCAACAAATTTTTCATAAATATAAAAATGAATTTTCTTACAAAGTTTAGTGAAACGGGCCCAAGAACCCCAATGTTGACACAACTGCATAATACTATTGAACAGTGTCAGTTTAATGTACAACAGTGGAACCTCTCTAAACCGAACATCAGAAATAAATGACAGCAAAATCCATCAACTTAAACACACACATTTTCTACCGCTCTGCATGGGGCCTGTTAATTCACTGAAGTTTGTAAGTGCAAAACTAAAATATTCAACAAACTTCGCATTTTTAGCAGCCGATTTTTGAACATTTTTGGCGGATTTGCTCAGATTTAATGACCCCTACACAGAGGTTGAAAATGGTAGCATTAAGAAACGAAAATCGGGCCCAAGGACTATTATATATAAGTTCTACGGTATAATCAGTTTTCAGGCAAAAGAAGCAAATCAAGTGTCGTGCCTGGCAGTGACAAATTTGCTTATTTCCGGCACTGTCTCTATATCCGCAAAACATATTTGTTTTCATTAGCCGATGCTAGGGCATTGCAATTACCCTGTCATTGTTCTGGCCAGTCACGTATATGCTGTCGCCATACGGACAAGTGTGACACTGGAAATGTTCTCTAAAAAGGTTTTCTTTTCTGTTTTTGTTGTTTCACAGCGAGTAACTCTAAAAAGGTTTTCTTTTCTGTTTTTGTTGTTTCACAGCGAGTAACTCGCTGTGAAACAACAAAAACAGAAAAGAAAACCTTTTAGAGAACATTTCCAGCGGTTCATACTTGGTGCGGTTATACACCAGTATGAGCATTTTGCTACTAGTGGAAAATCGCAAATATTTAATTTGTGATCAGAAGTATACGTTGTGACACCCATCTGACCACCATCTGAACATCTCTCATAAAAGAAACCATTGCTGAGAAACAACAAAAACAAAACAATTGTAAATGCATTCTTTATTCATGATCAGAAGCATATGATGTGACCACCATTTTAACCGTCACATCGAGACGGTTCAAATGAGTGGTCACAACATATACCTTCAATGTGAAAAAAAATATTTAAATTAAAACAAATCAGTAATTACCTCATCCTGGGCCTTGGAGAATAGTTCCAGTGGTTCTTACTTGGTGTGTTTATATGCCGGTAGGTGAATTTTAATAGCAGATAACCCTACTTTGAAATAATTATATTCTTTATTCATGATGAGAAGTATATGATGTGACCACCATTTGAAACGTCTCATCAAGCCGGTTCAAATGAGTGGTCACAACATATACCTTCAATGCGAAAAAAAAAGAAAAGAAGAAAAATCCGTAATTACCTCATCCTGGGCCTCGGAGAATAGTTCCAGTGGTTCATACTTGGTGTGTTTGTACGCAGGTAGGTGAAGGTTGCCCCCAATGGCAAACATCTTCTCCGATATTGTGCACATGTCACAGGCCGACTAATCCTCAAATCCAGGGAATATTCTCCATTTTATAACACTATGCGTGGTCATATATCATGATGTGTCACTTCCGAATTAATCGTCAAGCTCAATGATTTTTCTCCATTTTAACCATTTGTATTTTCATGTGCATGCATTAGCATGTGTCACTTCCGAATTAATCATCCAAGCCAATGAATATCTTCATTTTGAGACCCCTTCTCATTTTTATTTCATCTTGCATCACTTACTGGTAACAGATCAAACACATTGAATTTTTTTCATTTAACTCTTAGACCGCTACTCACAACAATTGTTGTCTGCTGTTGCTTTTATATCTTGCCTTATTTCTCCATAAAACATGTTTTGACAGCACTTCAGAATCATTTCCAATGGAAATGATTCTGAAGTGCTGTCAAAGCATGTTGTCAATTATTGTAAAGTGCTGTCAAAGCATGTTTTTGATGATACAAATGGAAAACAGCAGACGACAAAAAAAATAAGATAGCAGTCTAAGGGTTAAAACAAATTTATAATTTCATATACCGTACATGTATCATCATGACATGATTGTGTCGTTTGCCAATTAACTGTCAAAATTTAATACCAGTAAATTTCCTTCATATAAAGAATCATTACTTTTGTCAGACCATTTTTCTCTGATAGTTAGGACATACGTAACTTGCTAATAAATGTCTCACAAGTGTGATGGAAATATTATGAAAGTATTTTTTGATGCCCTAGGTAAGGTTTGAACCCACAACCTCCATATTGGAAGTCACATGCTCTAAACCCCAGGCCACATTACCCATCCCTTATGTTATTTAACTCTTTGCATGCTGGGAAACTTGTGGGCTATAAATAGTTCAAAACTAGCGGACAAAAATTCATCATATTTTCTTTTATTTCTCCCTGTAAATATCATGAATATGTCTTGGAATTTCATTAGAATTGAGTCCTGACGACTCAATTCTAATGAAATTCCAAGACATATTTACAGAGAGAAATAAAACATATACTCCTAATTTGTTTGGCGGATATTTTCGCCGCTAGCATGCAAAGAGTTAAAGGACCTTTTATTTTGTCTCATATCATTGCAGTCACTTGTGAATCATCAACAAGTGATCACTTGACTTGCTTTATTGGTGTTTAACGGCCTATCAGCAGCTACGGTAGGCTGTTACAAGTGATCAGCTCCAATGCCAAAACCTCTTGCATCTATTAACTCTTTGCATGCTGGGAAACTTGTGGGCTATAAATAGTTCAAAAATAGCGGACAAGAAATCATCATATTTTCTTGTATTTCAAAGAAATTCCAAGACATATTTACAGAAATAAATAAAACATATACTCCTAATTTGTTTGGCGGATATTTTCACCGCTAGCATGCAAAGAGTTAATCCTTTCAACACCACAGGCCTGTATAGTGTGGTATTGGCAAACAGATATCTCGTCTCATCTGGATCTGCACTTTTTGCAAATATTTTTCATATTTTTGAAAACAAAAACACCCCCTTTTCATAAATGGACTAGTCGGAAAATCATTTTGTGATGATTGGATAGGATGCAAAATTAACATATCGAAATCCATTCCAGTTACTTAGGGGTGAAAGGGTTAAATAATCGAAGTTTCCCAGCATGCAAAGAGTTAAAATGAAAGAAATATATTTAAATTCAAGAATATTTTCTCCAGTACATTCAACACGTTGATAAATTATACAATCTCTCATTATCAGAATCAGATTCTCTCAAATATCGTGCAGCATGTCAGGTTTGACAACTACAGTAATGATCAAATCCAGGGAATTTCTGCCATTTTAAAAATCTTTCACTCACGAAATGCAATTTAATTCTAATGACTTCCGATCAAACATACACAACCGCCTGCATCAATCTTGGCCAGATTATCTACGTTTCTGAACAGCACAGCTCAGGCTCAGTCATCAAGCTGTTTGATTTCAAGCACATTATTCAAGTATTTTGAAATAAAGGAATTGACAAATATTGGCAAGATTAGCGCTGACGGTAAAAATTTATTAATTTTTATTATACTGAATTTATTACATTATCACAGCCATTATGGCTGTGATAATGTAATAAATTCAGTATAATAATTCTGCATACTTTTAATCGTCCAGTATTCCCGCGACTTTTCCAAGTTTATATCCCCGATAAATTCCACAAAAAGGCCATTCATTCCTTATAATTCCAGCATTTGAAATAAATTCATCAAGAAAATGTGTTTATTTTCCGTTTTCTTAAGAATTATTTTAACTGCGCCTCACGGTTACAGAAAGTAGTTTGGCGTGGGAATTTACTGGGATATAAATTTTGGACAGAGACTTGCTACGGGCCAATCAAATGTTAAGAAATTGTGTAAATATTTTTGTGCTGGAATTATAACCCAATGGCACATTTCAAAGGAAAAGCAGCGTCAATTGGACGTTAAAACATGCGAGATGACGTTACTGTATTATCATTGATGCTAATGTATGACAATGTATCACACGGTCAATCCAAATTTGAAAACTACTTTCACTGATCATTCATTGGTTGAACAGTGTCACGTGACGTTACTGAATCACATCAGTCTAATGACACAACGTAAGCAAGTTGGTGTTAATTTCCAATAAAACAATATTGAATTTCCACTTTTCACATAATAAAACATTCCCTGATAAACAGAAGACCAGACAATTTGTTGATATCAAGTATCAGGCTTGGATCAGAAACAGTAGGAATTCCGAGGCTTGCTGAGGAATTCCTACCGTTTTTGAGATGAGCCTGATAGACTTGGTCTCAAAAAAACACTAACCTAATGCACCATCACAGACAGAGTACGCACTGTCACTGCTTCCACCGTCATTGTCTCCCAATTTCCCGCTAATTTCCTATTTCAATTTGTTTCTAATTTCGTTTCTAAATACTCATGTGATAAACTGCAGTTAGAGCCCCCATCAGCCGAAGTAATTAACGAAAGTGGCTTCTTTATCGGATTAGGGATAAATAACGATCCGATTCCGGACGGAATTGGCGGTGCAATTTACACGCTATGCACCGTGATGCTAGAAACACGGACATTTGTGTCTAGTATCTGATAGACCAGAATAGTGGTTGTTGCTGTCGCTGAGTATTTGAACCACAGTGTTATCGTGTAGTATGCAACCAGATACGGTACTAGACATATGAATATCAGTGTTCCTTGGATCAGGTTATATACATGCTACCCAGTGATTTGTCGTGATTCTGGAGGGATTTATTTCCTTGAAGGAAATATTTCCTCCTAGACGTTCGGAAGATGTAATGGACGTCACGTTTTGACGTCATTTCCGGCAAAGAAACAATTCATACACTATAACGTCAAAAATGTCAATTCTGACAACATTATAAGCTGGTCTAAGAGCTCCGCACTCGTTTCTTTTATCGGATTTTCAGATGTCAAGGGATATAAATCCGGTATTTCAAAATGGTAGTTGAATAAACTCTGAATATTGTCAATAGCTGTTGTTTTGTTTTTTTCATTTTTAACTTTCCCACCATTTTCACATTTCTTATCCATGACTGTGACCTCATCATGATACATGTGCATGTTGGCATTGTTGCAGAGCTCCAGATAATTAAAATTGCTAAAAAAACAATTGAAATCAGAAGTAGCGAGTATCAAAAAGCAATAACAAATTTGTGGTACCTTTATCATGCTACAGAAAACAATAAACAGACCACAAATATAGCATATTTTTCTTATTTTCCATCAAAACACACCTTGGTATTTCATTAGAATTGTCTCCAAGGAGACAATTCTTATGAAATGCCAACACACGTTTTCATTTCGAAGCAAACTATTCAATAATTGCTGTCTGTTGAAGTGTAAACAGTAGTGTGATTTTATTTTACTCAATTAAAATATTGAAATACCCAATTGCTTCAGAAATGATTGAGCCCTGCATTGTTGATCAATAAATATGAAATAATGTGATTAATCTTTATCACAAAGTAATACATGTCTAATTCCAGCACAAAAATATTTACACAATTCCCTAACATTTGATTGGCCCGTAGCAAGTCTCTGTCAAAAATTATATCCCAGTAAACTACCACGCCAAACTACTTTCCGTAACCGTGAGGCGCAGTTAAAATAATTCTTGAGAAAACGGAAAATAAACACATTTTCTTGATGAATTTATTTCAAATGCTGGAATTATAAGGAATGAATGGCCTTTTTGTGGAATTTATCGGGGATATAAACTTGGAAAAGTCGCAGGAATACTGGACGAGGCCTTCCGGCCTTCGTCCAGTATTCCCGCGACTTTTCCAAGTTTATACCCCGATAAATTCCACAAAAAGGCCGTTCATTCCTATAATATTTCCATGTTGATCATATTCAATGGGAATAGATTCACATGCGTGATAATCATTGGGTACATTTTGGCATTATTATTCAAAGAAAATAGTTTGCATGTTGTATCACAATATTCAACAGAAATATATTTTACATTTTTATCCTACATTCTATGGAAATATTTTACAATATTCGATGGAAATATTTTGTACATGTTTATCGCATATCAGTGGTGTGCGTATCAAGTGGTGCATGCAAGCGCTGCGAACGCACATCCTAAAATTCAACAGGTTATTTTTACCGTAAAATACGTTTTTCTGAGGGGAATAACTACAATATAGTTTTAAATTCATTGTAATCAAGGAAATTGAATACAGAAATCAATCACTTTTTTACTAGAAGGATGCTCCTGCACCCCTTTCTAAATTCAATCCACAATTCACACCCCCTCGTCCAGTACCTGTAGCCTATTTCACCAACATTGCAAAGTATATACTTTGAGGGAGAAATTTTCAATTTTAGGATAAATTTATTAATTATTATTATACTGAATTTATTACATTATCACAGCCAATTTGGCTGTGATAATGTAATAAATTCAGTATAATAATTCTGCATACTTTTAATCATCAAATATATGCAGTTGTTAGTTCTATATGATATAATGCATTTCAGGAAAAAATAAATGATTACTCCCTCAAAGTATACTTTGCTAGAAAAGTATACTTTGCAATTTTGGTGAAATCGGCTACTGGCTATGCCACTGCATATTTATTATTGTTAAAAATCACATTTGTGAACAATAACATACTTATAGTTCAGCCAAGAGTACAATGCAATGTCCCATCCGAGTATTGATTTTCCATTTCCCGTCAAACAATTGATAATTAAATATTGTAATATATAACTTATGGGGTTAACAGTTGCAATATGTGAAATAAGTGGAGCACAATGCTTGCAGCGATTGGCTTAGAAAGTAGAGCGAACTATAAAATAGTTATATAATTCTAATGTCAACCTTTTGCCGATGACGGTACAAGGACTTTGTAAGAATGTGGTCCATATGCAACATCATTTTTTTTAAAATTGCTGCAACCCACTCCATCGTTACACAATCAGTAGACAGAATATTATTACAGTAATTTGAAATTCTCTATGGACATGACATAATACAGAAAAGCCTATGGCTGCAGGTGTATTTTTAAGCAAGTCAGGCTTAGTTAATTACAGACGCTGCTATATCTGAAATTCTTTATCCCGACATAAATAGGAATTTTCAATTGAAAACTCTTGAATGCAAAGTCTATCCATAGCTTCCAGATCACAATTTTATTTTACGTGTCTGACGCGACATCACCTCGAGGCAAAATAAATTCAGAGATTCTCGTCAGATTTTTTGAAGTTAAGAAATGTAGTGGGTGTAGTTTATGTTCAAAGCCAAATTAAGATGAGATGATAAACTGCTCAGAAAGTATTAGAAGAAAATAAGGAAAGTATCATTTAGTTTCAAATGAAATTGACTTTAGTGACTTTGTGCATGAATTTAGTGTTAGGATTACATACCAGTCTCCTCTAATTCGTTCAGTTTCTTCAATATTCATGCATTTCAATTTTCCATGTGCATTTACTTATATCATATATTTAACATAATAATATACCGCAAATATTCTAATAGACGCCCACCCCCCACTTTTTACGTTGCAACTGACCTACTTTTTGGCTAATTTTCACGAAATTTGTGCCTCTAATAAACTCCCAGTACTAACTTGAAACAAAATCGGAGCCAATTGTCCAACTAGATTTATTTTCTTTCCAGTATTTCGAAGGCAACTTCCTTCAAAATAGGGGAAAAAAACCAACATAATTGCTACTTTCACTTTCAATAATGGAAGTGAAATTCAACTTTTTCTGGTGTCACAGTAAATTCCTCATTGGCAGTAGCTATTTGCACGGACACAGGGCGATCAGAATTTACACGGTTACGGAGACGCCATTTTCAAAGCATCTCAAACCCATCTCATATAATATGGGTGAAATTGACATGTTGGATTATTGGCCGATATTTCCTAGGAGATGAGCAAAAATAAATATGTCTTGGTTCTGGACGTGGCCGAAATTAATCACAGATACGGACCGAAACGTACACAGGCCGAAACATCCATGGTCCGAAACGGTGACAGTCCGAAACGTCCATATGCGTAAATCTGATCAGCATTAATAAATGACACTGTATTGATAATAACATTACCAGTATTTAAACATTTTTACCGAGTGTACCATAATGACCAAAGTGGGCCGAAACGTCTTGGTCTAAAACGTCCATAAACTGAGACACTACAATCAAGTCGGTCAGACGTTTGAGAGTAACGTTCCTTCGTTATGTTTTTGTTCAGGTAGAAAATCGTATATTTTTATCATTTTCCCTTCGCTCAATAACACTTGCCTCTATTAAACGCCCACCCAGGACCTCGGAGCCAATCATGATTCTAATAGTAGAATCTTTACAGCATGTGTGTATGTGTACATGCTTGCAAATTGCAACTAAAAAGTACAAAATGTGCTCATGGAACGCAGGTGCACCCACTGGCAGCATAAAAAAATTGACAACGATCAAAACCAATAATGTGAATATTTGTTTGCTGGGAGGGAGTACCATATATTAAACAATGAAATTACAACAAAAGCTTTCAGCACTGAAAGACAAACTCCTGATCTGATGCCAGTAACCCTTTCTACACCCAATCTCATGGCCCAAGGTGTGCATATTCATTGTTAACCCTTTCACCCCTAAGTAACTGGAATGGATTTTGATATGTTAATTTTGCACCAATCCAATCGTCACAAAATCCATTTATGAAAAGGGGGTGTTTTTGTTCTCAAAAATATGAAATTACTTGCAAAAAGTGCAGATCCTGATGAGACGGCTCGTCACGACGAGCCGGCTCGTCTGAATCTACACGTTTTGCCAATATCACTCACTATATATATATACAGGCCTGTGGTGTTGAAAGGGTTAACCCTTAGAATGCTGGAACCGAAAATAGTCGTCTGCTGATAATTCATATATTGCTTTTCTCTCAGTAAAAACATGGTTTGGCAGCATTTTAGAATCATTTCCATTGGAAATGATTCTGAAGTGCTGCCAAATCAAGTTTTTGCTGAGAAAAATGGAGAAAAAAAAAAAATTCAGCAGACTACACAAATTAATTCAGCATTGTAAGGGTTAAGATACAAGTGGATTCATCATTCATGATATTTTAGCAGTATTTAAAGTTGTTCAATATATCATACCGTATTAAACTAGATTAAAAATCACATTATTTGAATATTACAGTATCAAATCTGATCTGGAACTGCATGAAGCTTTTTCAATGTGGCATGATATAAAACCAAACACATATGATTATTTTCTCTTCATACTTGTCTAAAAACCGTAAAGATTCTAATAGATGCCCAGGCGTCTACGAGAATCACCACTGGCTCCGAAGTCCTGGGTGGGCATTTAATAGAGGCAAGTGTTATTCAGCGAAGGGAAAATTATAAAAATATACGATCTGAACAAAAACATAACGAAGGGACGTTACTCTCAAACGTCCGACCGACTTGATTGTAGTGTCTGTCAGTTTATGGACATTTTGGACAAAGACGTTTCGGCCCACTTTGGTCATTATGGTACACTCGGTAAAAATTTTTAAATACTGGTAATGTATATATCAATACAGTGTCAATCATTAATGCTGATCAGATTTACACCTATGGATGTTTCGGCTGTCACCGTTTCAGACCATGGATGTTTCGGTCCGTATCAGTGTGATTAATTTCGGCCCACGGCCACGCCACGTCCAGAACAAGACATATTTATTTTTGCTCATCTCGTAGGAAATATCGGCCAACAATCAAACATGATGTCAATTTCACCCATATTATACGAGATCGGTTTGAGATGCTTTGAAAATGGCGTCTCCGTAATCGTGTAAATTCTGATCGCCCTGTGTCCGTGCAAATAGTTACTGCCGATGAGGAATTTACTGTGACACCGGAAAAAGTTGAACTTCACTTCCGCTTTTGAAAGTGAAAGTAGCAATTATGGTTTTTTCCCCCCGATTTTCAAGGAAATACTGGAAACAAAAGAAATCTAGTTGGACAATTGCCTTCAATTGTGTTTCAAGTTAGTACTGGGTGTTTATTAGAGGCACAAATTTCATGAAAATCAGCCAAAAAATAGGTCAGTTGCAAGGTAAAAAGTGGGGGGTGGGCGTCTATTAGAGCACGGGCGTCTATTAGAAATTTTACGGTAATTGGGGAAATATTGTAATTATTTTGATTTCTTTTGTTAGTTTTGTTCAATAAATATGTTTAAAAAGTCAGTTTTCGTGCCCTTCTGATTAAACCCATGTATTTTTATGAACTTCAAAGAAGATTAAAAATTAGCTGCTCAGATAAGGTGTTTTTTTTACCACCAATGTCACATTTTGGAACCATTTTGTTTTTAAGTTACCCATATTGCAAACTGTTGGGTCACGAAAGGTACATGGGAACATTTGCAGCCAGTTAGTCTGATGTAATATTGTTCCATGGTATTAGAAACATTTTGAATTAGATGAAATGCAGTTGCATTATTGCTATTTGTTGCTGTGACTGGAGAAATGGGACTTATGGATTTTCCGACCAGTGTAGATCCAGATCAGACTGTGCATCCGCACAGTCTGATCAGGATATGCACCGTTCGCAATTTTCCATCAGTGAAACACACGTCATGCTTCCAACAAGCAATATAGACCGTTACCAGGCTACAGGAGTGTGTTATTTGATCCAAGATCTACACTGGTCACAAATCCCATAAGCCCCATTTCACCAGTCACAGCCACATTTAATGAAATCAAAACAAATGCAGCTGTCACAATGTTTCAGTTTGAAGTAATTATTTTTGCTTTCATAGGCGGGCAAATCATTAAAGATTATTACTGTAGTATTGATCACACATTCACTTTATTCACATGGATTTATTTATTTAATGGTTTTAACCCTTTCAACTCCACAGACATCTATAGAGACAATGTTTGCAAACAGTGCAGATCCAGATGAGCCGGCTCGTAACGAGCCGTCTCATCAGGATCTCCACTGTTTGTTAATAGTTTTAAACGTCGTACAGATTACCCTTTTAGAAGAATGGGATAATTTGAATGAACAAAATTAATGAAATAGCGTGAAACATTGGCATGGAACATCCTATTAAGTTACTTGGTGTCGAAAGGGTTAAATTTAAGGCTTGTCAACAGCTAATGTTATTTTAGGGCACGGTAAGATGGTCAAATCTCATATTTCACCTGTACGGATGGGTGGAAAACACCAAAATTAGAACTGCATATTTACAGATACAATATATATTCCAGAGCTCCAGATAAGGTGCGTATTTTACGCAATTATCTTAGCTGAATACGCATTGATTATCAAATACGCATTGATTATCAAAAGTGGGAGTACAATATACGCACAGAAATGTGAAAATACGCATTGATTTTCAAATTGAGTAGTGAAAATACTGTCATAAAGTTGAAAATTCACTTAGTTGAGCTGCAAAAAGCAAAAAAACAGTGTTTGCTTTTTGCAACTCAAATAAGTGAATGTTTAAATTTGTTATATTTGTTTATCATTTGTTCCTAATTAATAATGAAGAAAATCAATAATTAATTTGTAAAAGTAAAATACGCAATTATTTTTAAATCAGGGGGTATAGTACGCTTTAAACACAAAGCTTATCTCTGTATTCAGCCGAAAATTAGAATAAGCTGATCTGGTGTCAGGTCCTCACCACACCAGAGTCACTTAGCCCCATTCCCTAAAGGTAATAGGAGTAGCACTAATCTTACTACTCTTTTAATGTGTATAACAGAACCGTACCAGAAAGCCAAGAATGTACGTGAGGACCAAACAAGGGATATCGGGATTCCGGTAAGGATGAACGGCATCACCGAATTACCCATCACATGCTCCCAACCTGCCGCCCGCTTATTCATTTAGAATAAACAAATAGAATAAACCGCATAACATTCCTCAAATTATATGGTATAAACACGCATACTGGTCAAAAAGAGCTGAGAAATTTGCGATCGAAAGTCATCAATATAATCTCAAGGGAATATTTGTCAGATTACATGATAGATGTGAACAGACAGTTTTGTTTCAATCGCATAATAGAAATATTCCGCCACATCATATCACCTGACAAGTAACTCTTTGCATGCTGGGGAATTTGTACTCTATAAATAGTTAAAAAACAGCAGACAATTTACTACATTTTCTTTTTTTTATGTAAATATCACAAATATGCCTTGGAATTTCATTAGAATTGAGTCCCTCCGGACTCAATTCAAATGAAATTTCAAGACATATTTACAGAGAGAAATACGATAAGAAAAAAATACTATCAATTTGTTGGCTGTTATTTTCACCGCTAGCATGGAAAGAGTTATGTGAACACTTAGAAAGAACTGTGTTTTTTTTCTTCAAATTTATCTAATTCAGCACATGCGCTGTCAAACATGTTTTCATCAAGTAAAATGGAAAATAAGACATTTATAGCTAACAACCAAATTTAAATATGAGTCAGTAAATGTATGGCAAAAATATAAGCTTCATCAGCAACAAAACAGAAATTTCCTGTGAAATGTGAACAATTTTCTATTTTTCCAAAACCAAAAAAAAATAGATTGGTCAGTAAGTGAGGCTTACGGAATATACCCCCCTCTCCCCCCCCCCCCCCTGCGTGGGCCCAAGTACCCCTAAAATATGTAAAAAATTCCAAGTGTGTGGGTTTAGCGGGAGCGGCATGAACGTGAATTTGTCACAGGGTGGTAGAGGTCCATTGGAGCAATGAATGTGTGAAATGTGAAGCAAATCCGAGCAAGGAAATAGAAGTTATAACCGATTTCTCTGATGTTAAGTTTTGTAAAGAGACTACCGTATAACCTCGAATTAACGCCCCCGGGGGTGTTACATTTTACAAAAGGGGGGCGTTTATTAGCCACTAAAAAAAACAACAAAAAACTTACCAAGGACCGCCAATTTCAAACACAAATAAGGATTTAAGGATTATTAGGAGGGGTTATACGGTAAGTATGTGACGTTGACCTCGAGATCAGCGGCGATTTGTCACAGCATATGAAATATTAAGAATTTTCAATGAAAGAAATAGAAGTTATAACATATTTCTCTGATGTTAAGTTTTGTAAAGAGACTAAGTATGTGACCTTGACCTTGGGATCAGCGGGGGTTGGACAGTCGTAGATTTGTCACAGCATGATAGTACAACCTTAGAGGAATGCACAAGTGAAATAATAAGAATTTTCAATGAAGGAAATAGAAGTTATAACTTATTTCTCTGATGTTAAGTTTTGTAAAGAGACTAAGTATTTGACCTTGACATTATGATCAGCGGGGGTTGGACGGTCATGGATTTGGCACAGCATGGTAGTAGAGCCTTACAGGAATGCATGTGTGAAATATTAAGCATTTTAGATGAAGGAAATAGAAGTTATAACAATATTTCTCTCATGTTAAGTTTATGGACTAAGTATTTGACCTTGACCTTGGGATCTGCGGGGGTTGGACGGTCGTGGATTTGGCACAGCATGGTAGTAGAGCCTTACAGGAATGCATGTGTGAAATATCAAGCATTTTAGATGAAGGAAATAGAAGTTATAACAATATTTCTCTGATGTTAAGTTTACGGACGGACGGACGTTCTTACAAATGGATACTTATGTGGCTTATCACATGTTAAATATTAGCCACATAAAACGATTTTTAGCCACATAAAAGGATTTTTTAGGTGGCTAATTGTAACCAACCCTATCCTTTACTAAGTCCATAACCCTGTGGGGCTAGCCACATAAGTACCCTAATGTGTGCCCGGACGGACGGACAGACGGACGGACAACCTGACTCAAGTATACCCCCCCACAACTCGTTGCGGGGGGTATAAATAGATGGTTGCAACCAGCATACTTATGGCCTGCCAAGGTGGTCACAGTATGTATGTATATCAGATGGCCGCGGCCCGCATGTCGAGCCAGCCGAGGCATTTGATGGTATTTTTTAAAAACTTTAGCGCAGATTTCGGACGGACGAATGCACACACGGACGGACAGATGCACGGACACATGGACGGACGGACGGATGGACAGATACACAGACACCTGGACATCATTGTGATCACTATGTCTCGCTTTCCGCAAGCGGGCTCGACAATAATTATGTGGCTAGAGTCAATCAGATTGTGGAGATAGTGGGTACTTAAAAACTTTAACACAGATTTTACAAAAAGAACTTTAACGCAAATTTCAAAGTATATAATTTGACTTGACCTTGGGCATGTGGACCGCATGAGTGGGCTATAGAATGAAAATATGAATGATGATAAAAAGGTATGTGAAGTTTCAAGCCAATTGAACTTAGGGTTGTGGTAATATTTGGTACTTAAAAACTTTATCGCAAATGGCAGACGCAAGCCAAAAGTGGCGACTATTTTCAAAACTGATTGAATATTTATAAGGATAGATAGCTTCCTAATGCTGATTGGTATAGTTGCATACATACTTATGCATATTCCTCCAGATTTTATATCAGTATACAAAGTAGCGACACACAAAATGATACTGTTATCAAGCAAGCCATTGATTTTGTTATTTATTTAATGCTTCCGTCCTCTGAAACATATAATTAAGAGCACATTCGCTGCATTTCAATCCATTTTCATGTCAACATGGTGAAGGAAAACATTTAAAACCAGTAATCAGCGTAGGCCTGAACCATTTTTGTCTTTTTCTGCAGTCTGAGTTATGTAACCGTTTGCACATTGACTTGTAACATGCTGCTTGATAATAAATCGCTGAATTCGGGAATAGATAGATATGCCTATCCGTGTCAGTTTGGTTTCAGAAACAAGTTTCTCTGATGGTTCATTATAGGAATGAATGGCCTTCTTGTGGAATTTATCGGGGTATAAACTTGGAAAAGTCGCGGGAATACTGGACGAAGGCCGGAAGGCCTCGTCCAGTATTCCCGCGACTTTTCCAAGTTTATATCCCCCGATAAATTCCACAAAAAGGCCATTCATTCCTTTTAATTCCTGCATTTGAAATAAATTCATCAAGAAAATGTGTTTATTTTCAGTTTTCTTAAGAATTATTTTAACTGCGCCTCACGGTTACGAAAAGTAGTTTGGCGTGGGAGTTTACTGGGATATACATTTTGGACAGAGACTTGCTACGGGCCAATCAAATGTTAGGGAATTGTGTAAATATTTTTGTGCTGGAATTATTCACTGGTGCTACAGTCAAAAGTTTCACATAGAAAAATGCATTGATGTTCTGATGAGATGCCACTCAGTTCTACTTAGAGTATTGCATAAACAAATGTTTTGTCTAGTAACAGGTGCAAATTTCTGGCGCTGTTTACCAGATGAAAATGTTTTTATGCAGTATCACCTGCAAGCAGATGCATCCGTCAGGAATCCAGTGTCTATTTCGACGTGAAACATTTTATGCTGCCGCAGATAAATAATTTGTGCGTGTTACTAGATGAAAAATGCTTGCCGTGCCCCTCGGGAACTGTTTGAACCCTCAGCCTACGGCCTTGGTATTCCCTCGTGTCACGGCAAAACGTTTACCACGGCTGGACATTGTGTATGAGAAGTGTTGTTTCATGTTAACCCTTAGCCTGCTGATCGCGTAAACTGTCGTCTGCTGTTGCTTTATTTTTTGCCCTGTTTCTCAATAAAAACATGGTTTGACAGCACTTTAGAATCATTTCCAATGGAAATGATTCTAAAGTGCTGTCAAACCATGTTTTTAATGAGAAAAATCGAAAATAAAACATAAACAGCAGACGATAACAATTCATTCAGCAGGCTAAGGGTTAACTGATCTCCCTGAACATGCAAGCATCAGCAGTTAAAATGGGAATATTTAATCCAATGCACGGTATTGATTGTTAATTATAGCGAATGTTTTACACAATAACTAATCCCTAGAGGAATGTCTACATTTGCTACATTTAATGTTACGATGCTAGCAGAAATGTGTTGTACGTGACGATATGTATGTGTACCATGAATGTACACAAGAGGAAGCAGTCAAAAACTAGAAAATGTGTTCATAAAAACGGATGCCCCACATATCGCTTTGATAGTAAACAAGGCAAAATGCTAAGTCGAAAAGGAGGAGATAATCCATGGTTCAGTGTCACCAAAAAAATTGAAATTCGCTTCATAAAGAAGCTACATACCAAGCATCGAGCCTCCAGCTATTAGGATTCAGAAGTTTTACAAGTTACAAGGCAAAATGGTGAAGTCGAAAAGGGGAAGATAATCCATGACCAGGGGTCAAATCAAAAATCGAAATAAACTTTGCACATCTACTCATCATACCAAGTTTCAGGTCTGTAGCTATTACGGTTTAAAAGCTTTACAAGTTGCAAGGCAAGATTGAGAAATTCTAATTCGAAAAGGGCGAGATAATCCATTACCCGGGGTCTAATAAAAAATCGAAATAAACTTTGAGCATCTACTCATCATAAGGCAGCTACATACCAAGTTTCAGGTCTGTAGCTAGTATGGTTTAAAAGTTTTACAAGGTTGGTGACGGACGGACGGCCGGGAAAATGGTGACGCTAATTGCCCACTCCACGATCATGGTGGGGCATAACTACAAGTGAAAGATCCATGATAATTGCCAAACACAACTTCGTAACATTAATGGGTTTTGTGATATGTGTAGCTCCTGATATAATAGCACACTGATCATGGCTCGGACAACAATCTAAATTGCTCGCTAGAAGCATGACCGGTGTTTCATTGATGGAATGGTGAATGGTGTAGAATCTGATCTGACTGTACAGTTAACGTGGGGCGATCCTGTATTTCACCATACTAATGGGGCGAAAATGCCAAATCCCAAAATAAACAAGAGTGCCGTAAGTTACAAAATACGCCCGTCGAAGATGGGCCAGACAGCGAAGATGCAGTAATGTGAAGCTGTCACCAAGGCAAGAAACATTACCGGTAATGAGAATTTGAAAATCTATAGCATTGTTTCTTCCTCTTGTTGTGATAAACAGGTATACTAATTTAGGTAGAGATGTGCAAAGTAGAATTATATAGAATTGGATACAAAAATGTAGAAAAAATGGCTAAGTTAAAAAGGGGATATTTTTCTTAAATTTTTATTTTTTTTTCCGCATAATAAAAACACCAAGGTGCACATCTGCAATATGTGTAGAAGACGTGTGTATAGTTTCAGATCAATTGACTGAACGGTTTCAGAGGAGTTGTGTACACAAACTCTGTACCCTACATAGAATTGTATACAACAAGAGGGCCATGATGGCCCTAATTCGCTCACCTGACTCACCTGACTCCATGAACACCAGAGGAGAATGTGACATTGAGTTCATATGTGTTTTAAAAAAATTGTGCTATTTTTAGATGGCGGTCATCTTGGATTAAGCGATGACTCATTTTACCAAATCTGAAAATAATTCACCTAAGGATCATAACTTACTATGAAGTTTGGCCAGCATCGGCCATGTGGTTCCTGAGAAAAAGACGTTCAAAATCTTGAATAAATGGACCTTTTGGAGGCCATCATGGATGACATTAATCATCCGATTCCAACAAATATTGCACCAGAGCAATCGCCTCATCGATACCTTCAATTTGATATATGACATGAGCATATTTGGTCAAAAATAAAATTTGACCCCACGGGCCACGCCCATTTTTTACCCCGGGGTCACCATTTTAACACCTTTGAAAGATCATTCTACGTCGATCATTCCTACCAAGTTTCGTCTAAATCCGGCTGGCGGTTCATGAGAAGAAGATTTTTTAAGAATTTGTGCTATTTTTAGACGGCGGCCATCTTGGATTAGCGACGACCTCTGTTTTAACAAGTCTGAAAAGGCTTCACCCATGGACCATAACTGTGAAGTTTGGCCACCATGGGCCAAGCGGTTCGTGTGAAGAATAATTTTGAAATCTCTCATAAAAGAACAACTTTTTGACCTTTCGGCGGCCATCTTGGATGACATAACCATCCGATTTCGACAAAAAATGCACCAGAGAGATCGCCTCGTTGATACCTTCGATTTGATATATGACATGACCATATTCGGTCCAAAATTTGACCCCAATTTGACTCCACGGGCCACGCCCATTTTTGACCCCGGGGTCACCATTTTAACAACTTTGAAAGAGCATTGTACATCGATCATTCCTACCAAGTTTTGCCGAAATCCGGTTGGCGGTTCTTGAGAAGAAGATTTTTGAAGAATTTGTGCTATTTTTAGATGGCGGCCATCTTGGATTACGTAATGACGTCATTTTAACAATTTTGTAATCCCCTACCTAAGGACCATGACCATGAAGTTTGGTGACTATAGGCCCAATGGTTACTGAGGAGAAGACGTTTGAAAATGTTCACGGACGGACGACGGATGGACGACGGATGGACGACAGACACATTGCGGTAACAATAGCTCACATGAGCTTCGCTAAAAATGTAGAAAAAATGGCTAAGTTAAAAAAAAAATTCGGCATACAAGCACAAAGGTGCACATCTTCAATATGTGTAGAAGACGTGTGTATAGTTTCAGATCGATTGACCGAACGGTTTCAGAGGAGTTGTGTACACAAACTCTGTACCCTATATAGAATTGTATACAAAAATGTAGAAAAAATGGCGAAGTTAAAAAGGTGATATTTTTGTTAAAACATATTTTGTTTCGGCATAAAAACACCAAGGTGCACATCTGCAATATGTGTAGAAGACGTGTGCATAGTTTCAGATCGATTGACTGAATGGTTTCAGAGGAGTTGTGTACACAAACTCTGTACCCTACATAGAATTGTATACAAAAATGTAGAAAAAATGGCGAAGTTAAAAAGGTGATATTTTTGTTACAAAATATATTTTCAGTATAAAAACACCAAGGTGCACATCTGCAATATGTGTAAAAGACGTGTGTATAGTTTCAGATTGATTGACCGAACGGTTTCAGAGGAGTTGTGTACACAAACACTCTGTACCCTATATAGACTTGAATACAAAAATGTAGAAAAAGTGGCGAAGTTAACAAGGTGATATTTTTGTTACAAAAAGATTTTTGGTATAAAAACACCAAGGTGCACATGTTCAATATGTGTAGAAAACATGTGTATAGTTTCAGATCGATTGACTGAACAGTTTCAGAGTAGTTAATTGTGTACACAAACTCTGTACCCTATATAGAATTGTATACATAAATGTAGAAAAAATGGCTATGTTAAACAGGTGATATATTTGTTAAAAAATATTCTTTCGGCATACAAACACCAAGGTGCACATCTTCAATATGTGTAGAAGACGTGTGTATAGTTTCAGATCGATTGACAGGACGGTTTCAGAGGAGTTGTGTACACAAACTATGCAGTTTTTCAGTCCGCTGCCCACCCCGCGGTAAAACATAATACGTATCGTTTAAAATTTTTAAAACGGTCGTATAAATATTCAGTTGTGATATTAGAATAGTCGGTACAATTTGGGCCAAGATATAGAGAGAAATAATTGGATCAAAGGCCAACATCTGAGGCCTTGAGGCCTGGTGTATGGAACAATGCAGCTAGTTAACCCTTTGAACGAGATGTTTGCAAACAGTAAATATATAAATATTTTTTATAAATGGACTAGTCTTAAAGGTACATGCCCAGTAGGCACAAAATGTTCTTTATATCAGAGACATCATCTGAGACATTTTCTGGCAAAATAAACATTCATTCACCATTACTACACGTACTGATTGGCATTATTATACATTTTATATCATATATTATACATATTATACTTTCCACACCGATATCAGGGGCGATAACTGTGTTTCCTGAAAATGTTAACGGATATTACTATTTACTATCTGTATTTATTTTTCGATATGCAATTATCATACTTTATAATCTGTCGAAAATATTATTTTTTCATGCGACACATTTAATTAGTATAAACTAGATTGGTCAGTAAGCGAGGCTTACGGAATACCCCCCGCGTGGGCCCAGGTACCCCTAAATATGTAAAAAAGAAATTCCAAATGTGTGGATTTGTAACCTTGACTCTGGGCTTAGCGGGGGCGGCACGAACGTGAATTTGTCACAGGGTGGTAGAGGTCCATTGGAGCAATGCGTGTGTGAAATGTGAAGCAGATCCGAGCAAGGAAATAGAAGTTATAACCGATTTCTTTGATGTTAAGTTTTGTAAAGAGACTAAGTATGTGACCTTGACCTTCGGATCAGCGGGGGTCGTAGATTTGTCACAGCATGATAGTACAACCTTAGAGGAATGCACGAGTGAAATATTAAGAATTTTCAATGAAGGAAACAGAAGTTATAACTTATTTCTCTGATGTTAAGTTTTGTAAAGTATTTGACCTTGATCTTGGGATCAGTGGGGGTTGGACGGTCGTGGAGTTGGCACAGCATGGTAGTAGACTTACAGGAATGCATGTGTGAAATATTAAGCATTTTAGATGAAGGAAATAGAAGTTATAACATGTTTCTCTGATGTTAAGTTTTGTAAAGAGACTAAGTATTTGACCTTGAGCTTGGGATCAGCGGGGGTTGGACGGTCGTGGATTTGGCACAGCATGGTAGTAGAGCCTTACAGGAATGCATGTGTGAAATATTAAGCATTTTAGATGAAGGAAATAGAAGTTATAACAGTATTTCTCTGATGTTAAGTTTTGTAAAGAGACTAAGCATTTGACCTTGACCTTGGGATCAGCGGGGGTTGGACGGCCGTGGATTTGGCACAGCATGGTAGTAGAGCCTTACAGGAATGCATGTGTGAAATATTAAGCATTTTAGATGAAGGAAATAGAAGTTATAACATGTTTCTCTGATGTTAAGTTTTGTAAAGAGACTAAGTATTTGACCTTGAGCTTGGGATCAGCGGGGGTTGGACGGTCGTGGATTTAGCACAGCACGGTAGTAGAGCCTTACAGGAATGCATGTGTGAAATATTAAGCATTTTAGATGAAGGAAATAGAAGTTATAACAATATTTCTCTCGTGTTAAGTTTTGTAAAGAGACTAAGTATTTGACCTTGACCTTATGATCAGCGGGGGTTGGACGGTCGTGGATTTGGCACAGCATGGTAGTAGAGCCTGACAGGAATGCATGTGTGAAATATTAAGCATTTTAGATGAAGGAAATAGAAGTTATAACAATATTTCTCTGATGTTAAGTTTAGTGACGGACGCATGCACACAAACGCACGGACAGACGCACAACCTGACTCCAGTATACCCCCCCATAACTCGTTGCGGGGGGGGGGGAGGGGGGACGGACGGGATATGAAAATAGCCTGATACCAATGCGCGTCACTATCAATAACATAAATATTACTAAATGATTATATCTGTATAGCGGCCACTTGTAATGTTTAGAACTGGTGGTAGAATAGTGACACAATTATACACTTATTTCATTCCTATAAAGAACAGTTTGTGCCTATTGAGTGGGCATGTACATCATTTTGTGACGATTGTATTGGTTGCAAAATTAAAATCAAAATCTATTCCGTTACTTAAGAGGTGAAAGGGTTACATACAAGGTAGATAGACACAGAGGGGAATATACCCGAATGCAGGTGCGTTTTTTGGATTATGTAAACAGCAAAAGCAGCAATTTCACATCAACTCAAGTATTATTTTTATTATAATTTTCTTATTATTTCACCGATTTTGATGAAATAAATCATACGGAAGGCGCAAAATTGTGTAGAATCAGTGACTATCATTTACTGATAGTTTTAGTCAGTTTCCTAAACATTTCGATGCAGTTTTGACAAGTTCTTCACGCCAGTTTCTGACTTTTTCTTATAAACTGATCCGAAATGGTCGGGGAATGAAAACTCCTACAAATTAAGTTTAAGATGGAAATAATTTTAACCGACTTTGTGAGCACTGGGCCAATCAAGTACAAAAACAATCAGAACTTAATATTTACACCAAAAATATATATTCAGCCCATACATACATGTACCACTAACTTATGTCCAAAAATGTAAAAATAAAATTAAATATTTGTTTAATGTGTGTTAGTTACCACAAAGCACAGATATATTTTTTTTATGTTAAGATGTATTTTTAGACGTGGTTTATCAATGACTTCATTCATCAAATGCAACAGGAAGAAAAAAATATGCACCCGACCCGGGACTCAATCCTGGCACCTCCAGCTTTGAAGGTGGTCACTCTACCGACTGAGCTAACCGGGCACAGACATGTATGTATCTTCTCTCCTGAGTTACTAGATCCGTGCCGTGACACAAATATATGTAACTTATTCAATTTCAACTTATGTTTTAACATTAAATACAATGAAGATGTTTTAACTTATTTTAATTTTAAAAGACATGGCTTTCTACTCATTGCAACACATGTATTGTACCCATGGTAACCCATGGTAATACACCAATACACCTTTACATTTATGAAATATATTAAATATTTTTTTTTTTTTTTTTTTTATCTCTTAATGAAAGTATATGCTGTGACCACTCATTTGAACCGTCTCGACGAGACAGTTCAACTGGTGGTCGCAACATTTTCTTTTAAGCACATAGAAGGAAAATATTTAGGATTTTCCGCAAACATAATGGCAATAATCCCCAGCATGAAAAGGGTTAAATTACAAATACATTTGCAAACATAATACATTTTCTTCTTGTATCATCCATTACAAATTTATTGAAACACCACAAATTCAAAGTCCATGTATATTAGCACAATACTTCATCAGATAATAGGCTCCTGAACAGAAAACACTCTTCATTATTAATAATTCCATTAAGCATGTGTATGTCCGTTGCAAGTGGATGTTTCTCTGAAACGCTAGACTGCTGTTGCTGCAATGCAGGCCGAGGTACGATCCAATTAATTCACGATGATCTGAAGTAAATAGCACTATCGTGGCAGATACGACAGCCACCGAGTGTTCTGTATAAGCCAATAGCCACAGAATTTGTTTTTGAAGAAAGAAAAAGTGAATGGGTTTAACGTCCCAGCAACAGCTAGGGTCATATAGAGATGGGACCACAGTTTAAAGTCTCATCCGACAGACCAGTGGGATGGAAATACTATGAAAGTATTTCTGATGCCTAAGGCAAGGTTTGAACCTACAACCTCTGAATTGGAAATCAGGTGTTCTCACCCCTTGTCCACAACCCACTGGAAATCAGGGCACCGTTTCACTAAACTTCGTACGACTAAAATGTTCGTAAGTGAAAAATGATTATAGTCTTTAAATTGCACATTAACAATGTTTTCTTGTAAACAATTATTGGATTTACATTTATTGAGCATAGGCTGCATATGCAGCCTATGCTCAATAAATGTAAATCCATCAATTGACATTTACAGACGATCTTAAATTTGCACTTACGAACATTTTAGTTGTACGATGTTTAGTGAAACGGGCCCCAGGTGCACAGGCCACAACATATGATGTGTTTTTTGAAGAACGTCACTCTTATTTTTGTATTAGATTGTGAGGCCCGCCCATAGCCACCCCTTATTTGTGGGAGCATGAAGACAAGTGTGGATGCAGACTGTTCCACGACTATATGTGTGGTTGTGACTGAAGAAATGCAACCAGTGCAGATCCAGATCAGCAGTCTGATCAGGACCTGCACTGTTTGTCGATCATTCCATCAACGAAGAAACACCCGTCTAACTTTCTCCAGACACATCTACATTTTTGAAAGAGACTATTGTGCAACATCTATATACTGGACACCCTGGGACCTCCCAGTATAAAGATGTTTCACTGTAATTCTGGTATACATTCCCTACAAAATAATTGTTGTGAGCGATGTAATCATGAACAGACACTATCAATACAGGCAATTACAGGGAAAGCGATCAAACCAAGTTTCTGGGTGTCAGGTTTGGTGAGGCTTAACTGCACATGGATATAGAGAAGTATTATCAGTAGCATATTTCACCAACATTGCAAAGTATACTTATCTAGCAAACTGTACTTTGAGGGAGAAGTTTTCAATTTAAGGATGAATTTATTATTGTTTTATTATACTGAATTTATTACATTAATAAATTCAGTATAATAATTCTGCATACTTTTAATCATCAAAAATATGCAGTCGTTTAAGTTCTATATGGCATAATGCATTTCGGGAAAAATAAATGATTACAAGTATACTTTGCTAGATAAATAAACTTTGCAATTTTGATGAAATCGGCTACAGTCAAGTCTTGCCAGGGAATTCCTACCATGTTTGAGTCAAACCTGATGAACTTGATATCAAACTAGACATTATGTTTGTGAAACATGGATAAGACCCCTTGGCATATTTGAGTACAAAAGTGTGTCAGCGACCTTGTGACGGAGAAAAAAAAGGTCAGGGAGTCAAGTTAATGGCGGCATGAGTGTGTGACAAATGTTCAGGTGATTCAAGTGTCTAACTATGGAAGCAATCTTTTGCATATTATTGAAGATATTACAATGTTGGAGAAACCGTTACAAACTTTTTGACGTAACAAAACGGCTAAGTGTTTCACCAACATTCCGAAGGTGACAAAGGTCAAGGTCGTGTTAATGGTGGTGCGAGTGCGGGACAAATGTTCAGGTGATTCAAGTGTCCAAGTATTGAAGCAATCTTTCACGTGATATAGAAGATATTACATGTTGGAGAAACTCCAGAAACAGACATATGGAGTGAGTGAGTGAGTGAGTGAATAGGGTTTAACGTCCGCTTTTCTGACATAGAGGTACAAGCCTCAGGGAGTCTACACGCAGACGGGTCAACGGGGTCGAGTCCCGTATCCACCTGTCCAAGGGGGGTAAATCCCAACTTCAGAACTCAATATTTACAATCCTAATTAAATCATCCTGAAATTAGAACAACCGGATCTGGTGCCAGGCCCTCGCCACACCAGCATCATTTATCCCATCCCCTAAAAGTAATAGGATTAGCGCTAATCTTACTTTTATATATGGGGCATAGCCCGACTCAACTCTCACATACAAGAAAGCCAAAAATGTACATGAGGGCCAAATCCGGTATAGTGGGTTCCGGAAAGTATGAACCCAATCGTTAAGCCAGTTTAGTCGCCTTTTACGACAAGCAATGGCTACTGCAGCACTATTCTCAGGATCAGTTGATCCCGCCCCGGTGCCTGCACGGGGCCTCAGACATATGGAATGAAAGTATATGTTGTGAACACTCATTTGAACCGTCTCGAACGAGAAGAAAGTAAAGAGAAGGAATGAGAAAATGTCCCCCAGGCTCAACCTAGGCATGACACTGCTAGAGTGGACATCGGTGCTATAGTTGATTGAGTGATTTGCTGGTGTTTTAACAGCCTATCAACATCTAGGGTCATTTAAGGCCGGGCCAACAGGTTCGGTTCCGTATTCAACCTGCTGCAATGGGAATACAATCCCAAAAGAATCAGAACAGAATATTAACATCAAAATAAATAAGTCACTTGGCCCCTTTCCCTAAAATGAATAGGATTACGATTAATCGTATATAAGGGGTATAACCAGTTCAACTCTCACATACAAGAAAGCCAAAGACGTACATGAGGGCCGAACCAGGTCTCAGGTCGGGATTCCGGTAAGGATGAGTGCCGATCGTTAAATTACCCATCGCATGCTCTCACCTGCCACCAATGGGTGCAAGTTGAAGATTGGACATTGCAAGCTGTGTAGTCTCTCTTTGGTATATTCTTTTCTATTTCATCCGCTTGTTCACATTTCAGACTCACACGAGATCTGACCGAGTGATAGATTGATTTATTGATTGACTGATTAATTGATTTATTGATTGATGTAATGTTTTTATTACGTTCATACCTTCAATGGCTACAGGTAATTATTATTTACACAGGAAATAACTCGTGACATCAGAAGTAATTAATTGTGAGAAATAAATTGAAAATCCATCTCATAATGCCTATTGCAGGTTCATAACTTTGACTGGAGAAATGGGGCTTATGGGTTTTGCGACCAACGCAGATCCAGATCAGCCTGTGCATTCGCACAGTCTGATCAGGAGATGCACTGTTCGTCATTACATCAATGAAACACCCATCATGCTTCTAACAAGCAACAAAGATCATTATTAGGATGCATGCTTGTGTTAACTCTTTGTATGCTGGGAAATTTGTGGGCTATAAATAGTTAAAAACTAGCGGACAAAAATTCATCATATTTTCTTTTATTTCTCCTTGTAAATATTATGAATATGTCTTGGAATTTCATTAGAATTGAGTCTTAAGGACTCAATTCTAATGAAATTCCAAGACATATTTACAGAGAGAAAGAAAACATATACAGTGGAAAATCGATCTCTCGAACTGGCAACGGACTCGAATAAATGTTCGAGTCGGCGTAGTTCGAGGGATCACGGATCATTTGCATACACAAGCAATAAAGTGTTTGCAAAAGATCGGCGTAAAAGAACATTCAATAAATGAAAGTAGACCGGTGCGAAACATCATATCCCAAGAATGTGTCTATACTTAGCACACTGGTTTATTAAATATACAAACTGTACAAATATAATATTAAAGGCGGAATATTATTTTCTAAACATTAGTCACTCAGGAATACAACTATGAACATGTCCCTTCATATTAAAATGTCTATGAATATTTCTAAAAGCGAAACAAATCAAACAGACCGCCAATCGTGATATTCACACCTCGTTAGGCAAACAGATCAGCTGGCGACAGACTTACCTGTACGAGCTATCAATAGCACTTTACATTCATTGACTGACCAAGGGACCGTGACTTCGGTTCGAGAGTTTGACTTTGTTGTAGTTCGAGTTTTAGGTTGAAAAATATATGATTTAATCATTTATATATAGGGAAATTTGTCGGGACCACAGGACGATCGAGTTCGAATTTTCCGGAGTGTTCGACAGAGACCGGTTCGAGAGATCGATCTTCTACTGTAATCCTAATTTGACTGGCGGATATTTTCACCGCTAGCATGCGGAGTTAAACTAGCTGCAAATACAATATCATTTCGATATGATGGGATATAAATGTGGCAGTGACCGAAAAAATGCCGCATATGGCATATGTGACGAGTATAGCCCCAGAATAGCCTGCGTCTCTGCGCAGTCTGATCAGGGGCTGCACTGTTCGCTATTTAGTCGATGAAACACCTTTCCTGCTTGAAATAAATGGAATAACAAGCTACAGGAGTGGGCTACCAGATCAGGAGCTACACTGGTCATGGGGTTTGCGACCAGTGTAGATCCAGATCAGCCTGTGCATCCGCACAGTCTGATCGTCATGATCTGCACTGTTTGCCAATCCATCAAAGAAACACCTGTCATGCTTCTAACAAGCAATATAGATCGTCACCAGTCTACAGTAGTGTGCTATTTGATCTGGATCTACACTGGTCACAAATGCTATAAGCCCCATTTCTCAAGTCGCTGTCATATTTTACCAGCAGAAACTAATACAATCATCAGACTTCATGCAGACAGTAGGTTCGAATATCAATATCTATCAGGCTTTAATTTCCGTTGTTGTTGGAAACCCTGATGCCTTCACATCTGTGTCATAACATACAGATGCAGGATTATGACATACATGTGGCTGTGACTGGAGAAACGGGGCTTATCGGCTTTGTGACCAGTGTAGCTCCTGATCAAGTAGCACACTACTGTAGCCAATGATCTAAATGTTAGAAGCATGACGGGTGTTTCATGGATGGAACGGCGAACAGTGCAGATCCTGATCAGACTGTGCGGATGCACAGGCTGATCTGGATCTACACTGGTCGCAAAACCCATAATCCCCATTTCTCCAGTCACGGCCACATATCAATATCTATCAGGCTTTAATTTCCGTTGTTGTTGGAAACCCTGATGCCTTCACATCTGTGTCATGACATACAGTCAGCAGGATTATGACATACATGTGGCTGTGACTGGAGAAATGGGGCTTGTGGGTTTTGTGACCAGTGTAGCTCCTGATCAAGTAGCACACTCCTGTAGCCTGATAATGATCTATATTGCTTGTTAGAACCATGACAGGTGTTTCTTTGATGCAATGGCGAGCAGTGCAGATCCTGATCAGACTGTGCGGATGCACAGGCAGATCTGGATCTACACTGGTCGCAAAACCCATAAGCCCCATTTCTCCAGTCACGACCATATATCAATGTGTTTGGTGCTATATTTAACTTTATTACATACGTACACCAATCAATTTTCTATTGTGAAAATTCTAAAATTAATTAAATTAAAGTGAAATCGCGATGGCTCAAAATGCCACGGGCCTGCATATATTTTTTGAGTGATCGCATCTTTCGAGCCATCGCATCTTGCGATTTTGGTATATTTGTTGACTACTGTACCCATTGGATTTAGGAAATAACGAGGCATAATAGAATGTATACATGTTTTTAGATAATAATAGTATTTATTCGAGATTAAAGTTATCATGTAAAATTAAATAAACTGTATTTAAATGTATTTACAAAACTGTCTTTATTTCAATTATTATCAAACGAGAAAAGCTCCAGTATTTACTATAAATAATGACGCACATAATTAATGTCGCAGGTGGTTGTGACATCACTCGAAACAGTAGTGTACAGGGCCCAGCTCAAACGATGTTGTTATACAGCCATACGGGAATCAGTCATGAATCGCAAAATGTTGCGACGCAACAAAACGTGCTTTACTTAGTTTGTGACCAGTGTAGACTCCTGCAACTTGATATGGGTTTACTATTTCACTATAGTATGCATCATGAATAGCTGTTGTAGACGAACATTTCAGGTCCTGAACTGAATGTGCAGGCCGAATTAATGATGCACTGATCGGCAATTCAGTAGAGCAAAACCTTTTTGTCACGACCGCGGCAGTCATCTCTGCCTAACTAGGAAGTGCGGTATTATTAATGGGCATACTCCCGGGTAGCCACACGAATAACACGAGGACCACTAGAACGTGGGTTACTAGGGTTCCAACTCGACTTGAACTCGAGCAACGACTCTCGTTGTTCTTGTGATACTCGGGTTACTCGACTATAACCCGTGAGTTACCACAAAAAACGACCAATGACTTACGACAGACTCTATTAAATGCGCCAAGTGGCCGAAGCCCAGAATATGTAATAAATCGCTGTATATCGTTGATCGCAATCAACACCATTAACAACCAAATTATACCACTTTAGGCAATTAACTGGACTTGCAAAGAAACCACATGTCATAGACAGGTTGAGCGCGGCTCAGCCTTTGATCGTAATAAGTCGGAAGCGGACATGTGAAAATTAGCCAAACACAAAATTCGACATGACTTTCGAGTCATCGTATAGCAAAATAGCGAGAAATGAGTCCGCAGGACTTGAAAAATGTTTTCAGGGATCGCATTTTTCGAGGAGTTGCATTTTGAGCCATCGCATGTAAATTACATTAAACATATAGGGAAAATTATCGGGACCGCGATGCTATTTCGAGCGAGCCCGACATTACGAGCCATCGCATTTCGAGCCGTAAGACTGTATTTAAATAAATTCAACTAGTGACCAGAAGAGAAACCTGTTTCTAAGGGGGGTGGGGGTGTGTACAATACAAACTCAATGAACTTTTCAGGAGTAAAATATTGTCTGTGGTTGATATAGGTTATAGGTTGTGCAGTCCATTAAGTGAGAGAAAAAACAAACAAATACTGAATATTCGAGACATCATCTGAGACATAGCCTCTTAACCCTTAGATCGCTACTCACAACAATTGTCGTCTGCAGTTGCTTTTATATCTTGCCTTATTTCTCAACAAAAACATGGTTTGACAGCACTTCAGAATCATTTCCAATGGAAATGATTCTGAAGTGCTGTCAAAGCATGTTGTAAATTATTCTAAAGTGCTGTCAAAGCAATTGCATGTATGTTTTTGATGATAAAAATGGAAAATAGAAAATAAATAGCAGACGACAAAAAGATTAAGATAGCGGTGTAAGGGTTAAATATTTCAATAACTATCTACTATTTCACAAATATATTACATGCAAAACAATCCTTAGTTTCCACAAATAAAAAATTAGATGAATATTAAACAGAGTATCACCTGTGAGCCTTCCGTTTTATGTAAGTTATATTTTCTATTTGTCTGTCTTGTTTATTGTCGTCTGCTGTTGTTTTATATTTTTGTCTTTTTGTTTTCTCAATGAAAATATGTTTTTGCAGCACTTTAGATTCTAAAGTGCTGCCAAACCATGTCTTTTTTTTGATAAAATTTAATTTAGCATTGAAAGGGTTCAGTTTAACCCTTAGAATGCGGGAACCGAAAATAGTCGTCTGCTGATAATTCATATTTTGACTTTTCTCTCAGTAAAAAAATTTGGTTTGGCAGCATTTTAGAATCATTTCCATTGGAAATGATTCTAAAGTGCTGCCAAACCAAGTTTTTGATGAGAAAAATGGAAAAATATTCAGCAGACAACACAAATTAATTCAGCATTGTAAGGGTTAAAGTCAATGAACATCATTAGCGACATCCCATCACTGTCATCATTGGAATGTACCCGAGAAGAACTGAAAATTCTCTGTAAGTAGAGCAGAAGACAAACAAGAGGGCCATGATGGCCCTAATTCACTCACCTGACTCCATGAACACCAGAGGAGAATGTGACATTGAGTTCATATGTGTTTTAAAAAAATTGTGCTATTTTTAGATGGCGGTCATCTTGGATTAAGCGATGACTCATTTTACCAAATCTGAAAATGATTCACCCAAGGATCTTAACTTAATATGAAGTTTGGCCAGCATTGGCCATGTGGTTCCTGAGAAAAAGACGTTCAAAATCTTGAATAAATGGATCTTTTGGCGGCCATCATGGATGACATAATCATCCGATATTGCACCAGAGCAATCTCCTCATCGATACCTTCAATTTGATATACGACATGAGCATATTCGGTCAAAAATAAAATTTGACCCCACGGGCCACGCCCATTTTTGGTCTCGGGGTCACCATATTAACACCTTTGAAAGAGCATTCTACATCGATCATTCTTACCAAGTTTCGTCTAAATCCGGCTGGCGGTTCATGAGAAGAAGATTTTTTAAGAATTTGTGCTATTTTTAGATGGCGGCCATCTTGGATTAGCGACGACCTCCGTTTTAACAAATCTGAAAAGGCTTCACCCATGGACCATAACTGTGAAGTTTGGCCACCATGGGCCAAGTGGTTTGTGTGAAGAAGAATTTTTAAATCTCTAATAAAAGAACGACCTTTTGACCTTTCGGCGGCCATCTTGGATGACATGACCATCCAATTTCGACCAAAGCGATCGCCTCTTTGATAACTTCGATTTGATATAGACACGACCATATTCGGTCAAAAATAAAATTTGACCCCAATTTGACCCCACGTGCCACGCCCATTTTTGACCCTGGGGTCACCATTTTAACAACTTTGAAAGAGCATTCTACATCGATCATTCTTACCAAGTTTCGTCTAAATCCGGCTGGCGGTTCATGAGAAGAAGATTTTTTAAGAATTTGTGCTATTTTTAGACGGTGGCCATCTTGGATTAGCGACGACCTCCGTTTTAACAAATCTGAAAAGGCTTCACCCATGGACCATAACTGTGAAGTTTGGCCACCATGGGCCAAGCGGTTTGTGTGAAGAAGAATTTTTAACAACTTTGAAAGAGCATTGTACATCGATCATTCCTACCAAGTTTTGTCGAAATCCACTTGGCAGTTCTTGAGAAGAAGATTTTTGAAGAATTTGTGCTATTTTTAGACGGTGGCCATCTTGGATCACGTAATGACGTCATTTTAACAATTTTGTAATCCCCCTACCCAAGGACCATGACCATGAAGTTTGGTGACTATAGGCCCAATAGTTACCGAGGAGAAGACGTTTGAAAATGTTCATGGACGACGACGGACGACGACGGACGACGGACGACGGACGACGGACGACGGACGACGGACGACGGACGATGGACACATTGCGGTAACAATAGCTCACATGAGCTTCGCTCAGGTCAGCTAAAAACACACACGAACTGGCAACATTAAACGAAGCTAATCCCCTCGTTGGCAGCCTTAATAAAAAAAATCAAAACCTTAGTGACCTTGACCTTCGGTTGTATGTAAAACAAAGCAGCATCCTTAGACACACATTGTGGCCAAATATTATCAAAATCATGGAGTGGTTCATGAATTATTGAAAAAAATTAAAAATAATAATAACAGTTTTTCCTTACAAACACATTAGTCCTCAGTGACCTTGACCTTGGGTGGTCGGACGTGGGTCGTATGCAAAACAAAGCACCATCCCTAGACACACATTGTGGCCAAATATTATCAGAATCGGTGAAGCGGTGAGTTATTGAAAAATGAAAGGTGTTACTAACGTACGTATGTACGTACGTCAATGGACTAATGCTATATCCCCTCTAGCCTCGGCGAGGGGATAACAAGTACCGGCATAAGGGTTACTGTACTGCAGCATATCAACCCTATTTATCAGAGACAGATTCACAGTTAACTCCTAACCCTCTTAACCCCAAGAAACTGGGGCCCGTTTCACTGAGCTCTGTACGACAAAAATGTTTGTACAAAGATTTCTATAAATTCCCTTCACACATTAACGTGGTTCATTACGCAAGGTGTATGATCACATGGTTAAAACAACAACAACAAATACTGAAACTTCCAGAAGCCCTCCAATTCAAAGTATTTATTCTTTTATTTTGTCCTTATTATGTAACGGATTTTTATGAAATATGGCACATCAAACACGCCTTGTTAAGCTACATTTGGTGGTCTCGGTACTTTGGCCTAAACTTCTGTCGTTTTTGCAAAGAATCAATTTCCGTGTCTACTGACAAGGAAATCGATTCTTCGTAAAAACGACATAAGTATGTGCCGAACTCCCGGGACCACCAAATGCAGCTCATGAAGACGCGTTTGCCTATTAGTGAAAATATCGTCAAGTTGTCATTGACAAAAGGTCAAGGTCATAATAAGGGCAGCATGGATGCTGTGTTGAAATATTTAAGCAATCCTTCAAGGATTGTAGAAGTTATGACAGAATTGAGCAACTCCGGCGAATTTCTTAATGTGGGAAAAGTTGTCAAGGTCAAGGTCATATTAAGGGCAGCATGGATGTGTGGCATTTGTCCACAGGTATGCTGTGTTGAAATAGTTAAGCAATCCTTCAAGGAATATAGAAGTTATAACAGAATTTCGAAACTCCGGGGAACTTCTTAATGTGCCGCACACACGGACGGACACAGTCCAAACACTATATCGATGGTCTAGTAACATAAGGTCGTAACTGCTGTGCTAAAGCATAGCAGTTACGACCTTATGTTACTAGACCATCGATGTGTCTCCGGCTCTACCGAGACCAGAGGCATAAAAAGTGCAGATCCTGATGAGACGGCTCGTCACGAGCTGGCTCATCTGGATCTACACTGTTTGCAAACACCACTATATAGAGATCTGTAGTGTTGAAAGGCGGGAACCGATAACTATCTAATACTGATATTTCATATTTGTTTCATTTCGTAATGGAGATGATTCTCACGTTGCCGAGAAAAAAATACATTGAAAAATAGACAGAAGACGGCAAAACTGTAATTTGCAAGGGTTAACATTTTGAATAGTAAAAAAAAAAATAGCAGACAACAATTCATTATATATTTTCTTTTAATTTCTTGAAATTCCATTAGAATTGAGTCCGAAGGACACAATTCTAATGAAATTCCAAGACATACTTACAAAGAGAATACAAAAATATTTCTAATTCGTAGGTTGTTATTTTCAACGATAGCATGCAAAGATTTAAAACAAATGTTATTTTCTTCAGAAACTGCTAGGAACTGTCCAGGAGAATGCACACATCTCCAATTACCGTATTTCGCTGTGTATTGCGCGTACTTTTTCACCCGCATTTTTAATCCAGAAGTCACCCTGCGCGTTATAGGTAGGTAGATAAATTAAAAAAAAACTGATTTCTGCCAGTTTTAAGCATTTTTTATCAAACAAAACAAGCCCGGAAACGGAAATATCAATTTTTGACAGATGTCCGCTATGACGTTGAAATACACTAGTATATAGTATAGGTGTAGGATACACTAAGCGTAGTAAAAATACGCATCAAATGTGCTGAATAATAAGCAAGATGATCTGGATATACACAAGCCGCAAATGTCATAAGCCCCATTTCTCCATCCTTGAAGCCACATTTATCCACATTGGGCGTTTGGTTTGGTTTTCGAAGTGATGTCACATGTCTGCCATTCTGTGAATAATTAATGAGGACCGATTATCTCAATCCCATAAGATTTTAGATGCTAAATCAAGCGTCGCGCACATTCGGATACCGCACTCGGTAACATTCGGTAATGGTCGTTGTCGTTGCTAGGTTGCCGACTGAGTGTGTTAGTATTTTTTGAAAGTATTGACAAGTATTCACGCATCAAGACCTTCTGACATGTGCGACCAGCATAGCCCCTGATTCGCCTGCGCATACACTGATATGAGGCTATGCTGGACTGTCGTGTATTCAGGTACCGTATAATATCGGCCACCGCTATGTCTATTTTTCAACGTAATTAATCAATAAACAGTGAATACACACTATCTGTACCTACGTATATCGACTGTGTGTCCAGTGTTAATATTTGGCTGGACGGAATTGTTTATGGCCCGTTTCTCATGTGCAGGTCACTAGTAGTGCAATACACAGCAAAATACGGTATTGCCGCAGGCAGTTTGCTTAAGAACGGATATTTCTGTAGATCAATTGCTTATGAAAACAATTTTCGCTGACCTTCTCAGATCAACGCCGCCAGAATGTCAATTTCACTTGGTGACAGTTTAATAAAGACAATACTGAGCCCATAACATTTACATATGGCGGACCCTGGCCCAACTATAAATATTCCATTTGAGAAACGTACCACAGTTTTAGCAATTACAGACCTTGATCATCAAGACATAAAAAATAACTACTTTGGTTCTCAGACACGTGGTTTGCAGAAGGTGACGCGAGAGGGCGGATTTTTTAAATACATTTTTGTTGATCATGTGGTGAATTTACAGTACAATTTTATTTCTCGGCGACAATAAAATGCTCGATGTGCAGGGACTTTTCTGACGAGGCGATATCTGAGAACCAAAGTACTTATTTTCATTCTCAGAATTGCATTCACCCTTTCAACCCCATGTATCTAACATACACAGTTCCATGATTATTTTCATTCTCAGAATTGCATTCACCCTTTCAACCCCATGTATCTAACATATACAGTTCCATGATTATTTTCATTCTCAGAATTGCATTCACCCTTTCAACCCCATGTATCTAACATATACAGTTCCATGATTATTTTCATTCTCAGAATTGCATTCACCCTTTCAACCCCATGTATCTAACATATACAGTTCCATGATTATTTTCATTCTCAGAATTGCATTCACCCTTTCAACCCCATGTATCTAACATATACAGTTCCATGATTATTTTCATTCTCAGAATTGCATTCACCCATTTCAACCCCATTATCTAACATATACAGTTCCATGATTATTTTTCATTCTCAATTGCATTCACCCTTCAACCCCATGTATCTAACATATTACAGTCATGAATTAGCACTCAGAACCCGCATTCACCCTTTCAACCCCATGTATCTAACATATACAGTTCCATGATTATTTTCATTCTCAGAATTGCATTCACCCTTTCAACCCCATGTATCTAACATATACAGTTCCATGATTATTTTCATTCTCAGAATTGCATTCACCCTTTCAACCCCATGTATCTAACATATACAGTTCCATGATTATTTTCATTCTCAGAATGCATTCACACCATTTCAACCCCAGTATCTAACATATACAGTTCCATGATTATTTCATTCTCCAGAATTGCATTCACTACCCTTTCAACCCCATGTATCTAACCATATACAGTTCCATGATTATTTTCATTCTCAGAATTGCATTCACCCTTTCAACCCCATGTATCTAACATATACAGTTCCATGATTATTTTCGGACAATTCCATTAACCCTTTCAACACTAGAGACCTGTATATTGGTATTGGTAAACAGTGTAGATCCAGATGAGACGGCTCGTGACGAGCCGTCTCATCAGGATCTGCACTTTTTGCAATTAATTTTCATATCTTTGAGTATACTAGATGGCCGCGGCCCGCATGTCGCACCCCGCCGAGGCTTTGATAGCATGCCAAAAATCTTTAACCCGGACGCACATACGGACGCACGTACAATGTGCTGACTATATCGCGCTGTCCGCAAGTGGGCGTGACACAGAAAGCACACCCTTTTCATAAACAGACTAGTCTGAAAATCATTTTGTGACGATTGGATTTGTTGCAAAATTAGTTCTATATCAAAATCCATTCCAGTTACTTAGGGGTGAAAGGGTTAATCAGAAAAGAGCAGTTTTAAAGTATCTAAAAAACACTGGCAAACACTGCAGATCACGGTGAGATCTCTTGTTTCTGGGGCTATACTGGTACCTATTCTCAGCCCATAATTTCTGTTATTTCTTTCTGATACATGACATTGTGATTCGTTCTGACAAATGGGACACAGTGCATGCAGGGGCCCGTTTCACTAAACTTCTTACGAGTAAAATGTTCGTAAGCGCAAATTTAGAATCGTCTGCAAATTTCAATTGATGGATTTACATTTATTGAGCATAGGCTGCATATGCAGCCTATGCTCAATAAATGTAAATCCAACAATTATTTACAAGAAAACATTGTTAATGTGAAATTTACAGACTATCATAATTTTGCACTTACGAACATTTTAGTCGTAGGAAGTTTAGTGAAACGGCCCACAGACCCATATCTGACTACATGTGTGCGTCGATTATGTTGATAGGCCATAAAATAACACTCAAACACATAATACAGTAATAACCCTAAATATTCTGAGACAAATTTATTCTCGGAGACGCATATAAATATTTGGTTAAAGAATATTACATTGCTTAGGGTTAGTCTGGTTGTACTGGATTATCGCAAAATATTCTGAGACACATTTATTCTCGGAGACGCATATAAATATCTGGTTTCCCAGAACAAAGAATATTACATGGTTAGGGTTAGTATGGTTGCAGTTGTTTATCGCAAAAAAAAGCACAACAATATATTTGGATACAATTTGTTTTGGGAACATAACTGGTGTCTGAATAGTCAAGTACCGTAGTGACGTAATTCCTTTCACTGATTCGTGGTTACCACTGACAATCGTTATGGTGACTATACTAGGCAAAGACAAACTTGCTTGAATCTCACTTCGAAAGCTTTATTACGAGATATTTTTCAATCTTGCACACTTCTCTATCAATGTGCATGTATGATGGGGTCACCCATATGGTCAAATATGTTCAGAAAACCAATACAAATCTACCGTGAAATGATCTTTTACCAACCATTTTGCTCACCTGTCATCCACATCACGGGCCTGTTTCACTAAACTTCGCACAACTAAAATGTTTGTAAGTGCACATTTAGGATCGTCTATAAATTTCAATGGATGGATTTACATTTATTGAGCATAGGCTGCATATGCAGCCTATGCTCAATATATGTAAATCCAATAGTTGTTTACGAGAAAACATTGTTAATGTGAAATTTACAGAACATCATAATTTTGCAATTACAAATATTTTAGTGGTACAAAGTTTAGTGAAACGGCCCCCATACCCAGGACATTTATGGCATGAATCCAAAAGGATGGATTCATCATTAAAAATAAAAACTACCCCCCCCCCCACCCCCGGAGATATTTATAGTATACAGGTTTAAAACAGGCAAAATCCTGGCGACCAGTACACAAGATAATAACCATTCACATTGAAGCGAATCTTTCTCCAATCACCAACACAGTCACACTTGAAACAGTAATTCCGGGCGAGGGTGTCCAGAGTAAATTGGCGCGGAGTGATCCAATTTCCTGTCTTATTATTCTAAATTACCATGTGACAACGTGATTGACCAAGTCACACAGTAGGGTCGGGCTGACTGATGGCTGGCCGTAATTTACAGACAGTCTCAGTGACCTCGTTACGTTGGCCAATCACATTACAGAAATCTAACAACGCCATGCGTCATATCTGCGAATCATCAGATAAGAATGGAATGGTGCTTAACGGCCCATCAACACAAAAGAGTATCATTTAGGGCCAAGCAATGTAGATGAAGAATAAAAATAATAGTAAAATAGTATGTTAGATGTGGTCATCAGATAAGAACGGCTTCACATGAAAATAGGGATGGGATTGTGGCCTAGGGGTTAGAACACCTGACTTCCAATCCGAAGATAGAGGGTTCAAACCTCGCCTTAGGCATCAAAACATACTTTCATAGACTTTCTTGAAACCGAGGTCCCATCCCATAGCCGTTGCTAGGACGTTAAACTCATTAACTTTCACACGAAGATACATATACTCTTCTGTATTTCACCTCGTTCCTGAAAATTCTGACATTTTTGTAGATCGCAAACGCATTCAATCTTTATTACATACGAGAAGCCACAATGCCATTTTCTCGCCATAATCTGTAAGCTCATACAAACTGCCCGAGAGACTACCATTATTCTATAACGTATTTATCACCCGGGATCTTTGTTATGGCACGTACAGGAAATTGGATCGCTGTGTCTCCGCAACGCCCAGCACATTTGCACTGAAAGCCGGAAGGTGACTAAAACAGTTTGAACACGTATTTGCAATGAGAACCACCATAAAACCATATGCGGTAACATAAATAGACACAAGTCTGGTGAATGATACCTTATGATTGTATCTTCTATTAGTGATCAGTGTAACTCCAGATCAGACTGCGCATCCGCGCAGTCTGATCCGGAGTTACACAGTTCATCAATCATTAAATGAATATACGATTGCAGCAAGCTGTTAACGGATTGTGATTTGTCTATGGACCAGGTAGGATGCCAGGATCTACGATGGTTGAATTAACTCTCTTAATAGTCTTTTTAGTATGTGCAACCATGCAAAGCTCGAAGCCATGTTGTGCAAAGGCGTAACTGTCAAACCAGGATATTTATCAAGAGAATCCAATCAAACATCAGGTCTATTTCCAGCTGCACAATTTCTCAGGAAGTGAATAAACAGTTTTTGTTTGTTTGTTAGGGTTTAATGGCCTATCAACAGGTAAGGTCATTTAAGGCCGGGTCAATGGGTTTAGTACTGAATCCCATATATTACCTGTACAAGTACATGTTCAAGTACATGTACAAATGTGGGGAAAATCCCAAAATCAGAACTGAATACAGTGCGACCCCGTTAGTACACGCTTCACTATAACACGAATTCGGTTAGTACACGGTTGTGCCTTGGCTCCCAAATTTTTTTCCTATTTGTATATCAAAATCGTGTTAAATTTGTAACACCACTATTGTCAGAAATCGTGTTAAATTTGCGATTCTTTCCCAAATTAGACCCAAAATGGACGATTTTTTTTTTATGGGCGCATAGCCTCCTTTTATCTCACCGATGTGAATGTGCAGCTGATCACGTTTGCACATTTCGTAAATTAATCCGAGCAAACTGGGAATAAGATCAGTAAGACCAGTAGTAACAAAGCAGTGCTAATTCTTATGTGCTCGATTTCATTTTTCCGGCATGCGTTCGCGCTCACCATTGGTGGAATATTAATTAGGTGTAAAGGCTGACCAATCGGAGATCGCGTATCAGTCGCGCAGATTAACTCGACCCAGTTTAACTAAATTGTTACAGCACTGCCCACGCCCCCGACGCATGTACACAAATGTGTACGTGACAACTGGCCTTGTTTCGCTACATCATAATTGAGCCAGTGCATGAGATAATCAACTTTATTATATACGGTAACTGAGATTTTCGCCGAGAATGATTTGACTTTTTTCTGCTAATATATCGGAAAGTTGATAACATTTTCAGAGCAAATGCGTAATAATTACTAATTTAATATTCGTCAACATTCGATATCGTTTACAGAAAATGTACACTATTATCAGATTCATCTTCGTCGAAAATCTCGCGTGATAAGCCTGATTACCTCATGAACTGGCGCAATATTATAACACGTCTGGCAAAACATGTCTAGACAGGTCTGTACTCAAACCCACAGGTGGAATAGTCCGACATGTGACACAAAGAAAATGACCATTACAAAAATATCCATTACCCCACCCACTTGATCTCGTTCTATTATTAACGTCATGTACAGTACGATACCAGGTGGGTGGGATAATGGGATTTTTTTAATAGGCATTTATTTTGGTGTCATAGGTCCGAGTTTTCCACCTGTGCTCACCATATGAGTAAACACAGATTGAAACGCACGAGCTTGTCCGTGATCTTGCAGCTGATGGAACAGGATATCGGTCATTGGGTCATTGCGTCATCATTACTACACTTTTTTTCTACACGCGTTTACAATAATGGATTGCACGGACCTGCGTAGATCTACATTCTACATGAACATGATGAATAAATAAAACATGACGTTAACAATTCTTGGATTCAATATATTTATTATATGCGAAGATAACAGTGAAAACTTATGGCATATTATAGGCATTGGCGACGTCGTTCATTCGCAGTCACAGTGTACAGTGTACATGTATTTTTTGTTGACATTATGATGCGTCTTGGGCGAGAACGGATATAGCACGGTTCGGATAAGCAACACGGAAGGTTGTATGTCGCCGGACTTCCGTGTACTAACGGGGTCGCACTGTATTTACAATAAAAAATCTATATGTTCAGCCCTGAAATCAGAATAATCCTGATCTGATGCCAGGTCCTCGCCACACCAGAATCACTTGGCCCCCTCCCAAAAGCAATAGGATCAGTAATAATTTTACCACTTTTATAATGGGCATTAACCCAATTCAACTCCCAGGTAACAAACGAGCCAAAGATAAAAACGTACCTGAGGGCCAAACCAGGCAAATAAGTGATTCTTAAGGAGGAACCCCTACCGCTAATTTATGCCGTCGCATTCACCCGACCACCACCCACAATTGAATAAACAGAAAATTTAAAACACAACTGGTCTATATTGAACATTAAAGCCCCTATACGGCTCAAGTTGCCGAATTTGGCCTCCTATTGGGTTTTCCCACACATAAATCCAACAGGTTTCTATTTACACACACTTTGAAACTGTTTGCATTCATTTTGGTACAAAAATGAGTTTGTAGTCGATGAAAATATCAATATTTGTTGATAAACAAACAGCAGGTGCGTGTTTCAAAGCCCGATCGATTTTCCGATAGACGCTCGTGTCAACTCCTCAACTCCCCGATTCGCGGCCGATGAATTCCGATAGCCGGAGTTTATCGACTCGCTTCCGAGCCGAAGCCGTTGGGTTACGGAAATGAAATTTTCAATATTGACATTTTGCACTGAGTGGTACACAAAACAAGTTTTTGTTGTCTTCACATTGCGATTAAGATGTAAATCTCAAGACTTGAGATGTATCTATTGGGCAGTATATGTTAGTTTTGTGTACTAAATCAGTTGCCAAACATGTTTTTGTGTTTGAAAAAAATCGGAAAATTGTAATACTGAGCCGTTCAGGGCCTTTAAAGGTACATGCCCACTCAGTAAGCACAAAATGTTCTTTATAGGAATTAAATAAGTGTATAATTGTGTAACTATTCCACCTGTTCTAAAAATTACAAGTGCCCGCTATACAGATATAATCATTTAGTAATATTTATTTTACTGATAGTGACGCGCGGTTGTATCAGGCAATTTTCATATGCAAATGAGGCATGATATTTTTTAATTATTTATACTAATTAAATGCGTCAACTAAAAAAATAATATTTTCGACAGATTATGATCATTGCACATAAAAAAAATAAATACAGATAATAAATAGTAATATCCGTTAACATTTTCAGGAAACACGGTTATCGCCCCTGATATCAGTGTGGAAATTTAATTCTGATATAAAATGTATAACAATGCCAATCAATACGTGGGGTAATGATGAATGAATGTTTATTTTGCCAGAAATGTCTCAGATGATGTCTCTGATATAAAGAACATTTTGTGCCTACTGAGTGGGCATGTACCTTTAACTAGTCATCTTTTAAAATAGTTAACGAAAGAGAAGCTATTTTCTTTTGTATAGAATGAAGGGTGAATGGGAAACAACAAAAGCTTCAAAAAGATTTAAATGTCCTTTTTATAAACAGTGAATTATAACGAGATCTGGTGGGATATATTGTGTCAGCTTAATTGTCCGTCGATCGGTATTGTCATATAATACCATGCTTACGTGCCAATCGTAAAAAGGCTGTTGATGGGTAATAATAACAGCACAACATCGATTATTGGATTATTACGAAAATAGGACAATCAATATTACAGGAAAGGCAATTGGGCCGGCGGCAGACAACGTACCAACGTACAGTTTGATTATGACACTCAGTCACTGAACACACGTTAATGCATTCAGCAAAACGTTTAACCTCTAAGGCCCCGCTCATTTTTAACACAGGGTGTTAGCAAGTCAACAAAGTATGGAGAAAATCAGTAAAGTGGCTTGGAAGACTGAACCCATTACATTCGGAATACAACTTTACGGGTATGAAATATTTTAAATATTTCATTTTATTTTGTTTATGTCTCAATGAAAGAAAGTATATGTTGTGACCACTCATTTGAACTGTCTCGACAAGAATGGTTACGACATATACTTCAAAGCACATATAAAGAAAATATTTAGAATTTTCACAAACAAAATGACATATCCTCAGCATGAAATGGGTTCATCTTCTGTGGTAGACATCAGCATACACCTTTACGGGTATGAAATATTTTCAATATTATTTTCAATATTTCGTTTTTATTTTTCTTATTTTTCAATGAAAGTATATGTTGTGACCACTCATTTGAACCGTCTCGACGAGACGGTTCAAATGGTAGTCATTACATATACTTCTAAGCACATATAAAGAAAATATAAAGAAAATATTTAGAATTTTCACAAACAAAATTACATATCCTCAGCATGAAATGGGTTCATCTTCTGTGGTAGACATCTAGGATTATCAGACGACAGATTTTAAGAAATCTGAAAATATTTCGGCCAAATATTGCTGAGCAGGCAGGTGCATACTTAACCCATTTCATGCTGGAGATTCCCCATTTTGCTGATAGAACAAATCTGATTAGTGTTCTTGTATCTGCTTAAAAGTGTATGGTGTGGCCACCATTTGAACTGTCTCATTGAGACAGTTCAAATGAGTGGTCACAACATATACTTTCGATGAGATATGAGAAAATTTGCAGATTTTTTTTTTATAAATTTTTATACCCATATATGGGTAGTCCGCATGGAATGGGTAAACAGACAACTGACGATGGATGAATGAAGACTGGCAACAATAGCTCACTTGAACCTTTAGCTAAGGTGAGCTAAAATATATATTGTTAAGTTTAAGTCTGATGGAGGGGCTGGCGCATGGGTTCGTGGGTGGGGACGAATGGAATGGAATGGAATGGAATGGTGCTAAACGAACCACAAACACAAAGGAGTATCATGTAGGGCCAAGCAATTTAGCTGAAGAAGATATCAACAGTAAAATAGTATGTTAGATGTGGGTGGGGACGAATGGAATGGAATGGTGCTAAACGGCCCATCGGCACAGAATAGTATCATTTAGGTAGATAATAGATAGTAGATGGTAGATGATCTAATGTGGCAAATGAAATAAAACTATGAGTGGTAGACCAGCCACCAAATAACGAGATGATTAGATAAATTTAAAGATGTACAATCTATTAAAATATATATACACAGTGTTCTGCCAAGAAATCGGAGACATGGGGCCAATGACCCCATGAGTAAAAAAAAGTGGGGACATTTTCAAAAATGATGGGGTCACACATGGTATTTTGAAGAAAAACACTGCTTCGAACTATTAAATATCAGCAATTAAAGTAATTAATAGTTTGAAATAGTGTTTTGCTGAGCCCGACAATGGACTTGCAATAATTAATTCATGTAAATTTTCAGCATGTTGTGATTGTGAAAAACACATGGAAATAAACATTAAAACATGATCATGATGTATTTGTAGTTCTTTATCATTCCATTCCATCGGCTCCCAGACAATACGCGCATTTCAAATGGCTTTTCTGATTGGCGGACCAAAATAGTTTGCTTTATACTTGTATCACTTATGTAAATATACCATCCAATGAAAACCGTTGATAGATGTATAGCTAAGCGCTGTTGCTATGTGAATTTTACATTTCCGGTACATTTCACGAGCGCCCCCAACACAGTTCGGACTTTTTTAATTTCGCAACCCGCGAACTGGGACCGAATATTTAATTCGCCCGTTGGCCCATCGGTAAATTTTTTCTTGCGCCATTGACGATTTTTCCGCGCCACGGCGCGATCCCGCATCCTTGGCAGAACACTGTATACATTACATTAAAATGAAAAACGATGCATGAAAATGATGGGAAGGACGAAGCTATAATAAATGACTACTGTAAACCAACTAAATTTCGCAGCTACTAAATTTCGCGATTTTCGAACCTGGCCATATTCCCGACGATTATCATTCGCGGTATGACGACGTGCGGTATTAACTTTCGCAACCAATTTTGGAAATACTACGTTTTCATGGCCCGGAAACAGAAATGCTGGATCAATTTTGTCCTTTGATAAACTTGTCCGCAAACCAACTCCAAATAGTGGACGAGTTTGTCGGCGAACGAAACGGTATACACTGTACGTTGGGCTAACCTCGCTGTGTCAATCATAATCGCCCATTAATTTTTAAATAAATCAACAACAGTTGCGTGCGAGATATGTTCGCCCTGGGTAAATAAACGGCCTAGTACTGATTCGCATTGTCCGCTGATGTATTAATCAATATTTTATGGAGTGAATTTCGAACATTGTAAACCATGACGATAATCCGCAAATTCGTCTTCTAGACTTCCTACTGATGCAATAAGCCGTGATTTGTCAGGATAGCGGCCCCATTCAGAAAACACAAGCCATGGTGTATGCGCGAATGACATCAGCAATCGTGTGTATTAATCTTTGAATTATCGGTATGACTAAGTGCCCACGGCGTGTACTTTACACTTGCTTCAATTGACACTGCGGCATGTCTTTGTACTCGACAACACAACAAGCTGACTTGTCACAGGCGTGTCACTTTAGACCAATCAGAGTCGGTTAAACAATAGAAGATAATGGTGTTGTAAATTTATCCCGAAGCTGTTTTGTACAAGTTTTCAAACTGTTCAATTTTTTTAGAATTATATTACTGGTATGTCTACTGGAAAACACGACGCATCAATATACATGTAGTTCATTCAAAACAACCAGGATTAACTAGTGTCACCAAATGACACCGAGATATATGGGAAAGGCAAATATAATTAAAAAGAGGCCCGACATCTATTAGCAAAATATTTTTAACAATCTGCTAGGAAATGTGGAAATATTCGCGGAGATTTACATTCGCGATTTTCAATCCCTCGTGAAGAACGTGAAGGTATCTCGCATGCGAATATTAGTTGGTTTACAGTATTTGGAAACTGTATGTGATAATGCAAATATTTCTCAGTTCACAAGCGAGACATTGCCATGTTGAATGTAACAGATGGACATGAAACAGTAGCTAATGGCTTGTGCTTCTCCACGCTGCCTCCGATCCAGGAAATTATTTTCTTGTCTCGCACATTATGACAAATCGTCTCCAAGCTTGCAAAATGACATACGATGCTTGCGAGCACTGAAGCCCAAGATCAGACGGCACACCTGCACCTGCACCTGCACCTGCACCTGCACCTGCACCTGCGCGGTCTGACCTGGGTCTACAGTGTTCGCAATTCCGTCCCTACCACAAAACATTACATCTTGATTCTTTGATTTGCAAGATGATCAGAGTTTACAATAGTGGCCAATGTCCCAAAGTGCATATTTGACCCTTTCACCCCTAAGTAACTGGAATGTGTTTTGATACATGAATTTTGCAACCAATACAATCGTCACAAAATGATTTTCAGACTAAACCATTTACGATCAGGGAGTGTTTTCGTTCTCAAAAATTTGAAAATTACTTACAAAAAGTGTAGCTCCTCATCAGACGCCTCGTCACGAGCCGGCTCTTCTGGATCTACACTTTTTGCCAATACCACTATACAGGCATGTGGTGTTGAAAAGGTTAACAGTGGCCGAGTGTGGTGATGTATCAAGTGTAATGCAGTAATGGCAGGCAACCCTTGGGACAGTAATTGGTGATCGTGCCAATTTAACTACTTGCATGCTGGGAAACTTGTCTGCTATAGCCTATAAATAGTTCAAAAATAGCGGACACAAATTCTATATTTTCTTTCATTTTCCCTATAAATATCATGAAATTCAATGAGATATTTACAGAGAAATAAGAACATTAATTATATTTTGTTTTATTTCACACTTTAAGTATCAGGAATATGTCTTGGAATTTAATCTCTATTTACAGAGAGAAATATGAAAAATACTTGTAATTTTTTGCCTGTTATTGTCACAGTTAGCATGCCACTAGTTAATGGTGGGTTAGTGGAAATGCAAATGCATGTAGCTGCTTGACAATTCAAGCCCCAAGACAAAAATATGCAAACTGACAAATTATATCAAATAAACAATTAGTACGGTAGTTCACTTCATGGTTTGCACAGAACAAAAACTATTGAAAATGTGTTTTAAGGTAGTAGGTCATAGATAGATACACCCAGCTTCAATGATAATTACTTCATAAGAGTGATGTGATATATGAATATAACATATGTAAATATTGTCTTGTTACTATATACTATATGGTTCATCCAGTTTCCATCTCCGCCATCTTTGTATGTACAAGCCATCGTACAGTTTCACCACTTCGTGAATTTGACACATACAGCAAATAATATGACAGTAAACCAAATAAAATTTGGTGCAATACATAACAGACATAAATGACAACGGCAAGCTATAAATATTATGCCAGCACACTATATAAAAGACGAGATATCTGAGCATTTCTCCCATCAATCTCAAAATAAATTTTGATGTGTAAACTTTTCAATCGGATGCACAGCCTATGTTAGTGTACACGTTACCCATAAGTAAAGCCATATTTACTCGCATAGTAATGAGCAGACACCAGGGACAATACACTCAGGTAACTGCTTACATGTCACTGGATTTGGTAGCTAATAACAGAGTACAGTAGTGGGTATATATGGTATGTGTTGTGTGGTTGGTCAGGTAAGAACAATACACTGTGCGATTGTCTGTGTATGGCTATCTATAATGGTGGTTCATGTTGTTAAAAACACAGGCACAAACCTGTCCAAAAAACAGACATATTTTACAGTTGGCTGTAATATAATTGATAGGAGTCCGTTCTCCTGCCTTTTCTACATGTGATTAGCTACATTATATCATAAGTTCTACTTCACATTTTAACAGGTGAAACTGGCTGATGGCTGGAACACACCAAGATGGCCGACTTGGCCACTCCATGTTCCGTATAGGATACAGTAATGAGGCAGTATTCACATATATGTTATACATATATTCTATCACATTTACGAAGCAATTACCTTTGAATCAAATGATGATCATGTATAGAACGAGTCCTTAATGAAACTTTTGAAAGTGAATGTAGAATCTTTGTTGAATGTCATGGGAATCCATGTCTAAAAATATACGGTTAGGTGATTACGCTGCTGGCGTGATGTCATGCTATACAAGAAGACAACAAGATGATATCAGACAATTGTTACTGAGGTATGGCGTGCCAGTGTTTTATTATTTTCCTAGTGAAAAGTTGTGATAAAAGCTTATATAAGGAATTCCTGATTAACATATTACTTTATTTGTCTATTGGAGGCAAAAATGATATATGAAACTAACACTTATGATACTAATTGAAATGAAAACTGCGAAATGTGTATGGTGTGAAATGTGCTGCACCATCAGTGGCTGGTTGCTGCAGATACCGTCACGCGAGTTGTGATGCCACATTTTCACGCCAAATGCCTCTGTTTTAAAAATGAGATAAATACAGAATAGTAGGTTAGGTTAGTTAGTGAGGCTCGGCATGGAAACAAGATCTACTCGGCACGCCTCGCCCATCCCGTTTCCCAAGATATATTTAACCATTCACAGCACTAACCTACTATTCTATTTATCAGACTTCTAAAACTGCATTTAAATCAACTTAATTTAGTTAATTTAGCCTTCAAAAGCTACATAACTTAGAACATAGTTTGATAAATTATGGTTGCAAAATCCCTTTAATCAACAGCCATGACATTAAATTCATCAATAATTGTTTTTAGCCTTTAGGTACATTACTCATTGAATGATTTACAGAATAATCTTATATGTTACAACAATTTTGTTTCTATTCTTTCTATCGTTCATGAATCATGGAAAAAAAACAAAAAAACAATATGCCGGCTTTAATTTTTAATCCTATTTAGAACAGTGATATAAGCTCAACAATGCATCCCAAATTAACCATTAAAATATATGTACTTCAGCGTCAGGTTCAACCGATGAATGTCTGTTGTCAGTGTTGATACTTTATATTTTGTCACTGACACAGTGAAATTATAGCTTATTTTCAACGAAATTTACTCTCAAATTTATTAGATCCATCCATTCGGAGCTGGTTCTACAACGATTGTGATCTGTCCAGAATAATAATCAACACGACAAACAACACATTTATTTGTTTATTTGAATATTTCCCTACCTGACTCGAAACACTGGGAGCAGCCATTTTTATTTTAACCCTTAGACCGTTACACACAACAATTGTCGTCTACTGTTGCTTTATATCTAGCATTATTTCTCAATAAAAACATGGTTTAACAGCACTTTAGAATCATTTCCAATGGAAATGATTCTAAAGTGCTGTCAAAGCATGTCGGAAATGATTCTAAAGTGCTGTCAAAGCATGTTTATGGTGATAAAAATGGAAAACAGAAAATAAACAGCAAATGACAAAAAAATAAGATAGCGGTGTAAGGGTTAAATGATGTAGTTTGTTTGTTTATTAGTGTTTAACGGCCTATCAACAGCTAAGGTCATGTAAGGCCGGGCAAACGATCCCATTTTAACCTGCTGCATTGGGGGGAAAATCCCAAAATCAGAACGGAATATTTACATCGAAAACAAATATTTTCAGTGCCAGGTCCATAAATGATGTAGTAGATTTATGGACGGAATCATAATTATGACGTCAAGTCAAGTTTGAATGACGCACAAAATGGGGCGGAGAGCAAACATAAATAATTCCAGCACAAAAATATTTACTCAATTCCCTAACATGTCCGTAGCATGTCTCTCTCCATAATTTATATCCCAGTAAACTCCCAAGCCGAACTACTTTCTGTAACCGTGAGGCGCAGTTAAAATAATTCTTAAGAAAACGGAAAATAAACACATTTTATTGATGAATTTATTTCAAATGCTGGAATTATAAGGAATGAATGGCCTTTTTGTGGAATTTATCGGGGATACAAATTTGGAAAAGTCGCGGGAATACTGGACGAGGCCGGAAGGCCTTCGTCCAGTATTCCCGCGACTTTTCCAAATTTATACCCAGATAAATTCCACAAAAAGGCCATTCATTCCTATATTGGAAAGATGGTCTTAATGGATATTGATTTGGCATCCAGAAAATGTACTTATTAACAATTTAAATTTAATTTAAATAATTTCAGCTATAACGTTTTTATTTGCCAAATTTATCCTGCAGACTGTGAACAGTCCGATTTCCATCAGCGAAGAAGTAGCCCAAGGTGTATGATCACGTGGTACTAACAACAACAAGTACTGAAACTTCTAGAATCCATCCGATTGAAAGTACGTATTCTTTAATATTGTCCTTATTAAGTAACGGATTTTGATGAAATATGGTGCTTCAAACGCATCTTGTTAAGCTGCATTTGGTGGTCTCTGTATTTTCGCCAAACTTCTGTCGTTTTTGCGAAGAATCGATTTCCGTGTCTACGATTCTTCGCACAAAACGACATAAGTCTGTGCCGAACTCCATGGACCACCAAATGCAACTCTTGAAGACGCATTTGCTGCGCCATATTTCATCAAAATCTGTTGCATATTAAGGTAAATATCAAATAATACTAACTTTGGAGTGGGCGACGTTGTTGTTGTTGTAACCACGTGATCATGCACCTTGTAGCCTATACTGTCAAAAGTCAAAAGTAGTCACCAGCACGAATGGCGCTTGTGACTTGTGATGCGGTTGTACTATACATGAATCAATATCGATTCATGTATACCCCTTTTCAGGAATAGTAGATCTAGCCGCTTCATTGACAGGACAAGTCTGTATACGTCGTATACAGATTTAATTATTCATAGGAAGCCTCCTTGTTTTCTATGCTACTGTGTGTTTTATATATGTTTTATATATGTTTTATATAATGCCCTGTAGCCTAGTTCACCAACATTGCAAAGTATACTTATCTAGCAAAGTCTACTTCGAAGGAGAAATTTTCAATTTAAGGATAGATTTATTAATTTTTATTATACTGAATTTATTACATTATTACAGCCAAACTCACTGAATTTATTACATTATCACAGCCAGTTTGGCTGTGATAATGTAATAAATTCAGTATAATAATTCTGCATACTTCTAATCATCAAATATATGCAGTCATTAATTGCATATGAAATAATGCATTTCGGGAACAATAAATGATTATTCCTGAAAGTATACTTTGCTAGATAAGTATACTTTGCAATTTTGATGACATACTGGTATAAAAGAACAGTGGCGTACATCAATCTAATGAGGTCACATTTCTATGACTGTATTTCCAGACAAGTTGACAGGGCTCCAGATAAGGAATTAGTAATTGAGTATTATCACTCCATCATTTCTGAAGCAATTGGGTATTTCAAAATTTTAATTGTGTAAAATAGAATCACACTACTGTTTACACATCAGCAGACTGCACTTATTGAATAGTTTGCTTCTAAATGAAAACACATGTTGGTATTTCATTAGAATTGTCTCCTTGGAGACAATTCTAATGAAATACCAAGATGTGTTTTTATCGAAAAATAAGAAAATATGCTATATTTGATGTTTGTATTTGTTTATTGTTTTCTGTAGCGTGATAAAGATACCACAAATTTTTCATTGCTTTTTGATACTCACTACTTCTGATTTCAATTGTGTTTTTTGCAATTTTAATTGGGTATTTACGCAAATACGCATCTTATCTGGAGCTCTGGTAGAGAATGTCTGATGACAGATAAAACTATTAACGGTCAGAACCTGTATGTAACTAGACACAAAGCAACTTATCTTTCTGACAGATACGTTTATCGTTAACATCAAGAACTATTTTTATCGAAAGTTCATTGCAGCTAATGACATACTGTAGATCTTTCCCACATCAATGTGTGTCAATAAAATGTGTCTAGCTAGGTTGTCTCTGTATCAAATTAGAATTGTGTGATAGTGAAATTAAACCTTTGAAGGTGGAAAACGAGTGATTGATTGAATTGGGTTTAACATCTGATTAACAACAACGTACGTCATATACAGGCAGGTGGGATTGTTATAAGCTGTCAACACCATGTGTGGCGAGATATGATTTATAAGTGCTGACTACATATATATTTATCTCTATGTAAATATTCCATTCTGATTTTGGGATTTTCCCCCCAATGCAGCAGGTTAAAATGGGATCAAACCCGTTAGCCCCGGCTTTAAATGACCTTAGCTGTTGATAGGCCGTTAAACAGCAATAAATCAATCAGTCAATCCAGTGTTGGGTTGTATAGGGTTAACCTATACACTAATATTGCGGTTAAAACAATCAGTGGCAAAGAAACACAAATATAGTGAAAATCTACCTTCAGTGGGCAATACACAACACATCAAGCAACTGGTCCTGGGGCCGATTTCACCAACATTGCAAAGTATACTTATCTAGCAAAGTATACTTAGATGGAGAAATTTTCAATTTTAGGATAAATTTATTAATTTTTATTATACTGAATTTATTACATTATCACAGCCATTTTGGCTGTGATAATGTAATAAATTCAGTATAATAATTCTGCATACTTTTAATCATCAAATATATGCAGTCGTTAGTTCTATATGAAATAATGCATTTCGGGGAAAATAAATGATTACTCCTTCAAAGTATACTTTGCTAGAAAAGTATACTTTGCCATGTTGGTGAAATAGGCTACTGGGGCCAGTTTCGAAAAGGATGCTCTATAAGGTTAGTGTATTGATTTTGAACTGTCATGCCTGATCTAGCAAAATCAAGCCTCAAACGTAATGAGTAGCCTAATGTATATCTAAGCCAAATTTGAAACCTGGCATCAACTGCCAATGCAAAAGACACCAACGAGTCGCTGTATTCCCATGATTTCAAATGCAGTGAGTGTGACATCTATCAAGATTATAACGTCACAATAGAAGCCTGAGGACGTGAAATTAATTAGCCAATCCTTATCCAGCATCTAATAACGAAGGAAAACTTAACACAAATGAAGACAGATTGCATAATAGTGTTTACTACGAAGCAAAAACGTTAGTTACGTTTTTATATTGGTGACTGCGACATTTGAAATGAAGAACTGAGCAAATAGGATGAAATAATAAGATGACGATAAATGGTTATATGATATCAGGCTAACGTAATTTGTGGCTGTGACTGGAGAAATGGGGTTTATGGGTTTTGCGACCAGTGTAGATCCAGATCAGACTGTGCATTCGCACAGTCTGATCAGGATCTGCACTACTCGCAATGCAATCAATGAAACGCCCGTCATGCTGCTAACAAAAGCAAAGTGCATTGTAGATCGCTACCTAGCTGCAGGAGTGTGCTATATGGTCAGGAGCTGGACTGGTCACGAATCCCATAAGCCCCATTTTTCCTGTAAGTCACACTTGATGTTGGGTTTATCAGGTATGGTTAGCAAACAGATGTTCGTGACGTTACCTAGAGTAACATTCTGACATGTACTTTTGATGATCACCATAAGGTGTGAAAGCGCTTAGGTTAAAATGTTTATATAAGTATTGTTAGTATGTGTCAAACGTAATGTCAAATATATTATATATAAAAATATATATATATATATATCCATAGAAAGATTGATTGAATCTGGTTCAACAACAAAATTACCATAACAAATTTATTCTAATATATCCGCCTCTCTAATAGTAGCCCAACTCCTGTATTTGCAGTCAATTAAATTATGTTATTTTCAAATATAGTAGAGCCATCTCAAAATTCAAATTTCTGTGTTCTTATGCAATTATAATGTCAAAACAAATGCAGAAAATTTCATAGCCCCGGGGACGTTTATTAGAATAAATACGGTATATATAGTATAACCACTCCAGCCAGATACCTTTGGGACCACTATGTGTTTAACCCTTAGACTTCTACACACAACAATTGTTGTCTGTTGTTGCTTTTATATCTTGCCTTATTTCTCAATAAAAACATGGCTTGACAGCACTTCAGAATCATTTCCAATGGAACATACGCCAAAGTGCCGACTATATCGCGCTTTCCGCAAGCAGGCGCGAAAAAAACTTTAACCAAAAACTTCAAAGTAATTTGACCTTGACATTGGGCACAGGGGCCGCACGGGAGGGGGGTAGAATGAAAATATAGATGATGATAAACACCCATGTGAAGTTTCAAGGTAATGGGCAAATCAGTTGCAGAAATATAGTATAACAAAAAACTTTAACCAAAAACCTTAACCAAAAACTTTAACCAAAAAACTTAACCAAAAACTTCAAAGTAATTTGACCTTGACATTGGGCACAGGGGCCGCACGGGAGGGGGATAGAATGAAAATATAGATGATGATAAACACCCATGTGAAGTTTCAAGGTAATGGGCAAAGCAGTTGCAGAGATATAGTATAACGAAAAACTTTAATAAACAAGAGGGCCATGATGGCCCTAATTCGCTCACCTGACTCCATGAACACCAGAGGAGAATGTGACATTGAGTTCATGTGTTTTAAAAACATTGTGCTATTTTTAGATGGCGGTCATCTTGGATTAAGCGATGACTCTCATTTTACAAAATCTGAAAATGCTTCACCCAGCATCGGCCATGTGGTTCCTGAGAAAAAGACGTTAAAATCTTGAATAAATGGACCTTTTGGTGGTCATCATGGATGACATAAACATCCGATTCCGACAAATATTGCACCAGAGTGATCGCCTCATTGATACCTTCAATTTGATATATGACATGACCATATTCAGTCAAAAATAAAATTTGACCCCAATTTGACCCCATGGGCCACGCCCATTTTTGACCCCGGGGTCACCATTTTAACAACTTTCAAAGAGCAATGTACATCGATCATTCCTACCAAGTTTCGTCGAAATCCGGCTAGCGGTTCATGAGAAGAAGATTTTTTAAGAATTTATGCTGTTTTTAGACGGCGGCCATCTTGGATTAGCGATGACCTCCATTTTAACAAATCTGAAAAGGCTTCACCCATGGACCATAACTTTTAAGTTTGGCTACCATGGGCCAAGCGGTTCATGTGAAGAAGAATTTTGAAATCTCTAATAAAAGAAAGACCTTTTGACATTTCTGCGGCCATCTTGGATGAAATAACAATCCGATTTGGACAACAAATGTACCAGAGTGATCGTCTCATTGATACCTTCGATTTGATATATAACATGACCATATTCGGTCAAAAATAAAATTTGACCCCACGGGCCACGCCCATTTTTGACCCTGGGGTCACCATTTTAACAACTTTGAAAGAGCATTGTACATCGATCATTCCTACCAAGTTTCGTCGAAATCAGGCTAGCGGTTCATGAGAAGAAGATTTTTTAAGAATTTATGCTATTTTTAGACGGCGGCCATCTTGGATTAGCGATGACCTCCATTTTAACAAATCTGAAAAGGCTTCACACTTGGACCATAACTTTTAAGTTTGGCTACCATGGGCCAAGCGGTTCATGTGAAGAAGAATTTTGAAATCTCTAATAAAAGAACGACCTTTTGACCTTTCGGCGGCCATCTTGGATGACATAACAATCCGATTTCGACAGAAAATGCACCAGAGTGATCGCCTCATTGATACCTTCAATTTGATATATGACATGACCATATTCGGTCAAAAATAAAATTTGACCCAATTTGACCCCACGGGCCACGCCCATTTTTGACCCCGGGGTCACCATTTTAACAACTTTGAAAGAGCAATGTACATCGATCATTCCTACCAAGTTTCGTCGAAATCCGGCAAGCGGTTCATGAAAAGAAGATTTTTTAAGAATTTATGCTATTTTTAGATGGCGGCCATCTTGGATTAGCGATGACCTCTATTTTAACAAATCTGAAAAGGCTTCACCCATGGACCATGACTTTTAAGTTTGGCTACCATGGGCCAAGCGGTTCATGTGAAGAAGAATTTTGAAATCTCTAATAAAAGAACGACCTTTTGACCTTTCGGCGGCCATCTTGGATGACATAACAATCCGATTTCGACAGAAAATACACCACAGAGTGATCGCCTCATTGATACCTTCAATTTGATATATGACATGACCATGTTCAGTCAAAAATAAAATTTGACCCCAATTTGACCTCACGGGCCACGCCCATTTTTGACCCCGGGGTCACCATTTTAACAACTTTCAAAGAGCAATGTACATCGATCATTCCTACCAAGTTTCGTCGAAATCCGGCTAGCGGTTCATGAGAAGAAGATTTTTTAAGAATTTATGCTATTTTTAGACGGCGGCCATCTTGGATTAGCGATGACCTCTATTTTAACAACTCTGAAAAGGCTTCACCCATGGACCATAACTTTCAAGTTTGGCTACCATGGGCCAAGCGGTTCATGTGAAGAAGAATTTTGAAATCTCTAATAAAAGAACGACCTTTTGACCTTTCGGCGGCTATCTTGGATGACATAACAATCCGATTTTGACAGAAAATGCACCAGAGTGATCGCCTCATTGATACCTTCAATTTGATATATGACATGACCATGTTCAGTTAAAAATAAAATTTGACACCAATTTGACCCCACGGGCCACGCCCATTTTTGACCCCGGGGTCACCATTTTAACAACTTTCAAAGAGCATTGTACATCGATCATTCCTACCAAGTTTCGTCGAAATCCGGCTAGCGGTTCATGAGAAGAAGATTTTTTAAGAATTTATGCTATTTTTAGACGGCGGCCATCTTGGATTAGCGATGACCTCCATTTTAACAAATCTGAAAAGGCTTCACCCATGGACCATAACTTTTAAGTTTAGCTACCATGGGCCAAGCGGTTCATGTAAGAAGAATTTTGAATTTTGAAATCTAATAAAAGAACGACCTTTTTTTTGACCTTTCGGCGGCCATCTTGGATGACATAACAATCCGATTTCGACAAAAAATGCACCAGAGTGATCGCCTCATTGATACCTTCAATTTGATATATGAAATAACCATATTCAGTCAAAAACAAAATTTGACCAATCAATTTGACCCCACGGCCACGCCACCCATTTTTGACCCCAGGGTCACCATTTTAACAACTTTGAAAGAGCATGTACATCGATCATTCCTACCAAGTTTTGTCGAAATCGGTTGGCGGTTCTTGAGAAGAAGATTTTTAAGAATTTGTGCTATTTTTAGACGGCGGCCATCTTGGATTACGTAATGACGTCAAAAATAAAATTTGTAATCCCCCTACCTAAGGACCATGACCATGAAGTTTGGTGACCATAGGCCCAATGGTTACCGAGGAGAAGACGTTTGAAAATGTTCACGGACGATGACGACGACGGACGACGACGGACGACGACGGACACATTGCGGTAACAATAGCTCACATGAGCTTCGCTCAGGTGAGCTAAAAAACTTAACCAAAAAACTTAACCAAAAAACTTAACCAAAAAACTTAACCAAAAACTTTAACCAAAAAACTTAACCAAAAAACTTACCAAACAACTTAACCAAAAACTTCAAAGTAATTTGACCTTGACATTGGGCACAGGGGCCGCACGGGAGGGGGGTAGAATGAAAATATAGATGATGATAAACACCCATGTGAAGTTTCAAGGTAATGGGCAAAGCAGTTGCAGAGATATAGTATAACGAAAAACTTTTAACCAAAAAACTTAAGGCCAAAAAAAAAAAATGTCTTGTTTCCGGTAACCCGACCGACCGCAGTGAAATAGTGCCGACCGTAAATTTTTTTCTTACAAAATTCGCGGATTCCGGTATATTTTGTCCCATGAAATTCGTCGTGTTTTATAAACTGTACCATCATTTGGATTAATCGGTTTTTATCGTTACGGTAGCGCCGAAAAAGTCAGCGGCTGAAGTTTAGACATACAAAAACAACAACAACAGGCCGAAATGGCCGATTTTCGCGTCGTCGCGACGAAATTCGCCGCTTGTGGCCACCGGAAAGGGGCAAAGATGCTCCTTTCCTTGACAACCCGCGAGTATCTACAACATTAAACAGAATTAGAAGCATCTGTCACAAAAACATGATGTATACAGGCATGGAGGGACATACATATTAAAAAAAAAAAAAAAAAAAAAAAAAACCCGACCGACCGATCCAGCATATTTTGTGACCCGTTTCCGGAAACACAACTCTTTTTTTGTTTGGCCTAACCAAAAACAAAAAACTTAACCAAAAACTTTAACCAAAGAACTTAACCAAAAACTTTAACCAAAAAACTTAACCAAACAACTTAACCAAAAACTTTAACCGGACACACATACGTACGTACGTATGCCAAAGTGCCGACTATATCGCGCTTTCCGCAAGCGGGCGCGACAAAAAATGGAAAATAGACAGCAAACAACAAAAAATTAAGATAGCGGTTTAAGGGTTAATAGCTTAATAACCTGAACCTAACCTAACCTGAACAATGTATGTTCATGATTGCAAAGCGAATAAATATGTATTGTACTGACTATGTTCATATGCCTGAATCTGTCTAAACCAGACACCCTGGGGATGTTGCACTGTACACATTTATATGTGGCTGTGACTGGAGAAATGTGGCTTATGATTTTTGTGACCAGCGCAGCTCCTGATAGATTAGCACACTCCCGTAGCCTGATAATTATCTATATTGCTTGTTAGAAACATGACGGGTGTTCCGTTGATGGAATGGCAAACAGTGCAGATCCTAATCTGTTCTGGATCTACACTGGTCGCAAAACCCATAAGCCACATTTCTCCAGTCACAGCTACATATAACACTGCAAACATTACTAAAATTACATGCTAAATTAAAAAAAATTATATCTCAAATTTTATATCAAATGAAATGTTCAACTTGATAATTTTAGAGAATGGGGAGAGATTTTGTTTAACTTTTCAATCGCAATTCTTTTTGGGTAGAATATATTTATTTAATGGTGTTTAACACTCTGTCAATAACATTGTCATTTGAGACCAGGTTAATATATATTCAGCCCTGTAATTAGAATAACCTGACCTGGTGCCAGGTCCTCACCACACCAGTATCGCTTAGACCCACACCCTAAAAGTAATATGATTAGCACTAATCTTACTACTTTTATAATGGGCACAACTGGATTCAACTCTCAAGTAACAAGAAAGCCAAAAATGTACCTGAGAACCAAACCAGAGATAACGGGATGAACAACACCATTACACTTACCCTTCACATTTTTGGGGAAACCAAATTTTCTCCGCGAAACTGCCAAAATTGTACAGGACATTCGGTAAATTTACCAGACCAAAATTTTTTTAATAAAAAATAAAAATTTATTTTGTGTAATATTTAAGACCTTTTTAGCTTTTTAAGTATAACAGTCTAGCTAGCTAGCACCAGAAGCGCATACCAAAGGAAGGTATTTTAATTGAATCTTGACGGACCGACAACTTTCGCAGAGACTGAAAAATGGCCCCTAATAAGGGAGTAAGGGGCTGGAATTTGTACCCTTGATATGAGGTAACTTCATCCCTTTGTACACCTGTCCAGAAACGGGCTTCGCAAATAAAATGCCTCGACAGGTTTAGCAAATGTCAGACCCCGACACTAAATGCATTAATTGTGACTGGAAAAGTATTTTGGAACGTGATTTTGAGGCAATTAGCGAATGGCAGGCAAGAGGAAGAAGCCATATAACATGGAAATAACAGGGATTATAGGGCTACTGGGATTGGTTCATGTTCTAACAGCTGATGTCCAACCAGCTTCTTCTGTGGAAAACTTTCTAAGTGGCAGCTAACCAGTATTTTCAAGGCTCGGTTGCTCAAATCTCTGATAGCTTAACCCTTACAATGCTGAATTAAAATTGTTGTCTGCTGTTTGTTTTATATTTTCCTCTTTTTTTTTCGAAGAAAAAACACGTTTTGACAACACTTTAGAATCATTTCCAATGGAAATTATTCTAAAATGATGTCAAACCTTGTTTTATTGAGAAAGAAGACACACTAGTCTATAAAACAACAGCAGACGACTATTTTTGTTTCACGCATTAATGGGGTTAATGGGCTCAAAACCTGTTACCTTAACTCTTTGCATGCTAGTGGCGAAAATATCCGCCAAACAAATTAGGACTATATGTTTTATTTCTCTCTGTAAATATGTCTTGGAATTTCTTTAGAATTGAGTCCTCAGACATATTCATGATATTTACAAGGAGAAACAAGAAATGCGTCTGTTGAATGCGGATGCCACCTGCAGCATATTTGAGAAACTGTGACAAAGTGGTTAACCGAAATTTGAGAAACTGTGACAAAGTGGTTAACCGAAAAGTGTGACGGACAGACGGAGGGACGGAGGGACGGACAGACGGACGGATGGACAGATGGACAGACGGATGGACAGACGGACAGACGGACAGACGTACAGACGGACGGTCCAAACACTATATGCCATCCGTTTCTTCGAAACCCGGTGGCATAAATATGAATTTTTGTCCGCTAGTTTTGAACTATTTATAGCCCACAAGTTTCCCAGCATGCAAAGAGTTAAGAGGCTCAAAACCACTGCTAAGGATTTAACAGTCTGTTAAGCTAACAGAGGTTTTAGAGCATCTGGGGCCTGGTGTTTGTGTCTTGCGGAAAAGCCAGAACATTTGGGTTAAGCGGCCCAAAGCATATGAAAGTTTTTCTCATACATGATATGTGATCTGCCATGATAACTAGACATTATGTTTGTAAAACATCGATATGCCCACGTGACATACTGGGGACAGTTTCACTAAACTTTGTACGACTAAAATGTTCGTAAGTGCAAATTTAGGATCGTCTGAAAATTTCAATTGATGGATTTACATTTATTGAGCATAAAAATGTAAATCCAATAATTGTTTACAAGATAACATTGTTAATGTGAAATAACATATTTTTGCACTTACAAACATTTTAGCCGTACAAAGTTGATTGAAACGGCCCCCTGGACTCCCAACTGGAAAAACTCTTACAAACTTTTGTAAATGTACACGGACAGACGTACGGACGGATGGCATACATATGGAACCTCAACAGCAACGCAATATGTCCCCTTGCTAATTGTTTGGCTGTCAGTTTTCATTGTGATGTTTTTAGGCCACAATATGAATCATCAAACAATGTTGAATGTATCAGTTGGTAGGTTTTCAAACAGGATCACTAATAGTAACTACCTTTTGGTATGTCTAAAAGTGATACTGAAGACATTACACGTAAACCCCTTTGTGTATGTGTTATGTCCATACTAAATGCAGCGCTCCAGATAAGCTTTGTGTCTAAAGTGTACTATACCCCCTGATTTCAAAATGAATTAACTCATCGTCGCTTAGCACATGGGAACAACAGGACTGGTCGCTTAGTACATGGGAAAACATCTGCGTATTTCAAAACAAATATTTGTTATCGTTGTGTACAGAATACGCACGCATTTTTATTTTACCCATTTCAATTTTCTTGAAGGGTAACGATACTGGTATATACACTTCATTAATAAATCATTATTCTATCAGCTGGTTTGGTTGTCAGTCAACGATTCGTGAAAATCACCGGGACGAAACACGCCTGGTCCGAAGTGATCGCACTCATATCGCAGTCACTCCTGCCTATTTGCGATTTCAGCTGTGCGATTTTATTTCGCAATAAAATTCAAATTCTTTTGTCTATTTTGATAAAATAAAGCCTGAATAATTCAGAAAAGTGCACAGTAAACATTACCGGTAGTAGTTTAATGTATTTATTTCTATGTTAATATATTATATTCGCGATTTGCTGATTCCGAATATCAAACCATATACTAGTAACCCAGTATCCGGATTTCTTTTTTTTTTTTTTTTTTTGTGTTAACCCTTTCCCTGTTTTGGGATATTTCGACTCTTCCAAATCGAAAACATCTGAATAAAAGAATCAAATGCTGGGTCAAATGATGGTCAAATTATCTGATAGAGTAGAAAACATTGTGGGAAAAGGAGAAATTGCTTGTTACAAGCAATTTCTCCTTTTCCCACAATGTTTTCTAAAGACATCTTCTGCAGAGGCGTGAAAAGTCGTTTCTATCAGGGAAAGGGTTAAGAGACCATTGTTCTAAGCGACCATTTTTGGTGTCTCCCTTGGGTGGTCGCTTAATGCAAGTTTGACTGTAGTGTTATAGTGTTGTTGAAGTGTATTATTTATTAACACCTTTCAACACTACAGACCTGGGGGCTGTTTCACTAAACTTCTTACGACTAAAATGTTCGTAAGTGTAAACTTATGATAGTCTGTAAATTTCACATTAACAATGTTTTCTTGTAAACAATTATTGGATTTACATTTATTGAGCATAGGCTGCATATGCAGCCTATGCTTAATAAATGTAAATCCATCAATTGAATTTCCAGACGATTCCAAATTTGCACTTTCGAACATTTTACTCGTAAGAAGTTTAGTGAAACGGGCCCCTGTACCCTAATTTTGACAAACAGTGTAGATCCAGGTGAGCCGGCTTGTAACGAGCCGTCTAACCAGGATCTGCACTGTTTGTGGATATTTTTCTTATTTTTGACTTTTCTGATTAATGGAATACTCAAAAGTCTACATGCAGGTGTCCATACAAGTTGCTTAGGGTTGAAGTGGTTAGGGGTGAACTAAGTACCAGCATTGTTACAGCCATTTCGGATAATTATATACGGTCATTGAACTGATGTCGTCTGTAAGTTGAATATACAATAATGTAATTAGAAATGATCCAGGAAGGCTTTTAGCATTGTCATGTTAAAGCTAAAATATCATTAGTGTCCAAATGGCAAAATAGACTTACAGCTAATACAGGGAAGTAATAAAAGATAATATGTAGACAATGAGATTTTAATGTTAGGAGGGAAAAAATATTGATTTAAGGATATATATATAACCCAATGGTTAGCAGCCCATAAGATGAGTCCACCGAAGCATTTAAATCATGTTGCAAAAAACTATAACAAAGTAATTTGACCATAACTTTATGCATGCAGGCCACATGGATAGGCCATATAATGAAAGCATAGATGATGATAAATAAGCGTATGAAGTTTCAAGCCAATCCTACTTGCAGTTGCAGGGATGTTGGTAATTAAAATATGTAACACACAGACGGACACACGCACTCATGGACAGACATCATTGTGATCACAATGACTCGCTGTCCTCAAGTGGGCTCAATAATTCTGTCAAAAATGTTTTCATGAAACCCGGATTAAACTGTGGGAAAGATCTGGTGGCTACACAATCACAAACTCAATACGCCCACTAACCCTCACACACTGCAAACACAATGTGAGTACTGGCAAACAATGTAGATCCAGATGAGACCACCTCATCTCCATCTATTGAAACAAAATTAGAATAGAATATGCCATCCCGTATTCACAGTCCAACCATGGTCTACATTGTTTGTTCTTCAGTTCATGAAACATTTTTCTTAACCAGACAGTAATGACACAAACCATGATCCAAAACAGACAAGAAACACATAAGCATAGACCAGGGTAGGATACACAGTGTTACTTCATCCGTTTTGAAGACATGACACTGCAAACACAATGTCAGTACTGGCAAACAAGCCTGATATCGATCTATATTGCTTGTTAGACGCATCACGGGTGTTTTATGGATGAAATGGCGAATAGTGCAGATCCTGATCAGACTGTGCGGATGCACAGGCTGATCTGGATCTACACGGGTCGCAAAAGCCATAAGCCCCATTTCTTCAGTCACAACCACAAATAAACCTAAATGTGTCAATTTTAATCCCAAACGGACAACAAACACACAAGCACAGACCGGGGTAGGTAACACAGTGTTTAACTTACTTCATCCGTTTCGAAGACATGACACAGGATCTTCGACTGCTTATTTCTCCTCATCGAATCTGTGTCGCCGGGACTGCCCATCAAGCGTCTGCGAGCCATGATCACGAGGATTTCCCCGATGTCGGCAATGTACGAGATCGTCCGTAGAGAATGGTCCATCATTATCTCCTGTGTAACAATTTTTATAAAAGATGATCAAACAAGGGTGCCGAAGGTCACAATGTACACCCGTCGAGGCAAGGCCAGTCAACAAGGGGAGATAACTCACTGAAAACCAATAGGGTACATGTATAAACATGTCTACCAAATTTGGTTACAATCCGTCAAGTAGCACTTGAGTTCTTGTGTGGACAAGGATACAGAGTGAGAAAATAAAAAAATGGCCGCCAAGGGTAGATGAGTCATCAGATATTTTTCAAAATAAGTAGGCTTCTTCGTTTTGCCGTGATAAACATGTACACCAAATTTGGTTACGATCCGTCAATTAGAACTAGTTATTGCGTGGACAAGTTTTGTCCGCCCACCGCCCGCTCACATGTACAAGGTGAATACATACCGTATTCTGCCGATTATAGGTCGCAAGAGTGTATAAGACGCACCCCTATTTTCAGTCCAAAATCTGGGGGAAAATGTCTACATGAGATTATAAGACGCACCCAATTTTCCATATACTTCTGAGAGCATAGAAGGAAAATATTTAGGATTTTCCGCAAACATAAGCATATCCTCAGCATGAAATGGGTTACTGATTGCCCCCATGATGCGAGGATGAAAGCCGCACGTTCGCCACATCTGCGGCACACATCAAAAAGATTTTTGACCAATCAGTGCAATTTCAAAACATAGCCTAAAGGTCACACAGTTTACAGCCTCGTGCTGAATGATGACATAAGATAAGCACCTGTTAGTTGACACGGTTGGGTGTTATCAATTTTTTTCCACAAAGCAACACACAACTTTCGCCTACAGTATGTAATATTTCAAAATCAGTTGTATCTTCCGTAAATGACGCTGAAAGCAGCCTATAGCTATGACGAATTTGCATTCTCCATTGACGTAATTATAATGTTTTTAATTAGAGATTGGCGAACATTGTAAACCATGTGCAGACTACGCGAATCCACCGCCTGGTCTGGCCGCTAATGCAATAAGCCGGGATTTGTCAGAGATAGAGACACAATTCACATAAACACGTTTGCCGTGTCATAAATAGAGTCTGGTTCTCGGTAGTATTGTTTCACTGGGACGCATCAGACAGGGTACCAGTTTAGTGACAAATACGAAACTGACGTCAGCAACCGCGTGTGTTGATATTTGATATGGCTTTGTGTTGTAAATCTTGACACGCGGTGTGTTTGATGTTGGCCAGCTGACTTAGGCTTGCCACTTTCATAAGCATCGTGTAAACACAGTTTCGAAACTAATGATGGAGTTTTATAACTTTCGTGGAATTGCATTATGCATATTGGGATTTACCGTTAATGGCGTCATGCAATATTTTTCACGGCAAAATGACACCGACCGATATGGGCCTGGTAAATGTGATTTGGCAGAGAAAATGTCGACCGGATCTGATCTTGGTATACATTGTTCGCCTTCGGTATAGAAAATGTGTACCGAATGTGACACAGGGCCGGAACGAGTAAGGCGCGAGTAAGGCGCGGACTGTTTAGAATACGAATCCAATATTCCAATACCGGATTTTACCCCAACGACTAACAATAACAACAAATATAGGAACGCATTTTATTTTTTTTTATTTTTGGTCGTTTATGTCAATATTTCGGGTGGAAAAAAATGCTCATGTGTATACATGTATTTATAAGACGCAGGGGCTTTCGGGGATACAAACCTGAGTAAAAAAAATGCGACTTATAATCGCAAGAATACGGTAATACATCCCGTTTTTTCAAACAAATAAAATGTGACAGTACGGTAGTTATCGGAAATTTTTGAAAATCAATAGGTTTCTTCGTCTTGCCATGATAAACATGTAATTGGAATTTGGTTACGATCGGCCAAGTAGAACTTGATTTATTGTGTAGAAAAGGATACAGAGTGCGAAAATTAAAAATGGCCACCAACGGCGTGACAGGATTTTTTTTAATATAATCAATAGGGTTCTTCGTCTTGCCGTGATAAACATTATACCGAATTTGGTTAATACAATCCATCAAGTAGAACTTGAGTTATTGCGTGGACAAGGATACAGTGCGAAATGGCCGCCTACTCGGGAGATAAGTCAAAATCAGTAGGCTTCTTCGTCTTGTCGTGATAAACATGCATACCAAATTTGGTGACGATCCGTCAAGTAGAACTCTAGTTATACAAGCTTTGTCCACCCACAGCCCGCCCGCTCGCGTGTACAAGGTGAATACATAATATGTCCCGTTTTTTTTCAAACAGGCGTATAAAAACAAAGAAAATGTGACATGGGTTTAATGTACCAGAGACAGTTAAGGTCATATAGGGACGAGACTCTGGTTTCAAGTCTCATCCGAACGACCAGCGGGGAAGATAGAAATACTATGAAAGTAGTTTTATGCCTAAGGCTGGGATTAAATCCACAAAATTCTGTTATTCGAATCTAATGCTCTACCATAGCGCTATCAACTCATTATTTTGCTGTTGCATAAATACAGTAGAACTTCTCTAAATGTAAATAGAACATCTAGCAAATTTAGTGATTTTAATTTATACAGGTTTCACTGAACTGTGAATGGTGAGTCACCATTCACAGTTCAGTGAAACCTGTATAGACCAGTGGTCCATCATTATTGTAGAGACTTTTTATGAGCTGATCACACAAAGAGATTTCAACAAAACATGGCAGTTGCATAAATACATACAGTAGAATATTGAACTTTTGGATCGGCGAATGTCCAGATAAAGACGGATCTATTGTTAACCCATTACAATAGGAATACTCTTTTAGACGTACGGGTGTGCAAATTTTGAAATCTTTTTATTTTTATTATTTCTCAATGGAAGTATATATTGTGACCACTCATTTGAACCGTCTTGATGAGATGCTTCAAATGATGGTCACAATGCATACTTGAAATGTGCTGTAAAATATATTTTGTATCTTCAGAATACAATGGGTTAATATACGCTCCCAATTTCCCAGATGCAATGCGAGTGTGGTATGGCAAGGCAAATGCACAACAATTTCTCAAACCCAGAACTTGGACATGAAGGCCCCCTGGTATGTGGTAAGTAATGAAAATATGGATGATGATAAGGATGTATATGAAGTTTGAAGTCAATCCGAATTACCATTACAGAGATAATGGGTACGCAAAAACTTTAACGTGGACGGACGGAAAGACAAACGGACGGAAGGACGGACAGAATTACGAAAACTATATACCCCTCGATGAACTTCGTATGCCAGGGGTATAACTACCGATATAAGCGTTCTCGATTGGTGGCTATTCTTCAAACCCGGGTTTGAGGGGCTCAAACAAGGATTTGGAACCGGGTTTGAGGAATTATTGTGCATTTGGCTTGCCATGGTGCGTGTTACCTGTAGGTCGGTGTTGAGCACCATGATCTTCTCCGTCGATACAAACAAGTCCACCTCCGTGCTCGGCTGGTTCTCACCCTCCGGGGCCTGGTAATGGATAATTCATTTATTTATTTAATGGTGTTTAACGGCCCGTCAAAATCAGAACTGAATATTTGCAGAAAAAAAAATATATTCAGCCCTGAAGTTAGAATACCCTGATCTAGTGTTAGGTTATCACCACACCAGAATCACTTAGCCCCAGTCCCTAAAAGTAATAGGATAATTATTAACCCTTAGAAGGCGGGAAATGAAAACTGTCGTCTGCTTTTGGTTCATAGTTTGTCATTATTCTGAATAAAAACATGGCTTGGCAGCACTTTAGAATCATTTTCATTGGAAATTATTCTGAAGTGCTTGCCAAACTGTGTGTGTGTTGATAAAATAGAAATTAAAAAAATAAACATCAGACGACAAAATATAATTCAGCATTGTAAGGGTTAATCCAACTACTATTACAATGGTATAACATGATTCAACTCTCACATACAAGAAGGCCACACATGTACCAGGGTAACGGGATCCGGGTGGATGAATCACATCATTAAATTACCCATCAAATTCTCCCAACCAACTGCCCACGGAAAAACAAGGAAATGATTCTAAAGTTCTGTCAGACCATGTTTTTATCGAGATAGAAGATAAAATATAAAACAACAGCAGACGACAATTTGTGTTTCCCTGCATTGTAAGGGTTAACTCTTTGCATGCTGGGAAACTTGTGGGCTATAAATAGTTAAAAAAAAATCATCATATTTTCTTGTATTTCTCCTCGTAAATATCATGAATATGTCTTGGAATTTCATTAGAATTGAGTGAGGACTCAATTCTAATGAAATTTCAAGACATATTTACAGAGAGAAGTAAAACATATACTCCTAATTCGTTTGGCAGATATTTCCGCCGCTAGCATGCAAAGAGTCAAGTACATGTATTACCATACATTAAAGCCAACTGCCGGAGAACCAGTAATGCCTGAAATTGGCGGGATTTTGGTACAAAAATATTTACAAAATTCCCTAACATTTGATTGGCCTGTAGCAAGTCTCTGTCCAAAATTTATATCCCAGTAAACTCCCGCCAAACTACTTTCCGTAACCGTGAGGCGCAGTTAAAATAATTCTTAAGAAAACGGAAAATAAACACATTTTCTTGATGAATTTATTTCAAATGCTGGAATTATCAGGAATGAATGGCCTTTTTGTGGAATTTATCGGGATATAAACTTGGAAAAGTCGCGGGAATACTGGACGAGGCCTTCCAGCCTTCGTCCAGTATTCCTGCGACTTTTCCAAGTTTATACCCCGATAAATTCCACAAAAAGGCTATTCATTCCTAAAACAACAGCAGACGACAATTTGTGTTTCCCCGCATTCTAAGGGTTAAGTATTACCGGACATTCCTGCCAATTGCCCGAAAACCAGTAATGTCGCGGGAATACTGGACGAGGCCTTCTGGCCTTCGTCCAGTATTCCCGCAACTTTTCCAAGTTTATACCCCGATAAATTCCACAAAAAGGCAATTAATTCCTAAAACAACAGCAGACGACAATTTGTGTTTCCCCGCATTCTAAGGGTTAAGTATTACCGGACATTCCTGCCAATTGCCCGAAAACCAGTAATGCCTGAAATTGGCGGGATTTTATAACAATCTGTCAATATTGAACTCATAAACCAGGTCATCAGTTCTGGGAGAAAATTACAGCAGAGAAATCCATGCCTGCACTATTGCTGTAATTAACACGTTACATTCCTGCATTTAAAAGGCCAGATGAAATTGATTGGCATGTTTTCGGCACCGTCCACCTTTAAATAATAAATTGTAGATACAAATGCCAATAAGGCCTAGAAAAAAAAATCCTGTCTGTTTCAACGAAACCTGCCCAAATTTTACGGCCATAAAAACAATGCAAAAACAATATTGTTTTTGATAATATTAAATTAAATCAAAATTTAAGAATGAGCCTTCTTTTTATTTCGTGAAATTCTTAAATTTTGCTATAATTTAATATTATCAAAAAAAAAATTGTTTTTGCGTTGTTTATATGGCTGTAAAATTTGGGCAGGTTTCGTGAAACAGACAGTAAACAAATAGACACGCAGGGCCAGATTATTTTTTAAATACTACTAGACAGCTGTATGTGCCCATTATTATAGGTTCACTATTTGGTACTTATGGTTGTTGACAAGCATCTAAAGTACGCAAAGGACGCCTTAAGCAAACAAAAGATTGTAATCATTTTTTAAAGACCAACAAAGTCTAGGATCGGAAGCATATTCATAGCAGAAACATATTATGCCTAAAAAATCTTAGGCATAGTCAGGTTGCCTGCATTACAAGAAGTTTTTTAGGCCTAATATGTTTCTGCTATCTGACAAGCTAAATGAATAATTGAGAATTTAAGTCTGCATGCTAGCGGTGAAAATAACAGCCAAGAAATTAGAGGTATTAGTCATACTTCTCACTGTAGATATTCTGATTTCCAGAGGACACAATTCTTATGAAATTCCTTGGAATTTCATAAGAATTGTGTCCTCTGGAAATCAGTAACACTGATGGCGGATGTACCCCTCAAAGACGTAAATGTAAATTTTAAAATAAACTTTAACACACATTTCTAAGCCATTTGACCTTGACCTTGAGCTCAGGGGATGCATGGGTGGGCTGTTGAATGAAACTATGGATGACGACAAATAAGTATATGAAGTTTCAAACATGACTTACGGTAACATTAAGATAATAGTTCACAGAGTTTTGCGGGGTTTGCATGCGAGTCACATTGAGATAATTAGTGATTTGATTGACGTATTGGTGTTTAAAATGGCCTATCAACAGCTATGGTCATTTAAGGCCGGGCCAACGGGTTTTATCCCATATTTAACCTGCTACATTGGCGGGAAATGCCCCAAATCAGAACAGAATATTACATAAACTAGAAATGTGGCCTGTCGGCACACGAATGCCCCCGCTGGCAGCCAAAGAAAACGAGGCATATTTGATTACAAGCCATTTACCCGAGTATGGACGGATGCCGGTAACATTATATGCCCCACTCACCATTCGGTTGCGGGGGCATAATAAGCCATTTACCCGAGTGTTTGTGACCTTGACCCTGGGCTTGGCGGGGGCAGGACGAACGTGGATTTGGCACAGGGCGGTAGAGAACCATTAGAGCAATGTGTATATGAAATATGAAGCAGATCGGTCAAAGGATGAAGAAATTATGAGACATTTACCCGAGCGTTAAAGTTTCGTGACGGAAAGGTGAAGGTCGAAGTATGTGAGAAGTTAGTGTAGGATTGAGAAACGCGCACGTAGATTTGTCCCAAAGTGCTAAGTAGACATTTAAAGTAGAAAAGGTGAAGGTCAAAGGTCAAGGTCGAAGTACTGGGTGGTGGAGTGTGTAGGGCATGTTCATATGTATCATGTGTATAAATATTTAAGCGATTGGCAAAAGTATTGAGAAGTTATTGTAGGATTGAGAAACGTGCACGTAGATTTGTCCCAAAGTGCTAAGTAAACATTTAAAGTAGAAAAGGTGAAGGTCAAAGGTCAAGGTCGAAGTACTGGGTGGTGGAGTGTGTAGGGCATGTTTATATGTATCATGTGTATTAATATTTAAGGGATTGGCAAAAGTATTGAGAAGTTATTGTAGGATTGAGAAACGTGCACGTAGATTTGTCCCAAAGTGCCAAGCAAACATTTAAAGTGGAAAAGTTGAAGGCCAAAGGTCAAGGTCGAAGTAATGGGGGGTGGAGTGTGTAGGGCATGTTCATATGTATCATGTGTATAAATATTTAAACGATTGGCAAAAGTATTGAGAAGTTATTGTAGGATTGAGAAACGTGCACGTAGATTTGTCCCAAAGTGCTAAGTAAACATTTAAAGTAGAAAAGGTGAAGGTCAAAGGTCAAGGTCGAAGTACTGGGTGGTGGAGTGTGTCGGGCATTTTCATATGTATCATGTGTATAAATATTTAAGCGATTGGCAAAAGTATTGAAAAGTTAGTATTATAGGATTGAGAACGTGCACGTTGATTGTCCCAAGTGCTAAGTAAACATTTAAAGTAGAAAAGGTGAAGGTCAAGGTCAGGTCAAGTAGCTGGGTGGGGAGATTCAGTGGTAAGTGTGTCGGGCATGTTCATATGTATCATGTGTATAAATATTTAAGCGATTGGCAAAAGTATTGAGAAGTTAGTGTAGGATTGAGAAACGTGCACGTAGATTTGTCCCAAAGTGCCAAGCAAACATTTAAAGTAGAAAAGGTCAAGGCCAAAGGTCAAGGTCGAACTACTGGGGAGTGGAGTGTGTAAGGGATGTTCATATGTATCACGTGTATAAATATTGACATAATATGTGAAGCCATGTAGAAGTTACTAAAGAATATAATATCGGGACGTACGGACGGACGTACGGACGGACGCCGGTAACACTATATGCCCCCGTACCTTTCGGTAGCGGGGGCATAAAAATAATATATATTCAGCCCTGAAATTAGAACAAGAACTGGCATCGTTAAACGAAGCTAATCCCCTCGCTGGCAGTCTTGATACAAATCAAAGTACTGAAAGTAGTGAACATAGGGTACTACAAGAATTCTGCCATGGAAGTGGTGTCGCGCCTGAAAATGCCTTGTCGGTACAAAACAATGTTGTAGCAGGATTTTTGTTAAAGTTTCTGCATTACTTTGACATCGCCATGTTTACTTCTGTTTTGTGAATGAAATAGTTAGCCCCAGATCGAGTATATTAAAACATACAAATGACGTCATTGGGGAAATCGCTGACAAAATGTTCAATGTATGGAAGCCCAAACTCTTTTTGTCGTATTTTCAGTATTTGCATTAATATGGGTATTAATCTACGCTGGATGTGTTATACTGTCATTAATTTGTTCCCTGACTGTAATTTATCACTTACTGACTTATTGACCCCCTTCCCTGAACGTAGTATTGACACTCATGTTGGCGTGTATTGGCCACCATAGACAAATGTCAATCAGGCAGAATTCGGGAATGTCACTAAAATACGCTGTAAATCCATCGATAGAATGAGGATTAACATCATTTAGACCCACACGAGCGAGTTTTGTTGCGACACAATCGCGATCATTAAAAAAATCTGGGTCAACACGTTTACACGTACAGGTGGAGAGTATTCGGAGGGGAGTTAACTCTGCCGAAAACTATAGCCTGTTACTAAATTTAGCGATGACCGCACGATTTGTAACGCAAATGGGGGCAACAAACAACTTGAAGGCGCAACAAAATAATCCGATGTACCGTATTTTTGTACGTAGAACATCCGTTGTTGATATTGTTCAGTGCAAGTAGTTTTTCATAATATTATTTTCAATTAGCGGTTGCGTATGACAGTTAAAAGTTGAGTAACACAATGCATTTTGTTGTTATGGTTATTCCAAGATATTACTACGGACTAGCCCATCGTGGGGGGTCTAAGGCGTGGCTAACTGTCCGAGGCGATTCCAATACATAGGCTACCCTATGTGAAAATCAAGTCCTCAGTGACCTTGACCTTGGGCAGTCGGACGTGGGTTGTATGCAAAACAAAGCAGCACCCATAGACACACATAGTGGCCAAATATTATCAAAATTGGTTAAGCGGTTCATGAGTTATTGAAAAAAGAAAAAAACTTTTAACATTTTTGCCTTACAAACAAAATGAACCCAAGTCCTCAGTGACCTTGACCTTGGGCGGTCGAACATGGTCCGTATGCAAAACAAAGCACCATCCCTAGACACACATTGTGGCCAAATATTATCAAAATCGGTGAAGTGGTTCAGGAGTTATTGAAAAATGAAAGGTGTTACTAACGTACGTACGTACATAGACTAACACTATATCCCCTCTTGCCTATCGGCGAGGGGATAATAACCCAACCTGGTGCCAGGTCCATACCACACGACAGTCATTTGGCCCCTTCCCCCAAAAGTAATCGGATTAGGAATAGTCATATTACTCATATAAGGGGTATAACCAGATTCAACTCTCACATACAAGAATGCCAAAGACGTACCTGAGAGCCAAACCAGGTCTCCGTTCGGGATACGGTGACGATGGATACCGATCGTTAAATTACCAATCGCATGCTCCCACCTGCCACCCGCAGATGAATGGAGGCATATTATCTTGTGTAAGGGCTGTATGTATCTATGTCTAAGTCGTTTACATTAAGAGAAATGGCAATTTTATTCCGAGCGTCGCAAATGACAGCCAAGCATCAATGTATAATTATTTGTGGTTGCGACTGGAGAAATGGGGCTTATGGGTTTTGCGACCAGTGTAGATCCAGATCAGACTGTGCATCCGCACAGGCTGATCAGGATCTGCACTGTTCGCCATTCCATCAATGAAACACCCGCCATGCTTCAAACAAGCAACACAGATCGTTATCAGGCGACAGGAGTGCGCTATTTGATCAGGAACGAAGCTGGTCACAAATCCCATAAGCCCCGTTTCTCCAGTCACGACCACATTTGAAATTCAAATGAGGCAATGTGGACGCGTTTGGAGGAAATCAATCTAATTCCCCTCGAGCCAATGGAGTGGTAATGTTGATCGTGCGATTCGCGGCTGGGTGCCAACAAGAGAATCCAGGCTATTTGCATGCTGAGAAACTTGTGGGCTATACCGGTAGTTCCAAAATAGCGGACAAAAACATGCAATGTTTTCATTTATTTCTCCCTGTAAATATCATGAATATGTCTTGGAGTTTCATTTGAATAGCGCGTAAGACCTGTGTACAAAGATAAATAAGAACAAGGTGATCGCCATGAAGGTCAAGGTCACCAAGCTCAAGGTCACACTACGAGTCCAAATTTATTGATACGAAGGTCACGGTCACCAAGGTCAAAGTCACACAAACGACACTGGGTGGATAACCATGAGGTGAACCATGAAGTGAGGAAGCTATTGGTGAAGTGTCTTCAAACATGAACTCAAAATAAACTAGGAATTATGTTTGTAAAACATGGATATGTCCCTAAGGCATACTAGGGCCCGTTTCACTAAACTTCGTACGACTAAAATGTTTGTAAGTGCAAAATTATGATGGTCTGTATATTTCACATTAACATTGTTTTCTTGTAAACAATTATTGGATTTACATTTATTGAGCATATGCAGCCTATGCTCAATAAATGTAAATTCATCAATTGAAATTTGTAGACGATCCTAAATTTGCACTTACGAACATTCCTCGACTGTAACTGGAGAAACTCTTACAAACTTTTTGACGTAAATGTACATGGACGGACGTACGGAACCTCAAGAACAATGCAACATGCCCCCTTTGCTATCGCAACCGATTTAATTGCTGAGCATGATATCCGAGTATGGTACTCGAGAAAAATCACACGCACGGGTCCAAAGGCAGTAATATGACAGGTTTCATCATAACCAGCTCACAGCTCTATCTAATATTGGAAGCCATATAAATTGTGGCTGCCATGATTAACTCTGGAGATGCTCTGAGAAATGACATATCTTCGCAAATTAGGGCTGAAAGTGTCGGCTTATTATGTCTTAATCCGGGGACCGTCTGCTGTCTCTCATCTGACCAATAATGTCAATTACAGGCGACAGATATACGGTCAATAGAAACGCAATGAAATCTGCTGCCGTCAAAGGTTTTGTTTGTTTGTTTGTTGGGGTTTAACGGTCTATCAACAGCTATGGTCATTTAAGGCCGGGTCAATGGGTTTAGTACTAAATCCAATATGTTACCTGCACAAGTGCATGTACATTTTCAAGTACATGTACAAAGATAGGCCGGTACAAAACAGGAATCATTGGCTGGAACCCTTTGCATACTGAAGATGTACCAAAGACGTGAATCAACCTGAATGCAGGTACACGTTTTGGTTACCCTATTTATTCTAATAAACGCCCCAGGGGCTATGCAATTCGTGGGGATCAAAACGTTAGCTATATATGTGGCTGTGACTGGAGAAATTGGGGCTTATTGGTTTTACGAGCAGTGTAGATCCAGAACAGCCTGTGCATCCGCAGTCTGATCAGGATATGCCCTGCTCGCCAATCCAATACATGAAACACCCGTCATGCTTCTAACAAGCAATATAGATTGCTATTAGGCTACAAGAGTGCTATTTGACAAGAAGCTCAATATAACGCCTGATCAAATACCACATTCCTGTAGTCTGATAATGATCTACATCGCTTGTTAGAAGCATGACGGGCGTTTCATTGACGGAATGGCGAACAGTGCAGATCCTGATCAGACTGTGCGGATGCACAGGCTGATCTGGATCTACACTGATCGCAAAGCCCGATTTCTCCAGTCACAGCCACATATTATATTTGTTAACACCAGTATATCTTACTGGATATGATTCTACTTCAGTCTTATCCTATGTAGCTGTGACTGGAGAAATGGGGCTTTGTGACCAGTATAGCTCCTGATCAAATACCACACTCCTGTAGCTTGATCTACATCGCTTGTTAGAAGCATGACGGGCATTTCATTGACGGAATCGCGACCAGTGCAGATCTTGATCAGACTGTGCGGATGCACAGGCTGATCTGGATCTACACTGGTCGCAAAACCCATAAGCCCCATTTCTCCAGTCACAGCCACATGTGACACACTGTTACTTAATTACAGTTTATATATTAAACATAAAATATTACACAAACTATAGAATGTGTCTCATTAAGTACACGTAGAGCTCAATGCAATACAAACACACATACAACACATATTGCACAATATACATATAACATACAGTCAAATCCGTGAAATCCTGAAAGCTGTATATTTGGCTGTGACTGTATTACGACCACAGGTTGAGGTAATGGACCGAGGTCTATAAATACATTAAATATGTCTAAAAGCATCAATGAATGAAAAAAAATAAGCTAAAAAAAAACGGTATAAGTCTATATTTCATTTATTGATGCTTTCAGGCATATTTAATGTATTTATAGACCTCGGTCCGTTACTTCAACCTGTGATTATGACCAGTGTAGATCCAGATCAGCCACTGCATTCACAGTCTCTTCAGCACCAGTGTCATTGTAAGTGATCTATGGATATGTTATACAAGGCCGTCATGGCCCGCATGTTGAAACTACCAAGATGGTGACGAAATATCTTTCGGATGAAAGGATACAAGGGTAGATAGACGGACGTAATAGTTATCACTCATGTTTGGTCAAGCAGTACAATTTCAATCCAATTTAATTCATTGATCTTTAAGTTGCATGCAGATATGACTGTATCCTATAATAACAAGTTACATGTACAACAAAGACGATATTTAGGAAAAGTACAATAATTGCACAATTTGGTACTGACTGCTTCAAACATTGCTGGTTTAATACATTATAGGATCATGATTTAGCACATCATGTAACACAATTTAATAATTTGTTTAAACCTTACAATGTTGAATATTAAATTGTGTTGTCTGATGTGTATTACTTAACTCACATTTTTATCAACAAACACGTAGTTTGACAGCATTTTAGAATCAGAAATGATTCTAAAGTAGTGCTGTCAAACCATGTTTGTATTGTATGGAGAAAAAAGTAAAAATATGAAATAACAGCAGACGACAATTTTCGTTTCCCACCTTCTAAGAGATAACGATAATAACAAGCTGTATTTAGCATGGAAGCTTTTCGGCAACAGTATATATGTGGCTGTAACTGGATAAATACCGACCAATGTAGATCCAGATCAACCTGTGCATCCGCACAGTCTGATCATGATCTACACTGTTTGATGAGGAGCTACACTGGTCACAGAACCCATAAGCCCCATTTATCCAGTCACAACTACATATACATGTCAGCTGGAAATAAAATGCGTCTTACTAAAAAATACACCAAAACAAGAAAATGTGGCCTATCGGCATACAAATGCCCCCGGTGGCAGATTGAAGAAACTGTGGCACAGTTAAAGGTACATGCCCACTCAGTACGCACAAAATGTTCTTTATAGGAATTAAATAAGTGTATAATTGTGTCACTATTCCACCAGTTCTAAAAATTATGAGTGCCCGCTATACAGGTATAATTATTTAGTAATATTTCTTTTACTGATTGTGACGCGCGGTGTATCAGGCTATTTTCATATGCAAATGAGGCATGATATTTTTTAATTATTTATACTAATTAAATGCTGAAAAAAATTATATTTTCGATAGATTACAAAGTATGATCATTGCACATCAAAAAATAATTACAGAGAATAAATAGTAATGTCCATTAACATTTTAAGGAAACACGGTTATCACCCCTGATATCAGTGTGGAAATTTACGTCCGATATAAAATGCATAATAATGCCAATCAATACATGGGACAATGGTGAATGAATGTTCATCTTGCCAGAAAATGTCTTAAGATGATGTATCTGATATATAGAACATGTTGTGCCTATTGAGTGTACCTTTAATAATAAATTATAATCTGAGAAAAAGTTCCAAGTTGTGAAGGTCAAAAAGTCAAGGTCATATTAAGGACAGCATAGATGTGTGGTATTTGTACACAAATATGATGTATTGAAATATTATAGTGATCCTTCAGAAGATATGACAGAATTGAGAAACTCTGGTGAAATTCTTAATGTGTGAAAAAGTTAAAAGTTGTGAAGGTCAAAAGGTCAAGGTCATATTAAGGTGCGGCATTTTTCCACAAGTGTGATGTATTGAAATATTGAGGTAATCTATCAAGGGATATAGAAGTTATGACAGAATTGAGAAACTCCGGCAAACTTCTTAATGTGTGAAAAAGTTTCAAAGTTATGAAAGGTCAAGGTTATATTAACGGCAGCATGGATGTGTGGCATTTGTCCACAAGTATGCTGTGTTGAAATATTTAAGTAATCCTTCGAGGGATATAGAAGTTATGACAAATGAGAAATTCTGGCAAGTTGTGACGGTCAAAAGATCATGGTCATATTAAGGTCAGCATGGATGTGTGGCATTTATCCACAGGTATGCTGTGTTGAAATATTTAAACAACACTTCAAGGGATATAGAAGTTGTGACATAATTGAGAAACTCCGGCAAACTTCATAATGTGCCGGACACACGGACGGACGGACGGACGGACGGACGGACTAGCGGACACACAGTCCAAACACTATATGCCTCAGGCTCTACACAGACCGGGGGCATAATGACTGGTGGTTCTGGTGAGCTTAGTCCATGGCACTAACCAAGTACTGCATCTCGCAAAATACAAGAAATCATAGTGTGGCGCCAACTGATAGTGATGCTGACGAAGTTAAAGCTGCGGATGAAAGCATAGCGAATAAATGTACAATTTGGCACTTGCCTCTTCTGATACCATTGACTCAACCTGTGTAAGAGAAACAACCATTGTGTGATTTAGTGAAAACAGGAAACTACGTACACGTCAACCCCCTTTTTAGCACTAAGATTGGGGTCCATGCTAAAACCAAGTGATCGTGTTACAGTGGAACCTCTCTAAACAGGAGGACACCAAGGCAACTTCCGTGATCTTATTGTTGATGGGTTTCTCGACAGTTTATCTCAGATGTTAATGTATGTTCATGATTACAAAGCATGCCATTACATTTCAGAATGTTCATATGCCTGATCTACAGTGGGACCTCTGTAAACTGGACACCCTGGGGACCTCCCAGGGTGTCCGGTTTGGAGAGGTTTCACTGTATACCCACAATAAATGTAATGGACTGAGTATTTGGGAGCCACGACATGATTGTGTTATATCGAAAATCGTGCTGTAATGAATAGTCGGGTTGAAGTATATATGGAAAGACATCCATATTGAATGTGACGAAAGCTTCAAATAGTGAGCAAGAAACCTACAAATCTGTCTGCAATATATTGATCTGATGATCAAGCCATTTGTGAGTTTTATGCTTGTATTTGAATAATGTACACTTTGAATAATATTCAAATTTGGTCACTGTACATACTTTGAATACTATTCAAATTGGACATGAATTGTGTGTTTGTTTAATGGTGTTTAATGGTCTATCAACAGCTAAGGACAATTAAAGCCGGGCCAACAGGTTCGATCCCACATTGGGGGTGAAAATCCCAAATCAGAACGGAATATTTACTTCAAGATTAATATATATTCAGCCCTGAAATTAGAATAATCCGACCTGGTGCCAGGTCCATACCACACCAGTCACTTGGCCCCTTCCCCTAAAAGTAATACCGGTATGATTACTCTTATAAGGGGTATAACCAGGTTCAACTCTCAAATACAAGAATGACAAAGACGTACGTGAGGGCCAAACTAGGTCTCCGGTCGGGATTCCTAAGACTGAATCCCGATTGTTAAATTACCCATCGCATGCTCCCACCTGCCACCCACACACATGAGTGTGTTTGATTTTATTAACCTTTTGGCCTACAACCAGGTTCATGTAAGGCTCATACTATTTGTTTTCATATGTAAGAAATTTAGCAAATACGGTAATACTACAAAATACAGACTTGAAGAACTAATACTCTGTGTGAAATCAACGAAAGGTCAAACAAACATCAGGATGTACATCAACATGGGACGTACATGGAATGACATGGACATATATACCTTACAACAGGATATATACAGTGACTACAGTTACAGAGAAACAAAGGTCACAGATGAGACGTTATATGAGACACGCCATGTGATTTTGTACCTTCGGACATCTGCGTAATTTCATGAAATACGTTAACAAAATTTACAATATTTTCCGTAAATAGCGTCAAAAGTTGAGAAAATGTTCAGAGTACATGCGGAATTATTCCGCATGTACTCTGGAAATGTTGTCAACCTTTGACTTTATATAGAAAAAATATTGTAAATTTTGTAAATGTATTTAATTTACACAGATGTCCGAAGGTACAAAATCACATGGCGTGTCTCATATGTGGCTGTGAATGGAGAAATGGGGCTTATGGAATTTGCGACCAGTGTATATACTGATCAAATAGCACACCTCCTGTAGCCTGATAAGGATCTACATTGCTTGTTAGAAGCATGACGGGTGTTGCATTCATGGAATGGTGAACAGTGCAGATCCTGATGCACAGGCTGATCTGGATCTACACTGGTCGCAAAAACCCATAATCCCCATTTCTCCAGTCACAACCACATATACAGAAGCCGAAACAAGTATTCATACATAACTAAACAAAATACAAAACACAATATTGTGACTTACAATACATACAATATGAAACAAAATGTCTGGCTGGACAGATACCTTATACTGATGACCAAAATGTAGCGAGCCAAGCATCTGAATAAAAATGCAACAAAATCCAGTGAAAAGGCAGCCGGTGATAATAACACACATTTTATGAAGGGAGACTACTACCGCTGTCTGCCAACAAAGTAGGAATATTTGTAAATATGTCTTGGAATTTCATGAAAATTTCGTCTCCGGATCTAATTCTAATGAAATTCAAAGGCATATTGATAATATTTATTCAGGGCTCCAGATAAGGTGCGTATTGGCGTATTTTACACACTTATTTTAGCAGAATATGCATTGATTGTCAAAAGTGGGAGTACACAATACTCGATGTGTCACAGCAATGCGAAAATACGCATTGATTTTCAAATTGAATAGTGAAAATACTGTATTAAAGTTCAAAATTTACGTAGTTGAGCTGCAAAAGCAAAGTGTGCTTTTCCTGCAGCTCAAATAAGTGAATTTTTAAATTTGTTTTATTTTTTATCATTTGTTCCATATTTAATAAGGAAGAAAATCAATAATACATTTTGTAAAAGTAAAATGCGGATTGAATTTGAAATATGGGGGTATAATAATAATCTTTAGATACACAACTTATCTGGAGCATTTTTATTACGGAGATAAATAAAAGAAATATACTGGTAATGAATAGTTGTCTGTCATTATTGAACAAATTATAACCTACAAGTATCACAGCATGCGACGAGTTAAACAGTTGAACAAATCTCAAAACATTACAAATTCTGATGAGGAGTGAAGCCATCTAATGGATATATCTACACTCTGTCTGATAACTCTTTCATGGCAGTTACACCCCCACCATGTACTTGTACTGTACGTGCTAAAAATTGGTGATTTCACATACTCCAGATAAGAAATTAGTAATTTAGTATTACATGTCACTCCATCATTTCTGAAGCAATGGGGTATTTCAAAATTTTATTTGTGTAAAATAGAATCGCACTACTGTTTACACATCAGCAGACCGCAATTTTTGAATAGTTTACTTCGGAATGAAAACATGTCTTGGCATTTCATTAGAATTGTCTCCTTGGAGACAATTCTAATGAAATACCAAGATGTGTTTTCATGGAAAATAAGAACCGTATGCTATATTTGCGGTTTGTTTATTGTTTTCTGCAGCATGATAAATGTACCACAAATTTGTGGTTAAAATTGCTACTTCTGATTTCAATTGGGTTTTTGGCAATTTTAATTGGGTATTTAAGCAAATACGCAGCTTATCTGGAGAACTGATTTCACATTGTTTGATTGAAAAGGATGCCCTTTTTTCATAAGAGGCTTCAAATAGTGATTTTCAATGGTCTCAGAGGTTAAAATTTACCAATTTGAGCCCATCATGAAAAGCATTCCAATTTCCCGACATTACAAGCTAGCTCTCACTGAATACCTACGGGCAAAACTTCCAACCAAAAAAATAAGTGATTTTTTAAGGTTTATGCAGCCTTAGTTTATAGTCAGTTGTATTTTATTCGGCTGAAAAGGTTCAAACAGGCGACATGGTCAAGCAGATGATGATGATGTGATGGTGGTATTGTTGTTGTTGTTGATGATGATGATGATGATGATGATGATATGATGATGATGATGATGATGATGATGATGATGATGATGATGATGATGATGATGTGATAGACGATGACGACGACGACGATGATGATGATCAGCTATAAATTATGAAATGGCACAATTGATGAATCAAAATTGAATTAATAGGAATATAAAAACAAAGTTTACATTTATTTTCATCACTGTCATTTCAAACATGTTTTTACCGCCTATATATATATATATCCCTTTAATATTTATATAAACTGCACGGTGTAATACAATGCCGAACCCACTGATGCATTGACAAATATCAACTAGAAAATGTGTTCATAGAACACGGATGCCCCACATATCGCTTTGATAGTAAACGAGACAAAATTCCAAGTCCAAAAGGGGAGATAATCCATGCGCATCTACTCATCATAAGAAAACTACATACCAAGTTTCAGGCCTGTAGCTATTACGGTTTAAAAGTTTTACGAGTTGCAAAGCAAAATTGCCAAATTCTATGTCAAAAAGGGGAGATAATCCATGACCCGGGAGACGAATCAAAATAAACTTTGCGCATCTATTCACCATAAGGAAACTACATACCAAGTTTCCGGTGTGTAGCTATTAGGGTTTAAAAGTTTTATGACTTACAAGTCAAAATTGGAAAATTCATAAGGAAGCTACATACCAATGGACGGACAGACGGACAAGGGTAACACTAAATGCCCCCTCCACTATCGTGGTGGGGCATAAAAAGTAAACGGCACAGCTCTGATATTGCATTGCCATTTTTTGTCAATATGTATTTGGGATAAAAATAATAATTTCCGTAAATGACACAGAAAGTTGACATAAAATTCAGAGCTCATGCGGAATTCAATTCCACATCAGCTTTGATTTTTTTTGTCAATTTTTGATGTCTTTTATGGAAAATATGACAGATTTTCGAAACATGGCTAATATATGGCAATGCAACAAAAGAGACAATTCCAAAGCCGTGTTCAAATTTTATCCACCGCTCAATGTGTATCAAGGGAGCAATTTGAGAGTCTGATGCGTGTGAAGGAAGCTGCTATATGCGGCTTGGGAAATGGGCAAGGAATAATGGAACACATCGTGTAAGGAAGATTACGCAAAACTGTGAACAATGCGAGTAAATTGAAACATTTTGGCTTTTACAATCAGTGTAGAACCTAATCAATATATTTCTGAACATCTATTGGCAATGCCATCTTGCACAACTCAGGCTCAGCCATTGAAGCTGCTTGATTTCAAGTATTTTCATATAAAGTAATTGACAAATATTAACCCTTATACCGCTATCTTAATTGTTTACAACATGTTTTAACAGCACTTCAGAATCATTTCCATTGGAAATGATTCTGAAGTGCTGTCAAAGCATGTTTTTATTGAGAAATAAGGCAAGATATAAAAGCAACAGCCGACGACAATTGTTGTGAGTAGCGGTCTAAGGGTTAACAATATTAGCATAGGCTCTGGCGTAACACAAAAGCCGTGCCCAAATTTTATCCACCACGAGATGTGTAACTGGGGAGCACTTTGAGAGTCTGAGATGTTTGAAGGAAACTGCTATATGCCGCTTGGGAAATGGTCAAGGAATAATGGAACACATCATGTAAGAAAGATTACGAAAAACAGTGAAAACTGTGAAAATTGTGAGCGCAATGAAACATTGTCACTGTTACAACCAGCGTAGAACCTGGTCAGGCTGAACATTTGTTGTAAAATGTAGTAGATATACATGTGGGCGTCAAATGCCATTTTAGCTATTCCCCACAAATTGGCAAGTCAAATAAAATCTATTCACCCACGCAAAACAATAATGTAATTGTAAGGCAAACACTGTAAGATACAGATCTGCCGACTCGTAACAAGCCGTCTCATACTGATCTGCAGTCCAGATCTTGCACCCGGAAGTCTGGGCAAGTGCATATAGAATGTACTTTATCCCGTCAACGCAGTGCCTATGTGCCGTGAAACAATTTGGTGCCGTGAAACATATTTGATATCCTGTCAATACGACCTAATCACAATTCATACGCGTCATTCGTGTTGGTGACTACTTTCCCCAGTATTCTTCTTGAGTTGACTGAATAGTCTGATGGAAATGGAACTGTTTACAGTGTGAGGGCTAAATTTGGCAAATAAAAACGATATCGCCAGAAAATAAAATTAAGTGCATGCCATTTTCTGAATGTCAAACCAATTTCCATTACGACCCTCAATTTCCAATTGCGTTTGCTCTCTACCCATTCCGTGTGTCATTCAGACATGACTGACATCATATAGTTATATTTACGTCAATAAGTCTACTACGTCATTTAAAACAAGAAACGAGGCAAAGCCACGAAGGCCAGGTTTTTTCCAAGCATAGACACTTGGATAACATAATTATACGCACATTTTTTGTAGACTAGATGGCCGTGGCCTGCATGTCGCGCCTTGGGGCGAGGCATGGACACTAAAAAAATAGATATAGTAGATGGAAAAACTTTAACGAAAAAACTTTAAACGGACGTACGGACGTATGCCCAAATGCCGACGATATCGCGCTTTCCGCAAGCGGGTGCGACAATGATGATAAACACCCATGTGAATTATCAAGGTATTGGGTGAAGCAGTTGCAGAGATATAGTACACAAAAAAACTTTAACAAAAGAATTCAAAGTAATTTGACCTTGACATTGGGCACAGGGGCAGCACGGTTGGGGGGTAGAATTAAAATATGGATGATGATAAACAACCATGTGAAGTTTCAAGGTAATGGGTGAAGCAGTTGCAGAGATATAGTATAACGAAAAAGTTTTAAGCAAAAAACTTTAACCAGACGTACGTTAAAAAGTTAACGTTCAAAATGGCTAAGTCAATTACGTAGAAATAATAGGTGAAGGTAAAAAAAATGGTCACATGTTGGATAGTTGTATGTGGTAGGCACCCCTTGGTTATGAAGCTGTGAAAGTTTGGTGGTCCTAGGTGGTACAGTACCAAAGAAATGGACTTAAACACGAAAACTTAACATTGTAAACACAAAAACTTAACATTGAAAATGGCTAAGTCAATTACGTAGAAATAATAGGTGAAGGTAAAAAAATGGTCACATGTTGGATAGTTGTATGTGGTAGGCACCCCTTGGTTATGAAGCTGTGAAAGTTTGGTGGTCCTAGATGGTACAGTACCAAAGAAATGGACTTAAACACGAAAACTTAACATTGTAAACACAAAAACTTAACATTGAAAATGGCTAAGTCGACTGCGCGGAAAAAATGGGTCAAGTTAAGAAAAAAGTAACATGTTGGATAGTGATATGCGGTGGGCACCCCTTGATTATGAAGCTGTGAAAGTTTGGTGGTCCTAGGTGGTACAGTACCAAAGAAATGGACTTAAACACGAAAACTTAACATTGTAAACGCGAAAACTTAACATTGAAAATGGCTAAGTTGAATGCGTGGAAAAAATGGGTCAAGTTAAAAAAAAAGTATCATGTTGGAAAGTGATATGTGGTGGGCACCCCTTGATTATGAAGCTGTGAAAGTTTGGTGGTCCTAGGTGGTACAGTAACAAAGAAATGGACTTAAACACGAAAACTTAACATTGATTGTGGACGCCGCCCGCCGCCCGCCCGCCGCCCGCCGCCCGCCATCGCCCGCCTGCCCGGCTTTTGCCAATCCAATAGCCTGGATTTTTTTTAAAAAAACCTGGCTAATAAAAATGGCTGCTCCCAGTGATTCCAGTCATGCTTTTTTTAAAAAAACCTGGCTAATAAAAATGGCTGCTCCCAGTGATTCCAGTCATGCAAGGAAATAAACGAAAGAAAATGGTGTTTGTGTTGTTGATTTTTATTCTGGACAGATCGCAATCGTTGCAGAATCTGCCCCAAAATGGAAATGGATGGGTCTGGTGAATTTTGAGGGTGAATTTTGAGAGTGTATTTCGTTGAAATGAAGCTGTAATTTCACATTGTCGGTGACAAAATAGATAGTATCAACTGAACATTTATCTGTTGAACCTGCCTGAAGTACAGTTTTAATGGTTAATTCGGGATGGATGGTTGCCATTCTCAATAGGATTAAATAGTAAAGCTGCCATCTTGTTTGTTTGTTTTCATTTCCATGATTCACGAACGGTGAAAAGAACAGAAACAAAATCGTTGTAACATTTTAAGATTATTCGTGAAATATTTTGATGTCTAAAGTTCCTAAAGTCTAAAACAATTATTGATCAATTTACTGTCATGACTGTTGATTAAGGGATTTTACAACCATACTTTATTGAACTATGTTCTGTGCGCCAATGAGTGTTTGATATAATTCGGTTCTAACTTATCTCGCTTTTGAAGGCTAAATTAACTAAATTAAGTTGATTTAAATGCTGTTTTAGAATGTTGACGGGATAAATAGAATAGTAGGTTAGTGCCGTGTATGGGAAAAAATATCTGGCTCGGCACGGAGACTGGATAGGCTCGGCAGAGCCTCGCCCATCCAGTTTCCTAAGCCTCGCCAGATATTTTTTCCCATTCACGGCACTAACCTACTATTCTCTATATATGTAGCTGTGACTGGAGAAATGAGGCTTATGGAATTTGTGACCAGTGAAGCTCATGATCAAATAGCAATCCTGTAGCCTGATAACAATTTATGTTACTCGTTATTAGAAGAATGACAGGCGTTTCATTGACAGAATGGCAAACAATACAGGTCCTGATCAGACTGTGTGGCTGCACAGGCTTATCTGGATCTACACTGGTAACAAAACTTGTGAGTCCCACTTCTCTAGTCACAGCCACATATAAGAACTGCATAGTGCATTATACTGGTGAATGAAAGAAATGATTGTAAAACTAGAGCAAGTGAGCAGGGGCTCACGGATACCCCCGTCTGCCGCCTTGACCGACAAATAAAATCGTTAACGCAAATCTTACGAACGGACGGATTGACGGAATGATGAAAATTATATACCCCTCAACACACTGCGTATGCCTGGGGTATAAATAGTAACATTGCAAGACTACCTGTAGTTTTCATGGTATTTCACAGACAGGTGGCCATACATTGTTCATACAAGAGAAACCCATTGTACTGTCGAACCTCTCTAAACTGGACAACCATAAATGTTAGTGAATTCAATTATGAAGTATTTTGCTTTCAGGTATAGATTTGAAAATCCGTTCATCGGTTTAGAAGATATAGAGCGGAAACGGAACTTGACCTTTGACCTTTAAGTGACCTTGGACGTAGGCATGTGGATATTTAACGCGACACATCGTCTCATCATGGCAAATATTTGTGGCAATTACTTAAAATCCATTCATCTGTTTAGAAGATACGGAGCGGAAACAAAATTTGACCTTTGGCATCTAAGTGACCTTGACCATTAACCATGGCTGTAGACACATGAGTAATGAATGTGACACATCCTCTCATCATGGAAAACATTTGCGGCAAATATTTTGAAAATTCATTTCAGCGCTCCAGATAAGCTGCGTATTTGCGTAAATACCCAATTAAAATTGCCAAAAACCCAATTGAAATCAGAAGTAGTGAGTATCAAAAAGCAATGAGAACAATTGTGGTACCTTTAGCATGCTGCAGAGAACAATAAACAGACCACAATATAGCATATTTTTCTTTTTTACCATGAAAACACATCTTGGTATTTCATTAGAATTGTCTCCAAGGAGACAATTCTAATGAAATGCCAAGATATGTTTTCATTTCGAAACAAACTATTCAATAATTGCTTTCTGTTGATGTGTAAACAGTAGTGTGATTTAATTTTAACCAATTACAATTTTGAAAAACCCAATTGCTTCAGAAATGATGGAGTAACAATACTCAATTACTAATTCCTTATCTGGAGCCCTGTCATTTATTGGTTTAGAAGATATAAAGAGGAAACAAAATTTCCAACAGACCAACCGACCCACCGACTGACTGACCAGCCGACGGACCAACCGACCCACTGACCGACTGACAAGCTGACTCATATAATTACTCCCCACCCCCCTAAACTTCGTTTGTGGCGATACAACCGGGGTTTGGACTTCAAATCCAGGTTTGAAGAATAACTGCCTGGTTTGAGGCATTGATGTGCACAATAATTCCAAATTATTGTGCATTTGTCGTGCCACAAATTTCTTTGATATCAGTGGTTTTGTTTGTTTGTTGGGGTTTAACGACCTATCAACAGCTAAGGTCATTTAAGGCTGGGTCAAATACATGTACAAAATGGGGAGGTGGAAATCCCAAAATCAGAACTGAATATTTACAATAAACAAGAATTCTGCGGAATCAAATGTCTCGCCTTGTTCCACCTTGACCTTGACCCTGGGTCCTTGACCTTGACCCTAGTCTACATATCATAGTAAAGGGATGTATAAAGTTTGATGACTGTAGCTGATAAGGTGTTGAAGTAATGACCGTAACACGAAAACTTAACATTGAATGATGACGCCGCCGCCGACTCCGGAAAAGCAAAACCTACGTCTCGCTTTCCGCTTTCGCGAGTGAGACAAAAAACTATATATTCAGCCCTGAAATCAGAATAATCCTGATCTGTGATTTCAGTGGTGTTATACAGTTTCATTCCTATACTAATGTAATGGCATGCAAACTACTGATAATGTTCTCTTCATAGTTCGGCCACCGACAACAAATTCAATTATTACTACACTCCACACCAGTGTAAAATGTTTCATGTCCGAAAAATGAACCAGTTTCCTAATACGATGTCACTCAACTCTACTTAGCACAATCACATAAATGCTTTCTTTATCTAGTAACCGGCACACATTTATTTGAGCGGGTTACTAGACAAAAATGTGTTTAACCCTTACTACGCTGAATTAAATTTTTTCGTCTGCTGGAAATGTTTTATTTTCAATATTTCTAGATAAAACCTGTTTTGGCAGCGCATGAGAATCGTCTCCAATGGAGACGATTCTCATGTGCTGTCAAAACTTTTTTTTTGTTCAGAATTAAAGCAAAAATGAAAAACAGCAGACGACTATTTTCGTCTCACGTGTAGCGAGGGTAACTTAAGCAGCTTCTTCTGCATGAAACAATTTACGATGTCACAGAGGGCAGCACTAATGAAAGCAGTATATATACACAATATATACAATTCTACAAGAATAACAAAGATAGGTCAGTGAAGAAATATTGGACAGACAGTACGACAACAAACAAACATAGTGGCCACAGTAAGGACCCTGTCTAGATAGTACATGTACTACAAGGTACTACAGCATGAGAATAAGCACTAACGAGGCATGCTATTTAAACAATTTTTTTAATTTATTAGGCATTTTCTATTTCCCTCACAATTTGTCGTGTAGTGGTAAAAAATATTTATTTACTTATTTAATGGTGGTTAACCCTTACATTGCTTAATTTAAATTTTGTCGTCTGCTGTTTATTTTTTTATTTTTCTCACGAAAAACATGCTTTGACAGCATTTTAGAATCATTTCCAATGGAAATGATTCTAAACTGCTGTCAAATCATGTTTTTATTGAGAAAGAAGGTAAAATATAAAGTAACAGCAGACGACAATTTTCGCGCTCACTAGTCTAAGGGTTAATGGCCTGTCAACAGCTAATATCATTTTAGGCCAGGTTAATGGGGCCGAATCCCATATTTTACTGGTACAGCACAGGGTAAAAATCCAAAAATCAGAACTGAATATTTACAAAAAGAAAATATATTCAGCTGTGAAAGATAACCAGTGGTAACGGTGCATTATATCCACAGAACAGAACAAGCATTTATTAGTTACCAAATTATTTGGCCACAAAACTGACCTTGGCACAACAGTATAGTGTAGGAAATTGTTGTCATTAGTTTGACAAGGAAATTTTCAGCCACCCCTCGTAAAATGGTACACAAATTTAAAACTGGGACAATTATATGATGTTCTATAGACGGCTAGTTTACTCACATATATATCACACAACAAAATGAGATTTGTTGAGTTTACAACCAGTATAGATCCTGATCAGCTAGCACACTATTGTAACCGAATTCAGATACTTAAAGGTACATACATGCCCACTCAGTAGGCACAAAATGTTTTTTATAGGAATTAAATAAGTGAATAATTGTGTCACTATTCCACCAGTTCTAAACATTACTAGTGCCCGCTATACAGATATAATCATTTAGTAATATTTATTTTAATGGTAGTGACGCACGGTGGTATCAGGCTATTTTCATATGCAAATGAGGCATGATCTTTTTTAATTATATGTGTGACCTGAAAAAAAATATTTTCGACAGATTATAAAGTATGATCATTGCACATCGAAAAATAAAGACAGAGAATAAATAGTAATGTCGGTTAATATTTTAAGGAAACACGGTTATCACCCCTGATATCAATGTGGAAATTACTTCTGATATAAGATGTATAATAATGTCAATCCATACATGGGGTAATGGTGAATGAATGTTTATTTTGCCAGAAAATGTCTATAAAGAGCATTGTGTGCCAACTGCGTGCCTACTGAGTGGGCATGTACCTTTAATGCTACAGGAATCAAATACAGTGGAACATATAAGAGATACATATAACAGCGAAACACATCTAAGGGAAACATCTATAGTTTCCCGAGTGTCCGGTTTAGAGGGGTTCCACTGTATAACAAACAGTTTATGCTGATCTAGGGCACAAACTGGTCACAAACTCAATAACCTCTGTTTTCCTCATGGAAAATCACAAATACATTTCAACACAACAACAAAACTTACCGAAGCCTATTTAGTCCAAGCAGTGACAAATAATTATAATTCGTAGATAATCAAATTTGAAATATGCGAAGACGCAAAAGTATAAATAATTTTTCTTACTTGCAAAATACTGAAGGTGCTTCAATCTAGCAATGCAATACAGTTGCAGGATTCTTTTCAGGTTTTTGAAATTGTTTTATATGCCCCAGTCATAGTGTGGGTTTCTGACCTCCATGATTTGCAAATTTCCGAAGATCAAAGTCGGGTTATGCCTCGCTGCCACCACGCTCTAGCCTCACTGTCGCCATATTATCACGTATCATACCGTGGCACAGGATTGGCATAACATGACATGGGGAACGCGGGTGAAACGAGGCCACAACATAGCATACCGCAGCACAATGTGTCGACAAACGAAACAGAGAACGTAGCAACTGGCGGGACGCGTTATGCTCATGTACGTTTTTTTCTACGTTGTAGCCACGTTATACTATGTTGTGCCACGTTCTTGCCACGTAGCTAAACGTAGCGGCCAAAACGTGACACTATGACTGGGGTATTAATGGCCTACACAACCTCCTGTGTTAATCTTACCCAGATTATTAATGTTTCTGAACATCCACTGGCAATCAAGCAATTTGATTGTGTGAGCCTGAGCAGTAGCTCAGGCTCAGCCAATCAAGCTGCTTGATCTCAAGGACAATATTCCAGTATTTTGAAATGAAGTATATTGACAAGATATTGACAAGATTAGCGCAGGCGGTAGGGTATCAATTAATTTGATTTATTGGTGTTTAACGGCCTATCAACAGCTAAGGTCATTTAAGGCCGGATGTGTATCAATTTAAGGGTCAGTAGAAGACGGGGGGGCTAAATCCAGACCGATTCAATTGTTAAGATCTATGGGGTCACTGCTCAATTTAGGCGGTGTTTTCAATTTTTTATTTCTCACGATGCTACATCAATCCAATTGTTCTTACAGTTATACAACTAATCTAGTCTCAGTACAGTTGGTACTTTGACTTTATCAGTTTTTTTGTAAGTGCGGTAGCTGATATTGGTAAACACGGCAAGCGAGAAACGTAGCGAAAAGACAACGCTGCTGTACAAAGGCATACTAGCCAACATTTGTTGCTTCCCTTACTCCAGTATTGACCAACCACCCAGAATAATGATATACACCGGATGTATTATACAGGGTTCCTACTCTTTTGGGAAGACCAAATTCCATGACTTTTCCATGACTTTCAAGGACCTGTTTTCGAAATTCAAGGACCCATATTTGCATGGATGATGCTGATGAAACGGTGTCGAGCCTGGAATACACTTGTGTTGGGGAGAGAAGTTACTTCTCTCCCCAACACAAGTGTATTCCAGGCTCGACACCGTTTCATGTAGTACTTCAGTTCTGAATTTACAAAATCCCGATTTGGTGCCAGGTGCCCTTACATCAAATCGTTTGGCTCGAAATCACGAAATTGCACTGAACTTTGCTCAACAACACCAATAATTGGACTGGAATCCAAATCCCATGACTTTCAATGACCTTTTCAGAAAAAGAGGCAAATTCCATGACTTTCCAGGCCTGGAATACATTTTTCCAAATTCCATGACTTTCCAGGAATTTAAGGACCAGTGGGAACCCGGATTATATGAAAAGTGGAAGTGACAGTGTTTAATGTCCCAGCAACAGCTGTGATGGAAATACTATGAAAGTATTTTTTTATGCCTAAGCTCCAGAGTGGAAGTCAGGTGTTCTAACCCCTAGGCCACAACCCATCCTTTGGGATGCGGTATATATTGTATGGTTTTTAGCAACATAATCAAGTACATGCTAAGACGTTTGTAACGTGTACCCTGAAAATAAACCATCTGCAGGGCACATGCTAGTTTTTGGTGCAATAATATGGCATTTCACTACTTGAACAGAAATTAACAGTATACTGAAAAACTTCTCCCCCAAATCGAAATAGGGAGAAGTAGCACTGTTAACAGAGGTTCAATTGTATCTAGTAACGGGTTGCAATGGGTAGGGTAGGAGGTGGAGGGAGGGGAGTGGGGGTGGTGAAATGTTTGGTTACCTTGATTCTGGTAGGTTTTTGAGAAGGTGGTGAAGGCATGGCATGGGGAGGATGGGGGTGGAGGTGAAATGCTTACTAATTTTTCGTTTTTCGACTCCTCCCCCAGCGCTTCCTCCTCTTTTCCTCCCATGTTATAAATTCCCATAGGAAAATTGTGTTTTTCGCTATAAAATCAATATTTGATGGAATTTCATCAAACAAACATTTTTGGGGAGGGTGACTTTTTTGTTATTGATGAAAACGTACTTACATTAAAATATATTTTTTAGATTTAATATGTTTAATAGCCAAAATTTTGTCGGCAGAAAAATGTGGAACAGACAGTAGTTACCTTGATCCTGCCCACGGCCTCCTGAGCCTGCATCATGCGCATAGCCTTGGACGGCTGACCCTCGGAGATGAGCTGGGTGGAGCCCAGGTACCGCGCCCGGAACAACACGCCCTCAATCAGGACTGAAGGGTTTTCAGGGTCGTTGATTTGCACTGGAATACACATGGGATGGAATGGTGATTATTGCTGCAAGATTGATGACTAAAATTCTTCAATTGAACTCATCACATTTGAATTTTTTTTAGGTGTATGGAAATTTCGAAATATTTTGTTTTCAAAATGTTTTTTTTTTGTTTCTCATTGGAAATATATGTTGTGACCACTCATTAGAACCGTCTCGGTGAGACGGTTCTAATGAGTGGTCACAACATATACCTCCGATGAGAAATGAAGATAATATTTATAATTTTCTATCAGAAAAAGATGTATCCTAGCTCGTCTTCAATCAGCACTGAAGGGTTTTCATGAGCATAGATTTGCACTGAAATACACTTGGAATGGAATGGCGATTACAGATGCATGATTGTGTATGCAATTCTTCAATTACATTGAGATGGAATGGTTATTATTCAATATTGTCGCAAGATTGGTGACAACAATTCTTCAATTTAACCCATTACCCAGTTTAATATGATTTCATGCATATGTAAATTTTGGATATTTTCTTTTCTATTTTTCATTGGAAGTATATGTTGTGACCACTCATTTTAACCGTCTCAATGAGTGGTTAAACATGTATATGATGAGAAATGAACAACAAATTTAACATATACACAACATATATAACAAAGACAATATATACTGCATGTGGAATGGTTATTACAGGCACAATATTGTATATACAATAATTAAATTTGAACATACTTTTAGGTATAGGTTTTAACCCTTACTACACTGAATTAAATTTTGTCGTCGGCTGGAAATGTTTTATTTTCAATATTTCTGGATAAAAACCTGTTTTGGCAGCACATGAGAATCGTCTCCACTGGAGGCGATTCTCATGCGCTGTCAAAACAGATTTTTTGTTAAGAATTAAGGCAAAGATTTTCGTCTCCAGCGTAGTGAGGGTTAAGCGCCCTGTGGCATGTACCACATTTGATTACAGAACATGGATATTACCGTAGTCGAAAATGACATAAAACAGGCCTGATTCAGGGTATGAGATCACATGGTTTCCGAACCAGATTTTCCGACGCGACATAATCTGTGTCGTCATTTATTACAGCAGATTTTGTTTAATAACAAACGGACGGATTTTGGTGATATATACCGGTAGTGCACTAAAGACGATAGCTTATGGTATATGCTTTATGGGTGCTGTAAATGTTCTTTACATTAACTTTTTTTGTATTTAATTTGCAAAATTATCACAAAACTATCCGAGTACAAGAAAAATATTTTAAATTTTGTAAACATATTTTATGAAATCACATGGCGTGTCTCATATGTATTGGTCACAGAGCCAACAGATTTTCACTACACATGACTGAATCTGATGCTGAAACACAAGCCTTGTGACAAGGGGCAGAGCATATGCACATCTAGGTTTTTGCAAAGGCACATTAAGTTAACCATTAAAAGGTGGGAATGAAACAATGTCGTTTGCTGTTGTTTCATATTTTATCTTCTTTGAATAAAAACATGGTTTGACAGCATTTTAGGATCATTTCCATTCTCAAATGCTGACAAAGCATGCTTTTTTATGAGGAAAATGAATGGGCAAATAAAAAATAAACAGCAGACGACAAACTTGAATTCAGCACTGAAAGGGATAATACATGTCCATACAAACGTAATAAAGCAAATTTTACATGAATAAGAAAATAAGTGACAGATTCGACTGCCCCCAACCCTCACATACATTTAACACAGGTGACATTTGAAACAAACAGTAGATTTTGTTTAACCCTTACAACACGGAATTAAATTTTGTCGTCTGCTGGAAATATTTTATTATCAATATTTTTTGATAAAAACCTGTTTTGGCAGCGCCTGAGAATCGTCTCCACTGGAGATGATTCTCATGTGCTGTCAAAACAGGTTTTTTGTTCAGAATTAAGGCACAAATGAAAAACAGCAGACGACAATTTTCGTCTCCCGCGTAGTGAGGGTTAATAACAAACGGACAGTCACCCAGACATCATTGTGATCACATGCTCTACTAAAGCGGAATACAGCTAAAAACATAAAAGTAATGTAACTAAAACATGTACCGTAAAAATAACTAACATGTGTCTGTGACTAGAGAAATGGGGCTAATGGGTTTTACGACCAGTGTAGGTCCAGATCAGCCTGTGCATACCCATCAATGAAACTTCTGTCATGATTTTAACAAGCATATAACTCATTAATTATCAGGAGTGTGCTGTTCAATCAGGAACTACATTGGTCACAAATCCCATAAGCCCCATTTCTTCAGTCACAGCCACATATGTGTGTCTTATGTAATCACTGTAGGTATCAAGTATGAAGTCAATCTGAGACTTTTACATACAAACAACAGGACGAAAAGACAGAAAGTACAGACTAGTATAATAATCTCAAAAATGCAGACTTCTGGCAAAGCAGAAATGAAACTAGAGAAAAGTCGATGGCGCACCGTCGCAATATACCCACTTTTCTAAATTTCAAAGTCTGAAACGGGGAGATAATCTATGAGCCGGGAATCAAGGCGACATGGCTGTGATAATGTAATAAATTCAGTATAATAAAAAATAATAAATTTATCCTTAAATTGAAAATTTCTCCCTCAAAGTATACTTTTCTAGATAAGTATACTTTGCAATGTTGGTGAAATAGGCTACTGGGATCGAGTATGTATGTTTCAAAATCTCATGAGATGATTCAAATATGAGACAAGCGATGTGATTTTGCATCTTGGATTTGTCATGCAATGTAACACAAACTGTGATATTTTCCGTAAATGACGTTGAAAGTTGACAAAATTTTCATAGCAATAGTGGAATTCAATTCTGCATTTGCTCTCAACAGTTCGTCAACGGAAAATACCATAAATTTTGTAAATACTTTTCATGAGAATACACACATCTTCGTAGGTACAAAATCACACGGCTTGTCTCATATGACTGCAACAAATTGGAAATCAAAGACATGGACGTAGATATATTTGGGCTGCCGGCCGAGAAAGGTACCTTATAATATCCAGTGCGCCAGATAAGGAATTAGTAATTGAGTATTGTCACTCCATCATTTCTAAAGCAATTGGGTATTTAAACATTTAAATTGGGTAAAATCAAATCACACTACTGTTTACAAATCAACAGACAGCAATTATTGAATGTTTGCTTCGAAATGAAAACATGTCTTGGCATTTCATTAGAACAATTCTAATGAAATACCAAGATGTGTTTTCTTACAAAATAAGACAAATATGCTATATTTGTGGTCTGTTTATTGTTTTCTGCAGCGTGATAAAGGTACCATACATAAAATTTGTTTTGCTTTTTGATACTCGCTATTTCTGATTTCAATTGGGTTTTTGGCAATTTTAATTGGGTATTTAAGAAAATACGCAGCTTATCTGGAGCCCTGATATCTGTAACAAAGGCACAGCCTAGTCCTCGTGTACACTACCATTGCTGCATCAGGGTAAAGTACTTTTTGTTGAATGATTTCATTTATTGGTGTATAACGGCCTATCAACAGCTAAGGTCATTTAACCCTTAGACCGCTACTCACAACAATTGTTGTTGCTTTTATATCTTGCCTTATTCCTCAATAAAAAACATGTTTTTACAGCACTTCAGAATCATTTCCAATGGAAATGATTCTGAAGTGCTGTCAAAGCATGTTGTAAATTGTTCTAATGTGATGTCAAAGCATGTTTTTTTATGATAAAAATGGAAAACAGCAGACGACAAAAAAAATAAGATAGCGGTCTAAGGGTTAAGGCTAGGCCAATGGGTTCAAACCCGTATTTAACCTGCTGCATTGGGGGGGGGGGGGGGGGGGGGGGTGGGGGGGGGGGGGGGGGGGGGGGGGGGGGGGGGGGGGGGGGGGGGGGAAATCCGAAAATCAGAACGGAATATTTACATTGAAAAAAAATATATTCAGCCCTGAAATTAGAATAACCTAACCTGGAGCCAGGTCCATACTACACCGAAGTCACCTGGCACCTTCCATTAAAAGTAATAGGATCAGGGAAATTGTATTACTCATTTAAGGGGTATAACCAGATTCAACTCTCAAATACAAGACTGCCAAAGACGTACCTGAGGGCCAAACCAGGTCTCTGGTCAGGATTCCAGTAAGGATGAATCCCGATCGTTAAATTACCCATTGCATGCTGCCAACCAATAACTACACTTGGCTAAGTGATTGATTGGCTAAACCTTTTCTCAGCCTATTGCTGGTTGCAGTAAGCATGCCTGAGTGGTTGATTGGCGAACAGTGTGGACTCTGATCAGACTTGAGATCTGGGACTACGTTGAAGGCCATTTGTGTATTATAATTAAAATAATAAAATGTTGATTTTGTATGTCAATTAAATTAACATATGTGACTGTGGCAGGAGAAATGGGGCTTATTAGATGTGTGACCAGTGCAGCTCGTGATCGAATAAGATACTACCGTAGCCCGATAACATAACATACTACCGTAGCCTGATAACATACTACCGTAGGCTGATAACATACTACCATAGCCTGATAACATAACATACTACCGTAGCCTGATAACATACTACCGTAGGCTGATAACATACTACCATAGCCTGATAACATAACATACTACCGTAGCCTGATAACATACTACCATAGCCCGATAACATAACATACTACCGTAGTCTGATAACATACTACCATAGCCTGATAACATACTACCGCAGCCTGATAACATACTACTGTAGCCTGATAATATACTACTGTAGCCTGACAACATTATACCGTAGCCTGATAACATACTACCGTAGCCTGATAACATACTACCATAGCCTGATAACTACCGTAGCCTGATAACATACTACCATAGCCTGACAACATTCTACCGTAGCCTGATAACATACTACCATAGCCTGATAACTACCGTAGCCTGATAACATACTACCATAGCATGACAACATTCTACCGTAGCCTGATAACATACTACCGTAGCCTGATGACATACTACCGTAGCCTGATAACATACCACCATAGCCTGATAACTACCGTAGCCTGATAACATACTACCGTAGCCTGATAACATACTACCGTAGCCCGATAACATACCACCATAGCCTGATAACTACCGTAGCCTGATAACATACTACCGTAGCCTGATAACATACTACCATAGCCTGATAACGATCAAAATTGCTTGTCAGAAGCTTGACAGGTGTTTCATTGATGGAATGGCGGATGCAGTCAGCAGCCTATTTCACCAACATTGAAAGTATGCTTATCTAGCAAAGTATATTTTGAGGGAGAAATAATTTTCAATTTAAGGATAAATTTAATTGTTATTATACTGAATTTATTACATTATCACAGCCAAATTCAGTATAATAATGCTGCATACTTTTAATCATCAAATATATGAAGTCGTTAGTTCTATATTATATAATGCAATCTGAGGAAAATAAATGATTACTCCCTCAAAGTATACTTCTGGACAATTTTGATGAAATCGGCTACTGATCTGGATCTATACTGGCCGCAAAACTTATAGGCTCCATTTCTCCAGCCATAGTACAATATAACAAGTTAGCTGCACACAAATGGTGGCAGTAGAACATACCCGCATTTTCCTTCTAAAACTTCTGTCAACCACAACAAAACGTAACAAAATCGTAAGCAAATGACACATAATTGAAAATAAAATTAAGAAGCCACACCATAGAAAGCCATCAGCCAACAGGGAAAGATAATGCGTTCTGTGACGCAACTTACCAAGCGATTTGTAATGTGATTAGTAGTGTGTGTTAGTTGACGATCAGGATATGAAATAAGCAAAACATGTTAGTGTTAGTGAGTAGAAATGGCACGGTGCAATTACAGTGGAACCTCTCTAAATTGAACACAATAAAACCGTTGTGATCTTATTTTTCATGAGTTTCTTGGTCATTTATATCGGGGGATAATGTCTGTTCATCATCGAATAGCTGACAGCTATGGCTCAGAATGATCAAATGCATGATTTACAGTGAAACATCTCTAAGCCTGACACCCTGGGGACCTCCCAGGGTGTCCGGTTTAGCGAGGTTCCACTGTATATGCTTTCATTGAATATTCACAAAAACATTTTATGCGAAGTAGATCTGAACATTCTGCAAACTACCTTGAAATCAGTTCAGACATCAACACAACACACTTCGATAGTAATGTCTGCATACAGTGTAGATTGCGATGAAACAAGTGAAGGTGAACGATGAGTCACTGCAGCAGCTAAGGTTATATAGAGATGAGACGTCAGTTTAACCCATTTCATGCTGAGGATATGCCATTTTGATTGGGAAAAATCATATTTTCTTTAAATGTGCTTAGAAGTATATGTCGCGACCACCATTTGAACCGTCTCGTTGAGACGGTTCAAATGAGTGGTCACAACATATACTTTCATTGAGAAATAACAAAAATAAAAATAAAATGTTAAAAAAAATAATTCATACCCGTAATGGTGTATTCCGTATGTAATGGGTTAAAGTCTCATCCAAAAGACCTATGAAAGTATTTTCCATGATTTGGAATTGAACTCACAACCTCTGGTATTGAAATCCAGCGCTCTAAACTCTATGCCACAACCCATCTCTAGATCGCAATGAGCCAACTAATAACATGCATGCTTTTTACTGTGAACTAGACATTATGACGTTTTTAAAACATGGATATGCCCCCGTGGCATACTGGACTCAAACTGGAGAAACTCTTACAAACTCTTACACGGACGGACGTACGGAACTTCAAGAGCATCGCAATATGCCGCCCTTGCTATCACATCGGGGGCATAAAAATCACAATTTACAGGGAATGACCAACAGATGGAGGGACAGATGGATGGACGACCAATCCAACTGCAATATGCCACTGGCTCTCGAAGCACAGCCATACAAAATTATTCTACTCAAAAATCTACATATTGAGTAGTCTCCACCACTTTTTGCTGAAATTATTTTGCTATAAATTGTAGTAAGAAAGTGCAAAGTGTACAAATAGAGTAAGTGGGCTGCCATCTGACAAAATGGACATTATAACATCTGTGACAGGCATAGACCCAGACCCGGCTACATATGAGACACGCCCTGCACCTTGTACCCAAGAACATGTGCGATATCTCGCGAAAAATATTTACAAAATTTACGATATTTTCCATAAATGACGTCGGAAAATGACAAAATGTTCATAGCACAATGCGGGGTATTCCGCATTTGCTATGAAAATTTCGTCATCTTTCGACATTATTTATGGAAAAAATCACATTTTTTGTAAATATATTTCAGAAAAAATCGCACAAAGGTACAAAATCGCATGGCGCTTCTCATATTTGTGTAGTGTGACCAGAGCACATGCTGTTGGCCATTTACTCAATGATGTAGGCTTATTGCCATCAATAAAAGTGGATTGTGACTGGAGAAACGGGGCTTATGGATGTTGCGACCAGTGTAGATCCAGATCAGCCTGTGCATCCGCAGTCTGATCAGGAACTGCACTGTTCCCATTCCATAAATGAAACATCTGTCATGTTTCTAACAAGCAAGAATCAGGCTAAAAGAGTGTGCTATTTTATTAGGAGCTACACTGGTCACAAATCCTTTAATCCCCATTTCTCCAGTCACAACCACAAATGACAAGGTTCAAATCACTTAACCCTTCAACACCAGGATCTGCACTTTTTTGCAGACCTGTATAGTGGTATTGGCAAACAGTGTAGATCCAGATGAGCTGGCTCGTCACGAGCCAGCTTATCAGGATCTGCACTTTTTGAAAGTAATTTTCACAATTTTGAGAACAAAAACACCCCTTTTCCTCAAATGGATTAATCTGAAAACCATTTTGTGACGATTGGATTGGTCCGGAAATCAACAAATAAAAATCCATTCGAGTTACTTAGGGATGAAAGGGTTAACGTGCAAGAGGATACACGATTGTAGCGTATGTTGTAAGGTCCATTTTCTCAGCTAGGCCCCACATACTGTTCTGGTTAATCCAATAAATGCACATTTGCTTTTAGGCACATGAATATTTCAAAACAAATGTGATCCGTAGCAAGGGAGAGTGCATCGTAGGTGTTGGCTTTATCTGGCGGGAGAAATGAGCTACTACAGGAAAATATCGCATATCCAGATTTATCCCGTCAACACAGTGCGTATGTGCCGTGAAACACGGTGCCGTGAAACATTTTTGATATCCAGTCAATACAATTTTTGCATTTTACAGCCATTTGAAGGTGTTGACGGGATAAATAGAATAGTAGGTTAGTGCCGTGAATGGGAAAACATATCTGGCGCGGCACGGAAACGGGATGTGCTCGGCAGAGCCTCGCCCATCCCGTTTCCTGAGCCTTGCCAGATATTTTTTCCCATTCACGGCACTAACCTACTATTCAGCCGAGCACATCCCGTTTCCGTGCCGCGCCAGATATGTTTTCCCATTCACGGCACTAACCTACTATTCTCTATATATGTATGTTCATTTTCTGATTATACCAACTAAATGGTATACAATCTCCAAGAGCAATTACAACTGTATGTTGTACTGTTACATGGATATAGCAATATTTATTTTTTATATTTTTGATATATATTTGAATTTCATCTTCATAGTGGAAGAATTTCATGATGCAAACTCATGTAAAATGTGGCTGTGACTGGAGAAATGGCGCTTATGGGTTTTGTGCAGATCCAGATCAGGCTGTGCATCCGCAACGAAACACTCATTATGCTTCTAACAAGCAATATAGATTGTTATCAGGCTACGGGAGTGTGCAATTTGATCGAGAGCTAGACTGGTCACAAATCACATAAGCCACATTTCTCCAGTCACAATCACATGAGGCACTCATTGAGAGGGTCACATTTATATTTCATTCAAAGGTTAAGAAAGAAAGCTATAGACATTAATATAGTAGATATAAAATTAGATAAAAATGTGTAAAAAATGGATGCCCCACCTACAGCTGTGACAATAAGAAATAGCTGTGGTAAAATGTTCCAAGATTGAGAGTAGAAGGAAAACGCACCTGAGAGATCAAATAATAGATCAGAATGCATGGACACAATATAAGGAAGCTACATACCATGAATAAAACATGTACATGTACCTATAATTCCAGCACAAAAATATTTACACAATTCCCTAACATTTGATGGCCCGTAGCAAGTCTCTGTCCAAAATTTATATCCCAGTAAACTCCCACGCCGAACTACTTTCCGTAACCGTGAGGCGCAGTTAAAATAATTCTTACGAAAACGGAAAATAAACACATTTTCTTGATGAATTTATTTCAAATGCTGGAATTATATGGAATGAATGGCCTTTTTGTGAAATTTATCGGGATATAAACTTGGAAAAGTCGCGGGAATACTGGACGAGGCCTTCTGGCCTTCGTCCAGTATTCCCGCGACTTTTCCACGTTTATACCCCGATAAATTCCACAAAAAGGCCATTCATTCCTATACTAACCAATAGGATAAAAAATAAACAATTGGCGATAAAAAATTACAAGTTTCGAAAAAAATACTAAAAAAAATACATTCTTTTTTTTTCTCGAAAATTGTATTTTTTTATCGCCAATTGTTTATTTTTATCGCCAATTGCGAAAGTGGCTTTTCCAAGTTTATACCCCAATAAATTCCACAAAAAGGCCATTCATTCCTATAATGACGGCTCAATTGTTTTAGCAGTTACCATGTTGTGGCAGCCAGATGGATGGACGGACGGACGGACGGACAAACAAGGGTAACACAAAATGCCCACTCCACTATCATGGTGGGGCATAAAAAAGACTATTGCTGATATGCTGCATTAGTCTAAGAAATAATGAGAAAATATGTGACACACCATGACATAACTGACCAATTTTAAGTTTGACACAAGTCAGCTCTTCATTTGTTGGGCTGTTGATAAGACTTGTCCGAGTTTGTACTCGAAGCCCATGATTAAAATCAAGGAGTTTGAATGGTTGAGGCTCTGCTCAGGCTCAGCAAATTAAACTCTTTAATTTTTAATACACATTTGAAAAAACATATTTTCAGCGTTATATAATTGCATAGCCTAATCAGGGCAACTGAAAAACAGATTTTGCTTATTTTTGCATGGCACGTCGCATGATGTAAAATACGAAAGGAATGTGCATGCTACTGTACTATGCAGCTACATTGCGGCATAAAAGCTGGTAATCCTTCCTGTTAGAAATATAATAGCCATCAGAGAGTGGCAGAAGTTATCTCTCTAACACACTGGGAGGTTACTGTGTGAGGCTTGTTCAACTGGCGGCCGTTTCACTAAACTTTGTACGACTGAAATGTTCGTAAGTGCAAATTTAGGATAGTCTGGAAATTTCAATTGGTGTATTTACATTTATTGAGCATAGGCTGCATATGCAGCCTATGATCAATAAATGTAAATCCAATAATTGTTTACAAGAAAACATTGTTACCGGTAATGTGAAATTTACAGACTATGATAATTTTGCACTTACAAACATTTTAGTCGTACAAAGTTTAGTGAAACGGCCCCCAGAACAAAGGGCAAGAACTGTGTATCTCACTATTTAAAAGCTACCATTCTCCCACAAGCTTGGGTCAATAATTAACACTTAGGAATATATTCTATAGGGTATTCAATATATGCTCCCGACACGTCTGGGACGATCATTGAAGGGCGATCACTGTATTTCACCAAACGTTTTCTTTAGGGGATAGACACAATAGAATGAAAAGGTGCATAACACACAGAGTATCATTTAGGACCAAGAAGGAAACAAAGGACAACATTAAAACATTAAACATGATATAGGTCTGAATGAATGAGAGCTATTTGTTGACAATGCATTAGAAAAAAATCTGAACTTTTCCATAAATGGTGTAGAAAGCGACACAAATTTCAAAGTGCAGTAATATTTTGACAATCTTTGACATTCAATTTTTTACAAAAATGTACCGATAAGTTCACGTACATTGTAAATGTTCATTTTTGGCATTTTTGCTATTTATATTAATGCATACTATAGGGGTGAGTGGAAACAGTTGCAGATGCCAAGTCCGGAAAATTATTAAACAAACATTTTTTTCACCCACAAATGCGTAAAAGTGTGAAACATTAGTATTTGTTTCTGCAATTTCAGGAATTTTCAGGAACCTCAAATCCTGATTTCAGGATATATCTGGAAAATTCCCACCCCTGATAATAATATATATGGTGGATCAGCTTATACACAAGCGCCTGCAATAATCTTGCCCAGATTATCAACGACCATCTATTGGCAATGTCCTGCACAAGAGCCTGCATTAATCTTGCCCAGATTATCTATTGGCAATGCCGACTCGCAATCAAGCAATTTGATTGGCTGAGCCTGAACCTCAGGCTCAGCCAATCAAGCTGCTTAATTTCAAGCACAACAATATACAGTGAAGTACAGAAATTGACAAGTACTGGCATGATTGGCACAGGCGGTAGTGTATGTATGAAAGCGATGCTATGAAGATGTGACAAAATCTAGAGAAAAGTGCAATGGTTATGTCAAGATGTCTGCTTACATGGGAAGTTCTCACCATTCTCACCTTCTTTCGCTTTTGACTGACGCTTCTCAGCCTGAAAACATAAAATGGTACAATCGTACCCAAAGTTCAAGCAATATCAAAGTGTTTCCTAAGCCAAATATGAGTGATGACAATAGCAAATCAATTAGTTTGATTTTGAATACAAGATTCAAGTAATGATTAGAAAAGTGAACAGTGATAAACATGTATATCAAATTTTGTTATGATCCGTCAAGGAATCTCTCTAGCTATTGTGTGAACAAGCAGTGTCCGCCCACCCACAGCCGCCTGCAAGTCCAAGGTGAATACATAATACGTCCCATTTTTTCAAACGGGCATATAAAATGGTTTGAACTGTATGCAAACAGTATTTTTTTACTTCTGACAAATCTGATTATTTTCTTTATGACTGGTGCATCAGACCCAGAGAAGCATGCACATGCACACACTCTGTTCGATGTGTACAAGTGTCATTCAATCATTCACTTCACGATGACCTCAGTGTGCCAATTCAGCAGTATCCGCATAATTCACAGAGTAACATATTTGTTATTCTTAATTACAGCAACATACAGTCGAACCTGCTCGGGCGGTCACCTTTAATCAGCGGTCACCGCCGTTAAGCGGCCACTTCAAATTCCCCCCGCGCATTTTTGCTATATAAAACGCTTTCATTCAACGGTCACTCGTCTAACGCGGCCAGCGGTCATTAATTATCGTCCCAAACTAGTGATCCAATTTCATTAAACGGTCACCGCTAATCCCGATTTCAATGTACCCTGCGGCGGTCGTTACCGAAGCGCGAATTAACAATGATGTCAGCAGTCAATGCGGGTAATTAAAACACCAAACACGTCGCGATATTGAGAGGGTATGTTTCACAGGTGCAAATTGTGTTGCCCCCCGAACTGTCGGCGCATTATTGAAAGAATAGCCTATCGCATCCGGGTTCTTGCACCCTTGTCCATCGATTCGTAATTTCTATAGGTTACCGACACAAATGTTGTAAAAAGGAACAGCCCATTGCCAATTACCAAATTGACAATTGAAAACACGAATAGCTGATATAATTGGCGTGTATTGCCCAGGACCGAGTGTAACCGGCTCAAATATAATTTAAGCAAATGGCCTCATATGTCGAATATGAGCCGAATGTCGCACTTATTGACTGCATTTGCTGACATCGCCTATGCATTATTTACATACACAATTGGAAATTAATCCAAATTCGACTTGACCAATACCCGACAAAAAAAATAAAAATAATTCGCATAACTTATCCCACATTTCCGATTATACCACATTATGCCATATTATCTAGTACAATAAGTTGTCTACAATATGAGTCTTGCAGACAGATTAGCAGTTGCAGTAGGCTGTAAAATAACAACAAAAACGTGAACATTGGTGTTTTTATTTGTTGATAGATTTTTTATTTTTTCATTAAATGATATAATTCAACTAAAGATTTGTTACTTGTTAAGAAATCCACTCATTGCATGTTCAGGTTCAATTTTGAAAATATCAAATAAATATAAAGATACACATTTATATTGCATTAAAACATACATATTTAATTAATATGGTACTCTAAATTAATCATTAATATTATTTATTACAATTGTATTATCAAATCAACATACATGTCTATGTTATCTTTATTTTCATTTCAGTTTTCAAAATTTACCTGAAATGTGCCTGAAAACACAACCCTCTATTAAGAGGTCACCTCTGTTAAGCAGCCAGTTTTGTCACTTCCCTTGGGTGGCTGCTTAAGACAGGTTTGACTGTATATGTGTAATAGGAAGAGAAAAATATTCACCCGACCCGGGTCTCAAACCCGGCACCTCCCGCTTACAAGGCGGTCGCTCTACCGACTGAGCTAGCACAGACACACACATTGCCTCCTGAGTTACTAGATCTATACCGTGACATATGTATTTACAAACATATCGGATGATAGAATAAAACAGAGGGTCCTGCAGGAGCTATATTGTGTTTTCACTATGTAAATAGCAAACGTATCATTTACTAAACTGCATGTTTCATAATAACAAATCTGACAATAACAATTTTGATAGGTGATTATTTCACTTCATTATCGTTAGTAGTCAAGTAAATCATTTTCTGAATATAATAAATCATTTTCTAAATATGTTGAAACGACCTCAATGATGTATAAATGACCTCTAACGACCTTTGTTCTTCACTTCACATTTCAGAATCAACCATCGATAGTAATCGGACATTAAGCCATGTTGATCAAATTTTTGATTACCATCTATAATTTATATACCACTGTTCTTGAAATGACCCGACCTCTGGCGACCTTTGTTTCTCACATTACTATCAATTTCTAACATTGTTCACAAAATGGCTTTTGATGTATAAATGACCTCTGGCAACCTTTATCCCTCACCCACCTGAGCGCTGCGATTGACGGGCGGCTGTGTCAATTCGGGAATGTCCACATACTGGTTCCCCTGATATTGCTTCTCCAACAGCTGGTCCGTCTCCTCGTCCGTGTCAAAATCTATACAAGGAAAAGTCGGAAATGTCACGCAGTGTTACTAGTATCATCAACACAAAATGATAGATGCAATGTAGGTTGATATACAGTGAAACCCCACCCGACCTATCAACCAAGCCTCAAATGTGTCTGCTTGGATTTTTTGTGTTGCAAAGACACCAGTGCTGCATTTTAAATGTTGGTAGATTGAATGACATTTGGTCTATCGGCAACAAGGCCATATTCAGACAAGGATTTTGGACAGACAACTATGTACTATGTACAAATGGACTGACAGACAGGGGTATTAACTCTTCGAATCCGACAGGCCGCTGTAGCAGGGTTTGCCAACAGCGCAGATCCAGATGAGCCGGCTCGTAACGAGCCGTCTCATCAGGATCGGCACTTTATGCAAATCATTTTCATATTTTTTCGAACAAAAACACACCTTTTTCATAAATGGACTAATCAGAAAATAATTTTGTGACTATTGGATTGGTCAGGAAATTAGCATATCACAGTCCATTCCAGTTACTTTGGGTTGAAAAGGGCTAAAACATTGTTTTCTTATAGAACAAGAAATGTAAGCCGAGGTCATGTTATTCCCTACATATAGCGCTCATATGAAGCCTGCATTCAGCCACATCAAATTACACAACAGAGACATGCTTATTCGACTGTAATTATGACTGCGACTGGAGAATTGGGGCGTATGACATTTGTGAATATTCAAACTTCTGATCTTCTAGTGCTCTCCTGAAGCTTGACAAGGATCAAAACCATGTGCTAGAAGCATTATGGGTGTTTCATACTAAACAGTGCAGGCCCTGATCAGACTGCACGGACGTGCAGGCTGATCTGGGGTTACTATTTGCATAACCAATACGCCCCATTCTCAGCCACAGTTACGAAAATATAGATTTGGAAAAACAACTTAAAGAATATTCACGTTTAGTCTCAGCTATTGCTATTGGCTAACACAAGATGCAACATGATGCATAATTAATGAGCAACAGATAAAAATCTTACATCAACACATTAGTTACATAACTTATATACAAATTTGTTTAAAAGAAAAGCATTCTGAATTATCACCACTCATTTACATCATGACACAGACTGGGTTTAATTTACGTCAAACATTTAATCAAGATTAGGATATATATGTAGGCCAGACTTATACATGTTTCCGAACTTCGGAACTCACGAGTAACTTCCCTTAAAACAAGGGCATCGTTATCACTAAGCTAATCCCCTCGCTGACAGCCTTGATAACCAGAGGGCCATGATGCCCTAATTCGCTCACCTAACTCCATGAACACCAGGGGAGAATGTGACATTCAGTTCATATGTGTTTTGGACCTTTTGGAGGCCATCATGGATGACATAATCATCCGATTCCGACAAATATTGCACCAGAGCAATCGCCTCATCGATACCTTCAATTTGATATGACATATTTGGTCAAAAATAAAATTTGACCCAACGGGCCACGCCATTTTTGACCCCGGGGTCACCATTTTAACAACTTTGAAAGAGCATTGTACATCGATCATTCCGACCAAGTTTCGTTGAAATCCGGCTAGCGGTTCATAAGAAGATTTTTTTTTAAGAATTTATGCTATTTTTAGATGTCGGCCATCTTGGATTAGCGATGACCTCCATTTTACCCATGAACCATAACTTTTAAGTTTGGCTACCATGGACCAAGCGGTTCATGTGAAGAAGAATTTTGAAATCTCTAATAAAATAACAACCTTTTGACCTTTGGCGGCCATCTTGGATGACATAACCATCCGATTTTGACAAAAAATGCACCAGAGTAATCGCCTCATTGATACTTTCAATTTGATATACAACATGACCATATTCGGTCAAAAATAAAATTTGACCCCACGGGCCACGCCTATTTTTGACCCCGGGGTCACCATTTTAACAACTTTGAAAGAGCATTGTACATCGAGAATTCCTACCAAGTTTTGTAGAAATCCGGTTGGCGGTTCTTGAGAAGATTTTTGAAGAATCTGTGCTATTTTTAGACGGCGGCCATCTTGGATTACGTAATGACGTCATTTTAACAATTTTGTAATCCCCCTACCTAAGGACCATGACCATGAAGTTTGGTGACAATAGGCCCAATGGTTACCGAGGAGAAGACGTTTGAAAATCTTCACGGACGACGACGACGGACACATTGCGGTAACAAGCACCATCCCTAGACACACACTGTAACCCAATATTATTAAAATCAGTGAAGCGGTTCATGAGTTATTGAAAAATGAAAGGTGTTACTAATGTATGTACGCATGTACATGGACTAACAATATACACGTACATACACATACATACGTACGTTCGTACATAGACTAACACTATATCCCCTCTTGCCTATCAGCAAGGGGATAACTACATCTTTGACGTTAGAATTGGTGGAATTTGCAAGTTTGACATAACGTAGCTTAGTTTAGTTCCAAAAACCGGCAATCCGCAATTTGTAACGCTGATGATGCCTTGGAAGTAATTCTAAGGGGAGTCACACATGATTGGCCAAGTCCAGTAATCTATGTATAATGCTGGTCTAAGTGTGTTAACATAAATCCAGTCAGTGTCAAAACATAAACAAGAGCCATGAGATTTTTGTACTCAAGAGCGATATTTCGTGAAAACATTTACCCAAATTGTGATATTTTCTGTAAATACTGTTGAAAGTTGATGAAATGTTCATAGCAAATGCGGAATTATATTCCGCATTTGCTCTGAACTTTTCGTCAACTTTCAACATCATTTATGTAAAATATAGTTAATTTTGTAAATATTTTTCATTAAAAGTCACTCATGTTAGGTACAATATCTAATGGCTGATCTCATATGGATCTTGCATGAGCATCATTCCTGACCTTTCATAAAAAAATACATGAGAGACAAACAGGCCTACAAACTAGGACAGTAATGATACACCCCGATAAATATAACGAGTGATCATGAAAGCTCAACATAGCCGTTCTTCTCATGGTGTACCCCTTATATTTCATAGAAGTCTTTTTTGTTAGTCATGATTTAAACAATGTTACTTTATTCCACTATATGTTCCTTAGCCATTGTGCTTGACATTGTCCAGGAGATAAATTCACGTAAGCGTAAATACGTTTGTCTAATCCTGTTTCAAACTGCGTGTATCACATGTTCTTGTATGTATATCACTATCATATTGAAATAAATATTGTTTAAACTAATAATACACCCAGTAAATACGTCATATAGCAAGTCATTATATATGTATCTGTCAAATGATTTGAGACATTTTGCTGTGTATGTGAAATTTAATTTTTATCCCGTCAACACAGTGCGTATGTGCCGTGAAACACGGTGCCGTGAAACATTTTTGATATCCAGTCAATACTATTTTTGCATTTTACAGCCATTTGTAGGTGTTGACGGGATAAATAGAATAGTAGGTTAGTGCCGTGAATGGGAAAAAATATCTGGCGCGGCACGGAAACGGGATGTGCTCGGCAGAGCCTCGCCCATTCCGTTTCCTGAGCCTTGCGAGATATTTTTTTCTATTCACGGCATTAACCACTATTCTCTATCTATTTTCCTTATTTCTGAACCAAAGTATATGTTGTGACCACTCATTTGAACCGTCTCGGCAAGACAGTTCAAATGAGTGGTCACAACATATACTTCTGATGAGAAATAAAGAAATTCTTGAGCCTTGCCGGATATTTTTTCCCATTCACGGCACTAACCTACTATTCTCTATTTATATATACAATCAATGACTTCACAAATATTCCTATTGTAGACAAGGCGACCGCCGGGGTGTGTCTCAGACACCAAATGAGGCAATCGCCATGAATGTCAAGGTCACCAAGGTCAAGCTCACAATATGAGTCCGAAATTAGTGATATGAAGGTTTGGTCATAAAGGTCAAGGTCACACAAATGACACTGGGTGGATAGCCATCAACGTGAGGAAGCTATTGGTGACGTTTGGTAATGATCCGACTAACGGATCAAGAGATATTCAACATTTGGACCTACATCAAAAATTAATAACACGTCACCAAGGTGATGGTCAAGGTCACCGGAATGACACTGGATGGATAGCTATCAATGTGAGGAAGCTATTTATGAAATTTGGAGATGATCCGACTAGCAGATCAAGAGATATTCAACGTTTGGATGTACATGTATGTCCAAAATTACTGACATGAAGGTGAATAGCCATCAATATGAGGAAGCTATTGATGAAACGGATCAGGAAGTATTCAACATTTGGACGTATGTACAAAATTATTGACACAAAGGTTAAGGTCACCAAAGTGAAGGTCAATGTCACCCGAATGACAATGGGTGGATAGCCATCAACGTGAGAAAGCTATTGATGAAATTTGTTAATGATCATACTAATGGATCAAGAGATAAGGGAAATTTGGCTATGTCCAAAATATTGCCCTTAGATTTGCATCAGATAAAATATACTGAAAGTTATGTTGCGCTATGGCAAATTAAATACCACACGAAGCTGCAATTAGGGCAAAACAGAAATTGCTATGCCAGATACAATTTTCCAAATTAGCTGAATTCTATCATTTCAGAAAAAAAGTATCTCAGAAACCAATAATGCAAACGACACAGCAATATATACTCACGGACAAAAGTCGTGTCCCCTTCACTCTATTGTTGATTGTGGACAATGTATTTGAGATAGGCAGGGATTCCGCTGGCGATCGCCACTTTCACAATTGGCGATAAAAATAAACAATTGGCGATAAAAATAAACAATTCGATAAAAATAAACAATTGGCGATAAAAATAAACAATTGGCGATAAAAAATTACAATTTTCGAAGAATTTTTTTTTTTATCGCCAATTGTTTATTTTTTATCCTATTGGTTATTCTTCTGGTTTTTTTTTGAAGTGGCGATTTTTTTATTTTCCCCAGCGGAATCCTTGGATAGGTGTTGAACAATTTTATCAAGAAAATCAAACGTCGCAACGTCTATCATGTCAGATTAAGTTTCTGTTATTATCTAAAACTAAATCTGATGGCGATGTTAGTTTTCAGATATGCATACAACATGATTGTGTTTCGTTTCCGACGTTTAGAATTGTAGTCAAAGACGTCAAGTCAGTAAAATTAGTTTAGGACGTCAACATCATTTTGGTCATTCTTTCGTTTCGGTGTTTGTTAATAACGTCTGAATCATCCGAATATTGTTTGCAACAATATGTGTAACCTTGGTAACCAGAATAACCATGGTCATCCACCCCAGCGAGACGTTTTGGAAACTCTAACATGGTGACGTCATTTTCTGACCATTTCTCACAGCTTTGACTTGCCGTCGTAGACACCATGCTGGCGTCATGTTTGAAATTGTGTGTTTTAATCCATCCGGGGAATCAGGGTCAGTAGCCTATTTCATCAACATTGCAAAGTATACTTTACTAGCAAAGTATACTTTGAGGGAGTAATCATTTATTTTTCCAGAAATGCATTATTTCACATAGAACTAAATGCATATATTTCATGATTAAAAGTATGCAGAATTATTATACTGAATTTATTACATTATCACAGCCATTAAATGGCTGTGATAATGTAATAAATTCAGTATAATAAAAATTAATAAATTTTTAAAAAAATTGAAAATTTCTCGCTCAAAGTATACTTTGCTAGTAAAGTATACTTCGCAATGTTGATGAAATAGGCTACTGGGATCACGTGGTTTCTGAAACCAATTTTCCGACACGACGTTTATTTCTTACATTCACATGCTCTAGTTTTTATTTACATTTACGGTAACCAATTCTTCGTCAAAACGACAGAATTATGAGATTAAAGCCGCCTGTACAATAAAGGGCAACGTGTACCGCATTTGCTGCGGTATATTTCATAAACATATGTCATTCCATTAGAAAGATATTAAAGGAAATCTACTGCTGTCAAACCATGTTTTTTATGAGATCCTGATGAGCCTGCTCGTTACGATATGCAAGTAATTTTTATATTTTTCGGAACAAAAACACCCCCTTTTCATAAATGGACTGGTCTGCAAATAACTTTCTGACGACTGGATTGGTCGAAAAATTAACATATCAAAATCCATTCCAGTTACTTTGGTCTGAAAGGGTTAATTAGAATTAGTTCCTGAACTATCTGGTACCCCTCCAGGGTTCAAGATAGCCTTTGAAATAGGCATAAGTTTTCACTAAATAATTGAGAAAATAGACCATTTTTTTCCAAAATTTCTATTTTATATAGTGAAAAACTTCTCCCTCAAATCAAAATAGGAAGAAGTCAGTCAATTTAGGAAGAGAATTTCGCCCACTTCGCCTGTAAACTTCTCCCTCAAATCAAAATAGGAAGAAGTGAGTCAATTTAGGAAGAGAATTTCACCCACTTCGCCTGTACACTAATCCCTCCCCCACGTACATAATGAAACGGAGTAAAAGAAACATTGATGTTGAGGGAAATATAGGTGTATCATTACTGCCCATATATGAATAACTTGGGTCATGCATCTACACACGGCCACAAGCGTGAATATGCTACATCTACCTCCATCTCTGGTCTGGTGGGCATACGCGTTTTTCGTTGGAACTTCGTTGTCGCTGCAAAAGTCCTCCGACGAGTACTGAGATTCGGAGTTTCGCCGATCGCTATGACTATCCTGAGCGTAAGCGAACGAATTACTATCGCTGTACATGCTTACACTGTCGACAATTCGCACGTGACTCAAGTTCACGTCAACGTCCATGTATTGACTAGTTTCGGAATGCACCATAGAATCGTCTTTCGGTATCTGGCTATACTTTTTGCCCTTTATCCGCCGTGTGTAGCGAACATTGTCTATTTCATCGAATTCATCGTCGCTGTCGTAGCCTAGAAAGAATTAACGCAGCATGCAAACATGCAGAAACAAAATGGACGTTATGCTAACCAACAAGAACACAAAATAACGTCATAACAAACTAGGCTGCCAGCAAACAAAAATGAGACACGCTGTACGATTTTGTACCCAAGAACATGTGCGATATTTCATGAAATTTTTGTATATAGTTTCTGTAAATGACGTCGAAAGTTTACAATATTTTCATAGCAAATGCAGAATGCAATTCCGCATTTGCTATGAAAATTTCGTCATCTTTCATTTACAGAAAATATCTCAGTTTGTGTGAATATATTCCATGAACAATCGCACATGTCCTTAGGTACAAAATCACATGCCGTGTCTCAAATTACCTTATGGAATCTCAATCTTGCTCATTGTATAGTTGATTACTTACTATTATTTATTATCACTACAATCAGTAAGGAAACTTCAAGATTAAATGGCAAACATTGTAGCCCCGATCAGGTGTAAATGTCTAATGGTATCTTTTGTTTGCTGGCAACCCGTTTCAAATGTTTGCTCTAAATGCGACATTCTAGATATTTCAACAACTTCATAACAATACGGATAAAACATGCATTAGGCCGTACAAAGTTCTTTCTCTGTTAAGCGTCCGCATGCAGCTGGTTCGGAGAGTGGTTCTGTGAAAAAACAAATAAACTCTGCATGCTATTTTACACTATTTACTGGTGAAGTATTATGAAAACTGATTGGGGACGTGTGCACGTTTTATATCCGTTCATGAATTTACACTTAACAAGTATAATTAGAGTATTTTCTTCTGATTTTTGATGGCGGAAATTTCAATTTATGCTAAAAACTTCCTCAACCCTTTGCAGACTGCAAAGGGTTGAGGAAGTTTTTAACATAAATTTACATTTTTGTTTTCAAGACCTAGTTTGTTTTTACCGGATACGTAGGTAGATTTTGGCTATCTGGGTGGATGCTTAACAGAGAAAAATAATCGTATGGCCTTATTGCCATAAAACACAAAAGTTCATCCTTTCAGTTGCAATGCTGCACCCTGTTGCTAATTACACTGGATTAAGATTGTAACTATTAGAAATGCAACAGAAAGAAGGCAGTCAGAAATCAAGATAAGAAATGAAAAGTTCCCTGCACATTCAAGCTATTACATATAAGTACGAAAGAACAGGCAATGCTATGTAAATGGTATCCATGCATGCAGTCGGAGTTCGAGATACGGTGCGTATTGGCGTATTTTACGGACTTATTTTAGCAGAAAACACATTGATTATTGATAAAAGTGGGAGTACAAAATATTCACAGCAATGTGAAAATACGCATTGATTTTCAAATTTAGTAGTGAAAATACGGTAATAAAGTTGAAAATTTACTTCGTTGAGCTGCAAAATGCACTGTTTGCTTTTTGCAGCTCAAATGAGTGAATTAAAAAAAATATCACTTGTTCCCTATTTAATAACGAAAAAAAAATCAGAAATACATTTGTAAAAGTAAAATACGAATTGAATTTGAAATCTGGGGGTTATAATACTCTTTAGATACAAAACTTATCTGGAGCAATGTGCAGTTTAGTTGAGAATGAGACTTGATAGGTTGAAAGTAGAAGGGTTTGCTGAAGAGCTCAGTCATACAGATCTCACTGATGCGTCGGCATAAAATGGTTCACGTCAGAAAATGCACCTATTTCCTGACGAGAGGCCACTCACAAGGTGCATGACCACGTGGTTACAACAACAACAACAATGGCTGAAAGAGAGGAAAGCGCACCCACTCCAAAGTAAGTATTATTTGATAGTTTCATTAATATGCAACTGATTTTGATGAAATATGGCGCAGCAAACGCATCTTCATGAGCTGCATTTGATGGTCTCGCATCTTTTGCACATACTTAAATGTCCTTTTTACGAAGGATCAATTTCCGTGACAGTAAACACGGAAATCGATTCTTCGCACAAACGACAGAAGTTTCGGCCAAAGTACCGAGACTACCAAATGCAGCTTAACAAGACGAAGTTTGATACGCCATATTTCATCCAAATATGTTACGTAATATGGATAATATAAAAGAATACGCACTTTGAATCAGAGGCCAGAGGCGTTTCAGGAAATTTCAGTGATTGTTGTTGTTGTTGTTGTTGTTGTTGTAACCACATGATCATGCACCTTGACTAAGCTCTACTTACAGTTATAGCATAAACACATTTTTTGATTTAATAGATGAAAATGTGTTTATGCAGTATCTTCTGTTTGTAGCTGAATGGGAATTTGTAAGGAATCCGGCGCATATTTCAACATGAAACATGTACGCTAATGCGGATGCAGCCCCAGTGAATATGGAAAAGTGCAAGCTTAATAATGGGTTTAACGTCCCAGCAACAGCTATGGTCATTTAGGGATGGGACCTCGGTTTCAAGTCTCATCCGAAAGACCAGTGGGATAGAAACACTATGAAAGTATTTTTTAGGTTTGAACCCACAACCTTCAGATTGGATGTCAGATGTTCTAGGCCACTCACAAACCAACACCAGTGGATATGAAACATTGGTTTCAAGATCTGATTTGATTTATTTGTGTTTAACGGCCTATCGACAGCTAAGGTCATTTAAGGTCAGGACCGCCACAGGTGGAAGACTCGGACCTATGACACCAAAAATATGCCTATTAAAAAAATCCCATTACCCCACCCACTTGGTCTCGTATATAACCATCTTCTATTTATAGAAGGTGGGTATAAATATGGCTATTATAGAAAGAGCCTCTCTTTTCCGATTCGCACAAACACAATAAACATCGATTAAATGTATGAAATATGTCTCTGGCAATCGATAAAGGTATTAGGTGTGTGAATATACTCACTTCAAATCGCTGTTTCAAGTATTTATTGAGTTATTCGCGTTTTGATTACCCCATCCAAAGCGAAAGTTGCGTGTACGAAAGAATCTCACACAGAATCGGAGGCCGTCCGGCGTGGATTATTGGTCATATTTGGCCGATAGCTGATCGCCAGCTCAAACTAAAGTGGTGCACCATGACCATATACATTAGAAACTTCAACCATACAAAGTTCAATCCCGCATTTAACCTTCTGCATTCAAGAAGTACCAGTACAGGCTAATAATTCCAGCACAAACATATTTACACAATTCCCCAACATTTGATTGGCCCGTAGCAAGTCTCTGTCCAAAATTTATATCCCAGTAAACTCCCATGCCAAACTACTTTCCGTAACCGTGAGGCGCAGTTAAAATAATTCTTAAGAAAACGGAAAATAAACACATTTTCTTGATGAATTTATTTCAAATGCTGGAATTATAAGGAATGAATGGCCTTTTTGTGGAATTTATCGGGGATATAAACTTGGAAAAGTCGCGGGAATACTGGACGAAACCTTCAGGCCTTCGTCCAGTATTCCCGCGACTTTTCCAAGTTTATACCCAGATAAATTCCACAAAAAGGCCATTCATTCCTATAGTGGGTCCAAGTGTGACCACAGGTGATCGGCATGTTGATAGGATAGTGTACTGGTATTATACTTTTTTAGACATCAGGGCTCCAAATAAGGAATTAGTAATTGAGTATTGTCACTCCATCATTTCTGAAGCAATTGGGTATTTCAAAAATTTAATTGGGTAAAATAAAATCACACTACTGTTTACACATCAACAGACAGCACTGATTGCTTCGAAATGAAAACTTGTCTTGGCAAGATGTTTTATGAAATACCAAGATGTGTTTTCATTGAAACTAAGAAAAATATGCTATATGTGTGGTCTGTTTATTGTTTTCTGCAGCATGATAAAGGTACCACACATTTTTTATTGCTTTTTAATTCTCGCTACTTCTGATTTCAATTGGGTTTTTGGAAATTTTAATTGGGTATTTAAGCAAATACGCAGCTTATCTGGAGCACTGAGACATGTAGAAAAAAAATTGTAGTCATTCTATAGAATTATAAAATCAAGGCTTTGAACTCTGTGTGCCTCAATTTTACCATCCCCAGCTTCTTGAAATCCTGATCTGGTTTGTTCAGTTTAGTCTTGAGAATTTTAGTGAAAGCGCGATACGAAGTCTTGTCTGACCTAGCATAGTCGGGTGACTTGTGTCAGGTTTTCTGGCTGGTATGGCTTCTGTGTGTAAAATGCTGATTATGTGTCGGTTTTATTAGGCGCCGGTGGGCCTTAGCTCTGTGTAGGCATTAGAAATAATGGGATTTTATGAGAAATGGAAAAGATATTACTTCTTGAAACTGGTGATGGTGAAATTGTGGCAATGAGGCATGCTATTTTTTAATTATTTATACTAATTAAATGCGTCACCTAACAAAATAATAATTTCCACAGATTATAAAGTATGATAATTTTACATAAAAAAATAAATACAGAGAATAAATAGTAATGTCTGTTAGTGTTTTAATTAAACATGGTTATCGCCCCTGATATCAGTGTGCAAATTTACGTCTGATATAAAATGTATAATAATGCCAATTATTACGTGGGGTAATGGTGAATGAATTATTGTTTTGCAAGAAAATGTCTCAGATGATGTCTGATATGAAGAACATTTGTGCCTACTGAGTGGGCATGTAGCATGTTGGCACGTTTTATTTCTTTACACATGTCTAAAAAAGTATACTGGTAATACACTATCCTATCAACATGTCGATCACCTGTGAGTGTGACAACTTACACCCACAGAACATGACTGTATCATTCATTCAGATCCATCCTTGATCATTTTCAGGCTTGTCTATCCCATTAACCCATTTCATGCTGACGATATGCCATTTTGTTTGTGGAAAATCCTAAATATTTTCTTTATATGAGCTCAGAAATATATGTCATGACAACCATTTGAACCGTCTCGTTGAGACGGTTCAAATGAGTGGTCACAACATATAAGAAAAATAAAAATAAAATATTTCCAAAATTTCATTTCCGTAAAGGTGTATTCTGCATATAATGGGTTAAAAGTGAGTTTGTAAAAAATAAAAAGAAGAAATATGTGTACATGTATTTACACAAGAATTCTGCGGAATCAAATGTCTCGCCTTGTTCCGCCTTGACCTTGACCTTGACCCTGGGGCTTTGACCTTGACCCTGGGGCCCCGACAATAGTCCTATATTCATCTACATAACATAGTAAAGGTATGTATAAAGTTTGATGACTGTAGCTGATAAGGTGTTGAAGTAATGACCGCAACACGAAAACTTAACATTGAATGATGACGCCGCCGCCAACACTGCCGCCGCCGATGACTCCGGAAAAGCAAAACCTATGTCTCGCTTTCCACTTTCGTGGGCGAGACAAAAATGGTGTAAATCTACACTGTAAATGTTGATTACTACGGTGTAATGGCTAGACTAATCTTCTGACAGGATTGGCAGTAAAATGGGCATAAACAGTTTGGAATCTGGTGACAAGGTTCCATGTTAGACCAGACAGATAGACAGACAAACGGACACAGTGGTGATTGCTACATCAACCCACCTTCTAGTGTGGTTTATACACTAATCTACATTACTGTAAGTGATACTACCAATATTACAATTGACACATGTATGCACCTGATGCCATCTATAATAACAATGAACAAACACCATCAGTTTTCCTACTGTCTGTTCCAAGTTTTGCTGCCGACGAACATTTGGCCATTAATACACATTAAATCTAAAAAAATAATTAAAAGAAAGTACTTTTTCATCAATAACAAAAAAGTCACCCTCCCCAAAATATTGATTTTATTGCGAAAAAACGATTTTCAAATGGGAATTTAACATGGAGAGTCAATTTCCAAAACATTTTGTTTTTTCATCCTGAAGGATCAAAAAACAAAAAGATTTGGAAATGAACCTGGCGAGATAGCTTGAAAATGATGTAACTAAGAAAACAAAAGTTAGATTTTGAAAATCGGTCCACGAATTAAAAACAAATCTATTTTTAGCCCCCATGTTAAATTCCAATAGGAAATTCGTTTTTGCGCAATAAAATCAATATTTGATGGAATTTCATCAAATCAATTTTTTCGGGGAGGGTGACTTTTTTTGTTATTGATAAAAAAGTACTTACTTTTAACTATTTTTTAGATTTAATTGGTTTAAATAGCCAAAAGTTTGTCGGCAGCAAAACATGGAACAGACAGTAAATACCGTATTTCGATGTGTATTGCGCGCACTTTTTCACCCGCATTTTTAATCCAGAAGTCACCCTGCGCGTTATAGGTAGGTGGATAAATTTAAAAAAAATCCTACTGATTTTTGCCAGTTTTACGCTTTTTTTATCAAACAAAACAAGCCCGGAAACGGAAATATCAATTTTTGAAAGGCGTCCGCTATGAAGTTGAAATACACTAGTAGGATACACTAAGCGTAGTAACAATACGCATCAAATGTGCCGAATAATAAGCAAGATGATCTGGATATACACAAGCCGCAAATGTCATAAGCCCCATTTATCCACATTGGGCGTTTGGTTTGGTTTTCGAAGTGACGTCACACGTCTGCCATTCTGTGAATAATTAATGAGGACCGATTATCTCAATCCCATAAGCGCTTGATGTAATATTTTAGATGCTAAATCAAGCGTCGCGCACATTCAGATCACACTCAACAGAGCTCCAGTTAAGGTGCGCAATTTTACCAACTTGGGGTGAAATGTTGTTATTTCTCCATCTAAAATGGCAAGTTGGGAGTGCTTTAGAATCGTCTCATTGAGACGATTCTAAAGCACTCCAAACTTGCCATTTTTGATGGAGAAATAAGAAATTTACCTCCAAGTTACGCATCTTAACTGGAGCCCTGCACTCAGTAACATTCGATAATGGTCATTGCTAGGTTACCGACTGACTGTGTTACTATTTTTGGAAAGTATTGACAAGTATTCACGCATCAAGACCTTATGACATGTGCGACCAGCATAGCCCCTGAGTCGCCTGCGCATACACTGATATGGGGCTATGTTGGACTGTCGTGTATTCAGGTAGTAGTAGTACCGTATAATATCGGCGACCGTCTATTTTTCAACCTAATCAATAAACAGTGAATACAGTAACACACTATCTGTACCTACGTATATCGACTGTGTGTCCAGTGTCAATACATGTATTTGGCTGGGCGGAATTGTTTATGGCCCGTTTCTCATGTGCAGGTCACTAGTAGTGTTATTTGAATATCGCCTTGGGGAAGCAGTTTGACACATGGCTGCTGTGTGTTGGCTGGCGATTACGGGTAATATGTTATATACATGAATGGTCAATATGGTGGAATTATATACAACAAATTTCTTCGTAAGTAGGTTCAATAAATTGATTACATGCATCGTGAATTTTTAATAAGCATATTAATCAGTAAATACCAATAAATACAACATAATTTTAGACCATATAAAGTCTAATTTTTGTCACTGATTAGCAGCATCGAGAGAGCCTAACAGCACACGTTCAGCATTGTGTGGATGTGAATTCGGAAAGCAATTGTCTTATACACGGGACGGAATTTCCGCCAAATTTATTTTGTGAAAACTATTTTTTCCCCCCGATTTTTTTCTCCAAAATATAGATGCGCGTTGTACGCCAGTGCGCTCAATACACAGAGAAATACGGTAACTGTTCACCGACTAATATCTATCTCTATATGACATGCCCTGGAAAATAAGGACTTTATTCCTGATGGTCTTAAGGGTTTTCAAAACTTTCCCGAAATTCAAGGGATTGATCACGATTACATGGCCATCACGAAACACAATTTGAATATGTTTTATATAGACCCCATTACTGCAAATGGTCATGATGAATTAAAGGATCACTATTGAAAACCCTGCTTCATTGATTGAGTAGCAAACATAGGTATAGATAGGTCAATTATGAAAAGTGAAGGTGAATGGATTTAACGTCCCAGCAACAGCTAGGTCATATACAGACGGGACCACGGTTTTAAAATCTCATCCGAGATACCAGTGGGATGAAAATACTATGAATGTAGTTTTGATGCCCAAGGTGACGTTTGAACCCACAACCTCCAGATTGGAAGTCAGGTGTTCTAACCCCTAGGCCACGACCAAACGGATGGGGTTGAAAAAAATAATGAATCGTGTACCCTGTTTGAGCCAAACAGAATTCGACTATATTAGCTGGCTGACAAAGTGATGGGCATCTGATTTCCACAGATAAGATTTTGGTCGTTTCTTACCCTTTACCATGATTGATTGATTGATTTATTGGTGTTTAACAGCCTATCTAAGGTCATTTAAAGCCAGGCAAATGGGTTCGATCCCGCATGTAACCTGCTGCATTGGGGAGAAAATCCCAAAATAAGAACGCAATATTTACATCGAAATAAATATATATAATGAATCGTGTACCCTGTTCGAGCCAACGGAATTCAACTGTATATTAGCTCGCTGACAAAGTGATGCTTATCTGAGTTCCATAGCTAAGATTTTGGTTGTGTTTTACCATTTACCCTCTAAAGTTACTCAAAACATTTGTCTAGCTGTAGACAAGTAACTCCCAGATCTCCCGGATCGACCGTAAATTACAAATCATACAGTCGAAACCCTCTAAACCGGACACTCGGGAAAATATAGATGTTTACCTTAGATGTGCTTCGCTGTTATGCATCTCTGAATACAATGACCTTTCATGATTGCAAAACACTAGAATGTGTAATGAAGTGCTCACATGTCTTTTTTACAGTGGAACATCTCCAAACTGGACACCCTGGGGACCTCCCAGGGTGTCCGGTTTGGAGAGGTTCCACTGAATGCGATTTGCTAATCTGCAGGGAGAAGCTATGGATGGCACCATAATTGCTATGGATGATCTGGTGGTTTGGCACAGTTGTATGTTACAATTAACTTTTGTCAAGCTCATAGACTGTAACAGTTCATTACACAATTAGTAATATAGGAATGAATGGCCTTTTTGTGGAATTTATCGGGGTATAAACTTGGAAAAGTCGCGGGAATACTGGACGAAGGCCGGAAGGCCTCGTCCAGTATTCCCGCGACTTTTCCAAGTTTATATCCCCGATAAATTCCACAAAAAGGCCATTCATTCCTTATAATTCCAGCATTTGAAATAAATTCATCAATAAAATGTGTTTATTTTCCGTTTTCTTAAGAATTATTTTAACTGCGCCTCACGATTACGGAAAGTAGTTCGGCGTGGAAGTTTACAGGGATATAAATTTTGGACAGAGACTTGCTACGGGCCAATCAAATGTTAGGGAATTGTGTAAATATTTTTGTGCTGGAATTATTGACCAATAAATTAGGTAACAACACATAGTACGGTATCATATGTGACTGGAGAAATGGAGCTTATATGTTTTTGTAACCAGCATTGATCCAGATCAGACTGTGTATCCACACAGTCTGATCAGGATCAGCACTGTTCACCATTTGATCAATGAAACACCTGCCACACTTCTGACAAGCGATATAGATCGTTATCAGGCTACAGGAGCGTGCTACTTGATCAGGAGATACACTGGTCACAAATACCATAAGCCCAAATTCTACAGTCACAGCCAGGTATTATTGTGAAATACCGGTTGATAGACAGTGGTTACAAACAAACCTTTAGGTGTGTGGTAGACCTTGCCTTCTGTCTGGGGATTCTCCAGCAGTTTGTCCTTCTCATTCTCCGAATGGTAAACTGGAATTTTCATTTTTTTTTCATCCAAAACATGCTTTGACAACACTTTGGAACCATTTCCAGCTGTCAGACCATGTTTTTATTAAGAAAAAGACAAACTATAAAACAACAGACAACAATTTTCATTTCCCGCATTCTCTCTGACCTTTTGCTTTTCGGTGGCCATACTGGATGATGTAATCATCCGATTTCGTTTTGATATATGACATGAACATATTCGGTCAAAAATGAAATTTGACCCCTATTTGACCCCGGGCCCCGCCCATTTTTGGTCCTTGGGTTACCATTTTAACAAATCTGAATAAGCATATCAATCATTCCTGCCACGTTTCGTCGAAAAAGAAGATTTTTAAGAATTTTACCTGCTTTTCTATGGTGGCCATCTTGTATTATGCTACAACCTCCATTATAACAAGTCGGAAATGGCCTCAATCTGTCATCCCTGTGTTTGTTTGTTTGTTGCGGTTTAACGGCCTATCAACAGCTAATGTCATTTAAAGCCGGGTCAATGGCTTTAGTAAATCCCATATACCGCCAAGATTCTAATAGACGCTCATGCTCTAATAGACGCCCACCCCCCACTTTTACGCCCACCCCCCACTTTTTACGTTTAAAATTACCAATTTTTTTGGCTGATTTTCACGAAATTAGTGCCTCTAATAAACGCCCAGTACTAACTTGAAACGAAATCGGAGATAATTGTTTGGCTGATTTTCACGAAATTAGTGCCTCTAATAAACGCCCAGTACTAACTTGAAACGAAATCGGAGATAATTGTCCAACTAGATTTCTTTTCTTTCCAGTATTTCGAAGGCAACTTCCTTGAAAATCGTGAAAAAAAACATAATTGCTACTTTCACTTTCAAAAGCGGAAGCGAAATTCGACTGTTTCCGGTGTCACAGTAAATTCCTCATCAGCAGTAGCTATGTGCACGGACACAGGGTGATCAGAATTTACACGGTTACGGAGACGCCATTTTCAAAGCATCTAAAACCCATCTCATGTTGGATTGTTGGCAGATATTTCCTAGGAGATGAGCAAAAATAAATATGTCTTGTTCTGGACGTGGCCCGAAATTAATCACACTGATACGGACTGAAATGTCCACAGGCCGAAACGTCCATGGTCTGAAACGGTGACAGTCCGAAACGTCCATAGGCGTAAATCTGATCAACATTAATGATTGACGCTGGCTTGATATATACATTAACAGTATTTTAACATTTTTACCTAGTGTACCATAATGACCAAAGTGGGCCGAAAAGTCTTGGTCCAAAATGTCCATAAACTGACAGACAGAACAATCAAGTCCGTCAGACATTTGAGAGTAACATCTAATATATATGTTTTTGTTTCAGATAGTAGAAAATCGTATATTTTTTTATCATTTTCCCTCTGCTCTTGCACTTGCCTCTATTAAACGCCCACCCAGGACTTCGGAGCCAGTCGTGATTCTAGTAGACGCCCGGGCGTCTATTAGAATCTTTACGGTATTACCTGTACAAGTACATGTACATGTTCAAGTACATGTATAAATGGTGGGGGGGGAATCCCAAAATCAGAACTGAATATTTACAAAGGAAAAAATTATATTCAGCCCTGAAATCAGAATAATCCTGATCTATAGTGCCAGGTCCTCGCCACACCAGAATCACTTGGCCCCCTCCCAAAAGCAGCAGGATCAGTAATAATCTTACTACTTTTATAATGGACAATAACCCAATTCAACTCACAGGTAACAAAAGTGCCAAAGACAAAAAACGTACCTGAGGGCCAAACAAGGCAAATCATGAGGAACCCCTACTGTTAATTTACGCCGTCGCATTCGCCCGACCAACCACCCCGTGAAGTTTGACAAACATCAACCCAGCGGAGCAGGAGAAGTAGACGTTTGAAATTTTAGACAGATAACGACTGATGGACAAAAAGCAGTAAGAATATTGAGGCTCCCAGAGCTCCAGACAAGGTGCGTATTGGTGTATTTACGCACGCACTTACTTTATCAGAATACGCATTGATTATCAAAGGTGGGAGTACAAAATACTCACAGCAATGAGAAAATATGCATTGATTTCCTATCGAGTAGTGAAAATACTGTAAGAAAGTTGAACATTTACTTAGATGACCAGTGTTTGCTTTTTGCAGCTCAAATAAGTGAATTTTTTAATTTGCTTTATTTTTATCATTTGTTTCCTATTTAAAAAGGAAGAAAATCAATAATACATTTGTAAAAGTAAAATGCGCATTGAATTTGAAATCTGGGGGTACATGTATAATACTTTTTAGATACAAAACTTATCTGGAGCTCTGGCTCCTATTGCCAAACAGGAACAATGGAGAAACCTGAGAGTACCTTTATCATGTTCGCGGCTCACCAACTCGATATTTCTCCGTCGTTCAAACTCCTCGCGAGAGTGGATGACTTCGTGTGTTGACTGGCCTCGCGGAATCACCTTCTCATCATCTCTGCAAGGTCAACATGTACAGTGGAACCTCTCTAAATCGGACACCCTGGGCGGTGGTGCCCAGGGTGTCCGGTTTAGAGATGTTCCACTGTAAATCAGACATATGACTATGCCCAGGTATGGCTGTGTTTTGCGAACTTGAACAGGCATAATTATCATCATAACTATACACCAATGACCAGACTGCCTGCGTGTCCAGTTTAGAGAGATTCAACTGTACATGTTTCATACAAGGAATCACCACAGGTGGAAGACTCGGACCTATGACACCAAAAAAATGCCTATTAAAAAATCCCATTACCCCACCCACTTGGTCTTGTACATTACCATCTTCTATTTATAGAAAGGTGGGTAAGAATATGGCTATTATAGAAAATGCCCTCTCTTTTCCGATTCGCACAAACACAATAAACATTGATTAAATGTATCAAATATGTCTTTGGCAATCGATAAAGGTATTAGGTGTGTGAATATACTCACTTCAAATCGCTGTTTCAAGCATTTATTGAGTTATTCGCGTTTTGATTACCCCATCTAAAGCGAAAGTTGCGTGTACGAAAGAATCTCACACATAATCGGAGGCCGTCCGGCGTGGATTATCGGTCATATTTGGCCGATAGCTGATCGTCAGCTCAAACTAATGACGTGCACCATGACCATACAACGTTCGTCCAATTCTGATCGTTCACCGATCTAAAAAACACTTTTTTGTCAATGCACCATCTTCCATAATACAACCGGAAGCGTCTATGTAAAGAACATCTCTGATTGGCTAAATCTAAACTGTGATGACGTCATTCAACCTATTTCGGGATTCCGGAAGACATAATCTGATGTACGCGAATCATGAATGAAAGTAGAAAAAATGTGTTTTTTAGATCGGTGAATGATCACAATTGGACTAACTTTATATGGTTGGAGTTGCTAATGTATATGGTCATGGTGCACAACTTTAGTTTGAGCTGGCGATCAGTTATTGGTCAAATATGACCGATAATCCACGCCGAACGGCCTCCAATTCTGTGTGAGATTCTTTCATACACGCAAATTTCGCTTTGGATGGGGTATACAAAATGCGAATAACTGAATAAATGATGGAAACAGCGATTTGAAGTGAATATATTCACACACCTAATACCTTTATCGATTGCCAGAGACAGAAGTCATACATTTAATCGATGTTTATTGTGTTTGTGCGAGCCGGAAAAGAGAGGGCTCTTTCTATAATAGCCATATTTATATTCACCTTTATAAATAGAATATGGTACTGTACCAAGTGGGTGGGGTAATGGGATTTTTTTAATAGGCATTTATTTTGTGTCGTAGGTCCGACGAGTCTTCCAACTGTGGGAATCACATGGTGTTTAACCCTTTCACCCCTAAGTAACTGGAATGGATTGTGATATGTTCATTTTGCAACCAATCCAATTGTAACAAAATGGTTTTCAGACAAGTCTATTTATGAAAAGGGGGTGTTTTTGCTCTCAAAAATATGAAACTCACCGTTTAAGTTGCAAAAAGTGCAGATCCTGATGAGACGGCTCGTCATGAGCCGGCTCACCTGGATCTACACTGTTTGCCAATACCACTATACAGATATGTGGTGTTGCGCTATGAAAGGGTTAATTGCACCGGATATATTAGCTACAATAATTTGCCTCTGATATGTTATCTATGGCTAAATTTGACCCATTCAAAAAAATGTGATGAACCGAAGTGCAATACCCAAACCTGTTGTATGTAGGTTAAAATTTAGTAAACTGTGCATTTTATACCTTCAAACAAATAATCTTTGATTTAGAACCAGTAAATTGTCAAAAATAAAAGAACAGGGAAAACATTTTCCCAAGGAAGTCATTTTTTCTCTAGTTGTTGTTCAACATAACAAAATGAAGCTTTCAAATTTATAAGAAATACATGTACATGTAAATGTGAGATAAACACCTTGACACGGTTAAATAATCAATTTCTGCATGTGTATGTTCTTTATTAATAATTTATTGAGACAGCTTTGACAGTCTTATATTGCTAACGTATCATACACGCTGGATAACGGATTGCAAAAATCACTCTTCCATGTGTTACATTATGATTAAAGAGATGGAGTTAAATTGCTACCCTCGTGAGTGGTATGGAGCGGGGTAGCAATTTTGTTTCTACTGATCTGTGGCATTTGTGGCTGAAGCAATGGCATTTTTGGGCATTTGTGGTCAGTCTAACTCCAAACTCCTGTAGCTTATTTCACCAACATTGCAAAGTATACTTTTCAAGCAAAGTATACTTTGAGGGAGAAATTTTCAATTTTAGGATAAATTTATTAATTTTTATTATACTGAATTTATTACATTATCATAGCCATTTTGGCTGTGATAATGTAATAAATTCAGTATAATAATTCTGCATACTTGTAATCATCAAATATATGCAGTCGTTAGTTCTATATGAAATAATGCATTTCAGGAAAAATAAATGATTACTCCCTCAAAGTATACTTTGCTAGAAAAGTATACTTTGCAATTTTGATGAAATCGGCTACTGATCTGTGACTTGAGAAATGATGCTTATGTCATTTGTAGCCAGTTCAGCTTGTGATCTATGACTATGACTGGAGATATGTGGCTTATGACATGTGTGGTCAATCCAACTACTGACCTGTGACAGGTCCTAATCTGTGACTGGTGAAATGGTGATTATCATTATCAGGGATTCCGCTGGCGATCGCCACTTTCGCAATTGGCGATAAAAATAAACAATTGGCGATAAAAAATTACAATTTTCGAAAAATAATCGCCACTCCATATCTGTGACTAGAGAAACGTGGCTTATGAAATTTGCCCAATACATGTAGCTCCCGATCTGTGACAGGTGAAATATTGCTTATGACATTTATGCAGCTAAATGTAAAATACAGTCGAGCACCGGTATTGAGAACATCAGTATCTCGATGATATCCCGATGATTCAATACAGTCTCGAATTATATCCTTATTTGTTTAATATAAATTTCCTCGGCTATCTCGACCATGCCCTATCTCGTATATGTTCTCTATCTCTACTGTTCATTCTGTCCCCTTCGAATAAAAATATGTTAAAAATCTCTTCGCTATCTTGATCTCATAAACGCTTGGATAAATCGCTTAAGTGCCTGGCTGCCAAGATCAATTTGGTTGACACTAATTTTCCAAACATATTATCAAACAAAACAAAATAAATTCACACCTACCTCAGGTTGTTTGCTTAAATAGTCTACCTGGATATATTTGAGTGTTTGTCACGATTCATCAAGCATATCAAGTTGGTCATTTGCGCAAGTCACTGAGAGTCATTACGCCACCTTGTCATGTTGATTATCTTACTACCTTTGGTCACTAGTTAATTTGTGAGTTTACTCGTGGTGTAATGGGTAAAATGATTTCATATTTTTCGCGAAAATATTCGACCATGTCACTTCATCGCTATCTCGAACCTAGTCCATCTCGACTATATAGACAAGCTCCCTTCGACTTCGAGATACTGGTGCTCGACTGTACTCTGTTACAAGTGTCACGGTATGTATGTAACTCACGATGGGCAGAAAGAAGGTGTGTATTCGTGCCGGGCTAGCTCAGTTGGTTAGAGCGATGGTATGGTAAACCAGAGGTCCTGGGGTCGAGCCGAGGGACAGTGCAAATTTTTCTCGCCCTGTGACATTTGGCGCCCAACGAGGGACCATATAAGAATGAATGGCCTTTTTGTGGAATTTATCGGGGTATAAACTTGGAAAAGTCGCAGGAATACTGGACGAAGGCCGGAAGGCCTCGTCCAGTATTCCCGCGACTTTTCCAAGTTTATATCCCCGATAAATTCCACAAAAAGGCCATTCATTCTTTATAATTCCAGCATTTGAAATAAATTCATCAAGAAAATGTGTTTATTTTCCGTTTTCTTAAGAATTATTTTAACTGCGCCTGACGGTTACGGAAAGTAGTTCGGCATGGAGTTTACTGGGATATAAATTTTGGACAGAGACTTGCAACGGACCAATCAAATGTTAGGGAATTGTGTAAATATTTTTGTGCTGGAATTATTGACTGATAAATACTCCGAGATCAACCACGATGTAAATTACAAATTCGGGGACGAATTCCAATTTGGTGGGGGAGTATGTTGGGAGTTTTACGGCTATTCCACAGCTATGAAGGTCATATGCTTAAAGTACACCCTGATCAGACATGGAAGCAAATGGTGATCCAGGGATACACACGTCACAATGGCTGGAAGTCTCATTTCTCCAGGCACATATACCGTAAATCAGATTGGGTTATTTACATACAAATGCACTCTATTACCGTAACTATACCTCACCAGAAACTTGCATAGTTTGGCCATTGATTTGCTGCAGTCCGTGTCAAGTGTTACCAGACATATATTGGTCAATTAACCCTTAGACCGCTACACACAACAATTGTCGTCTGCTGTTGCTTTTATATCTTGCCTTATTTCTCATTAAAAACATGGTTTGCCAGCACTTCAGAATCATTTCCAATGGAAATGATTCTGAAGTTCTGTCAAAGCATGTTGTAAATTATTCTCAAGTGCTGTCAAAGCATGTATTTGATGAAAAAATTGAAAATAGAAAATAAACTGCAGACGACAAAAAATTAAGATAGCGGTGTAAGGGTTAATATATCTTTGACCAGTGCAGATTATGAATAACCATTTACACAAATTCATCTGTAGCCGGTCAATATGCAGCGAATTGATTGTATTTCTTTTATATTAAATTCCGCACGCACCCCGCTCCCACTTCAAACCCGTGACGCTCATATTTGCCTTATATGCCTACATATATGTCCTATATTCCCACACATATAGTATGTCCATAATATCCCATATAGTTATATCCTATACTTATATTTTCTGTACATGTATTTGTATTTGCACTTTATGGTTACATGCATGCATCAGATAAGGTCAGTCTTTCGTCGCCTGGGGCAGAGATACATGTATGGTTTGTGGTGACGTCTCGTGAAATCTCACCGGATAAATTGCAATTTATTGTGCGACCGAAGAGATTTCGGCTCATTCCGCCAGACGCCATTACAGACCAGTTGAATAATTTATCTGTTTAGTAAATTATCTTATATATCTTGTTCCAGGTATGACATATTGGTATAGTAGTTTCAGTTATTCATGCTCATATGTCCCATCCACATTTTGTCAACTGTTTTATGGTGTAATTATCTTGTATGGCCAGGAAATATGTATTTTTCATTTCCTCACCCGTGCGCGGACCTCATGGATCCATTGACATCACACATTGTGCACGTTGACGCCATGCACTGATGGGATATGTTCATGGCACATTAGCGTTCTATTAATAATTACCGATATTAATACTGCGGAGCATCCTACTATACACATGCCTCATTATTTCTCATGTTTCGGTCAAGTTGTGGTTGTTGAGAATCCTCATTTGTATAATTAACGTACATGTAATCCATTGTCATTGTAAATAGTCTTGACGGTTGAGCTGAGCGATATATTCATATATTACTGTTATCAGATGGAGATGTTTCTACAACGACTTTCATTCATGTTATTTCCCATGTTCATTTATCCGAGCCTTATAAGGTTTCGAACACACCAAGTCTGTGACCTTGACCCTGGGCTTAGCGGGGGCGGGACGAATGTGGATTTGTCACAGGGCAGTAGAGGACCATTGGAGCAATGCGTGTGTGAAATGTGAAGCAGATCCGAGAAAGGAAACAGAAATTATAAGCCATTTACTCGAGCGTTAAGGTTTCGAACGCACCAAGTCTGTGACCTTGACCCAAGGCTTAGCGGGGGCAGGACAAATGTGGATTTGTCACAGGGCGGTAGAGGAGCATTGGAGCAATGCGTGTGTGAAATGTGAAGCAGATCGGAGGAAGGAAACAGAAATTATAAGCCATTTACACGAGCGTTAAGGTTTCATACGCACAAAGTCTGCGACCTTGACCCTGGGCTTAGTGGGGGCGGGACGAATGTGGATTTGTCACAGGGCATTAGAGGACCATTGGAGCAATGCATGTGTGAAATGTGAAGCAGATCTGAGCAAGGAAACAGAAATTGTAAACCATTTACTCGAGCGTTAAGGTTTCGATTGCACCGAGTCTGTGACCTAGACCTTGGGCTTAGTGGGGGGCGGGACGAATGTTGATTTGTCACAGGACGGTAGAGGACCATTGGAGCACTGTGTGTGTGAAATGTCAAGCAGATCTGAGCAAGGAAACAGAAATTATAAGCCATTTACCCGAGCGTTAAGGTTTCAAACGCACCTTGACCCTGGGCTTAGCGGGGGCGGGACGAATGTGGATTTGTCACAGGGCAGTAGAGTACCATTGGAGCAATGCGTGTGTGAAATGTGAAGCAGATCCGAGCAAGGAAACAGAAATTATAAGCCATTTATCCGAGCGTTAAGGTTTTGAACGCACCAAGTCTGTGACCTTGACCCTGGGCTTAGCGGGGGCGGGACGAATGTGGATTTGTCACGGGGCGGTAGAGGACCATTGGAGCAATGCGTGTGTGAAATGTGAAGCTAATCCGAACAAGGAAACAGAAATTATAAGCCATTTACCTGGGCGTTAAGGTTTTGAACGCACAAAGTCTGTGACCTTCAACCTGGGCTTAGCGGGGGCGGGACGAATGTGGATTTGTAACAGGGCGGTAGAGGAGCATTGGAGCAATGTGTGTGTGAAATGTGAAGCAGATCTGAGCAAGGAAACAGAAATTATAAGCCATTTACCCGAGCATTAAGGTTTCGGACGTACGTACGTAACACTATATACCCCCCTCACCATTCGGTGGCGGGGGCATAAATACGCATTGAATTTGAAACCTGGGGGTATAATACTCTTTAGATACAAAACTTATCTGGAGCTCTGTTATACCACCCCTTCTTAGAGTGGCTCACAGAAAGACAGCCTTCATGCGTAATAAGAACATTTGACCAAGTGTTGTTGTGACAAGTGTAACCCCAGATAGACAGATCAGCGACTACACTGTTCACAATAGTGTCTGTGAATTGATTCATATCCGCTGTCAAAAGATGTTTTCACTAGAACAAGAAATGAGCCACGCGTTGTGTTTTTGTACCTTCGGACATCTGCGTAATTTCATGATATACGTTTCCAAAATTTACAGTACATGTAGTTTCCATAAATGGTGTCAAAAGTTGACAAAGTTTTCAGAGTACAGCGGAATTATATCTGGTCAACTTTTGACTTTACTTATGAAAAATATTGTAAATTTTGTAAAAGTATTTAATGAAATTACGCAGATGTCTGAAGTTACAAAATCACATGCGAGTTTCATTCAAATCAGCACTGATGGAGGATGTACACATAAAAAATGTTAACCCAATACAAACATGGTTTGCCAGCACTTCATAATCATTTCCAATGTCAAAGCATGTTGTAAATTATTCTAAAGTGCTGTCAAAGCATGTTTATGATGATAAAAATGGAAAATAGAAAACAAAACAGAAACGACAAAAAAATTAACATCGCGGTCTAATTAAGGGTTAAAATTTCTAAATCATTTTTTATCCCGTCAACACAGTGCGTATGTGCCGTGAAACACGGTGCCGTGAAACATTTTTGATATCCAGTCAATACTATTTTTGCATTTTAAAGCCATTTTTAGGTGTTGACGTGATAAATAGAATAGTAGGTTAGTGCCGTGAATGGGAAAAAATATCTGGCGCGGCATGGAAACGGGATGTGCTTGGCAGAGCCTCGCCCATCCCGTTTCCTGAGCCTTGCCAGATATTTTTTCCCATTCACGGCACTAACCTACTATTCTCTATCTATTTTCCTTATTTCTCAACCAAAGTATATGTTGTGACCACTCATTTGAACTGTCTCGGCGAGACGGTTCAAATGAGTGGTCACAACATATACTTCTGATGAGAAATAAAGAAATTATTGAGCCTTGCCGGATATTTTTTCCCATTCACGGCACTAACCTACTATTCTCTATATCTTGTCCCCGAACATAGCGGCCACATGAATGCTATAGAATGATAATATGCATGATGGAAGTTCATAATATAATTCACCATCAGAAATTATTTACAACCACCCCCACCCGTTTTAGACATGGACTAGTCTGAAAATCATTTTGTGATGATTTGATTGGTTGAAAAATTACATGTCACAGTCAATTCCAGCTACTTAGGGGTTAATTTAAGGGTTAATATGCACCATGAATCCTAGGTGGTTACACAACCGCCTGCGTTAATCTTACTCAGATTATCACCGTTTCTGATTGATTGATTGGTGTTTATCAACAGCCAAGGTAATTTAAGGCCGGGCCAATGGGTTCGATCTCGTATTTAACCTGCTGCATTGGGGGGAAAAGCCTTAATCAGAACGGAATATTTACATGCAAAACAAATATATTCAGCCCTGAAATTAGAATAAAATGACCTGGTGCCAGGTCCATACCACACCAATGTCACTTGGCCCCTTCCCTATAAGTAATAGAATTACGAATAATCGTAACACTCACATAAGGGCACCGTTTCTGAACATCTTAGTTATAATTGCAATGCCAACTCACAATCAAGCAATTTGATTGTCTGAGACTGAGCTCAGCTCAGCCAACCAAGCAGCTTGATTTCAAGCACAATATTCGAGTACAATGTATTTTGAAATAAATAAATTAACAAATATTGGCCAGATTAGTGCAGGCATTATAGTGTAGACACTGGCCAAAAGCACAACTAGGCTTATTTCTTGTACATCTCGCGCATAAAACGGCCAATAATTGTCTATAATTTGTGAGATGCTATGGCTGTATTTGGACACTAAATAATTGATTCCTGCAAAAATACAGATAGCTGTTGTAAGTAAGCCAATAACTGTCTCTTAGAAGGCAGCTCCAAATGCAACATTTTACATGTACGTGTAGTTGTGAGTTTCATGAGAATTGGGACGTACAGTCGAGCACCAGTACCTCGAACGTCAGTATCTCGATGGTATCCCCTATCTCAATGATTCGCTAAAGTCCCGAATTATATCCTTATTTGTTTAATGTAAATTTCCTCGGCTATCTCGAACATGCCCTATCTCGAACATGTTCTCTATCTCGACTGTTCATTCTGTCCCCTTCATATAAAAATACGTTAAAAATCACTTCGCTATCTCGATCACATAAACGCTTGGGTAAATCACATAAGCGCCTGGTTGCCAAGATCAGTTGCCAAGATCAATTTGGTTAACACTAATTTTCAAAACCTATTATCAAACGAAACAAAATAAATTCACACCTGCCTCGGGTTGTTTGCTTAATTGGTCCACCTCGATTTGTTTGAATGTTTGACACGATTCATTAAGCATATGACATTCTTAACGCCCTGTTAAAGTCCACGGCATTCTTCACACAGCTGTATAGACGCCGGTGTACGAAGCAAGGGACGATCAAAGACTTCTTCACGAGACCCGACTGCGAGTGACAGTGTCAATTTTGTTTCGTTTAAAACATGTACTTTTCTGTTTCTTGTATTATATGTTACTCATTATGTAAACACAACTTTATTTCCTTGTTAGTGAGTGACATATTGTCTATTGAATACATGTACAGTCGAACTTCGATGGGTCGAACCCTGGTAAACTCGTCAGCCATGCTTGCCTCGAACTAGCCTTTAGGTCCCGGCAGAATTCCTATATAAATACGTTAAAACTACCCGGTATAGGTCGAACTTGTGAAAGTCGAACAACCCTCAATGCCTCGAATCGCTGTCACGCCCGGTCGTGTATAAATCCACTATAAACACCACAAAAACTCGAACATGTCAGACGAATGTCTCCAGACTAGTTGATTGACTTTCACACCTATTGTTAACCGGTTGTCAAACAAATCTCAAGTGGTCATTTGAGCGTATACAATAACGGCAGTCGTGACCAGCATACATGGTAATTATGCATTGACCAATGTCGGCGAAGTTGTTAGTTAATTAAAGTGGTAATTTATGGGACATGTGGAATTAAATTTCGCTCAGTTTTAATTAATGACCCAAGCATCTGGCCTTTTAAGTTGTAAATCAACATGAACTGTTTTTACTATGATCAGTAATGAGTGTGATGTGTCATCCGATTTATTCGCCATATAAGCAGGTGAAGCGGAAGACTACGAAGCAAGGCGAGATAACAGACTTCTTCAATACCGGACGTGTATAACTTTCATGTATAACTTGTACTGGGTTACATGTGATAGTAAATTATGATATGCAGTGAATGTGGTTCCGGGTCCGAAGTAGTGATGGGGCGACTGGGCATGATCGTATCGGACTTGGCAATCAAGTCCGCCAATTGTATTTCGTAATCATTTTCTGTTGTTCTCATGTTCTATTGCTGTATAATGGCTATGTAAATAAAAACACACATGAGTTTGCCGCTTTCTTTATTTCATTAAAGCCTGTTTCTGTTAATAAACGACTGTGACAATCAACCGTAAATGCAAATGTAAGCGCATTTATATGAAACAACGTGTCGTAATGACGACTTGTTTCACTTAGTACACTGACCAACTCGTCGATCTGTAATGGTTACAGTAGAAAATCCCGATGGGTCGAACAACGGATGGGTCGAACTAAAACTTAACCCCGCAGGCTGTTCGACCCATCGAAGTTCGACTGTATATAATGTATGTAATGTTCATATTGTTGTTTATCAATTAATTGGTATATAAAATAATAAAAGCAACACATGTTTACTGTTAAATCCTTAGCATTGCTAAGGATTTAACAGTCTGTTAAGCTAACAGAGGTTTTGGCAGTGTTTTTACGATATTTTTCTTAAAATAGCAGCTACGGGCATAACATAGTCATAGAACAATCCCAGTTCTTGCTTTTTCAACGCAGGTAAACTATTTAGCAAAAGGTGCCGTCTTTCTCACTTAATAGATCATCAGTCGTAAGATTGCCCCAAAATTAAAGGTACATGCCCACTCAGTGGGCACAAACTGTTCTTTATATCAGAGATTTTCTGGCAAAATAAACATTCATTCAACATTACCCCACGTATTGATTGGCATTATTATACATTTGATATCAAACAAAAATTTCCACACTGTTATCTAGGGCGATAACCGTGTTTCCTTAAAATGTTAAAGGACATTCCTACTTATTCTTTGTATTTATTTTTTGATGTGCAATGATCATACTTTATAATCTGTCTAAAATATTTTTTTTTTCAGGTGACATAATTAAAAAATATCATGCCTCATTTGCATATGAAAATAGCCTGATACCACCGCGCGTCACTATCAGTAAAATAAATATTAGTAAATGATTATATCTGTATTCCGATCACTCGTAGATTTTAGACCTGGTGGAATAGTGATACAATTGTTCACTTATTTAATTCCTATAAAGAACATGCTATGCCTATTGAGTGGGCATGTACCTTTAACATCGACAATCAGTTATCCGGACAAACGTATAATCGTCTTATGACTTCTATACTCGCATAGAAATCATACTGTTATCGCCTGTAAACCAGAGTAAACAGCATTGTATAGTTCTGCAGAAAAGCAATCACCCTTCGCTACTTGGAACACACCGTATTTATAGAATTTATTGTATTTATAGAACAACTCTGCAAGCGACTTTTGACGTTGTAAACAACTTGTGGACAGAGTTGGGGAATGTTTTCAGCAAATTGTACTAAAATGTTTACCTTCACGATATATTCTTCACACCGGCATGGAAACAACAAGCACCTACGTGACATATGTATTCGTTGCAAATTCGGATCAAATGAATGCACTTAATTAACAGGTATTTTCATTTGTCCGATAAAAAAATTGTCCGGATAACTGGTATTACCCCTGTAGTGTTTGTTTGTTTGTTTGCTGGCCTATCAAAAGCTAAGGTCATTTAATAATGTTACATGCACTAAATGTTCTTTATATCAGAGATTCATCTGAGACATTTTCTGGCAAAACTAGATTGGTCAGTAAACGAGGCTTACGGAATACCTCCCGCGTGGGCCCAGGTACCCCTAAATATGTAATTTTTTTCCAAGTGTGTGGGCTTGTGACCTCGACTCTGGGGTTAGCGGGGGCGGCACAAACGTGAATTTGTCACAGGGGGGTAGAGGTCCATTGGAGCAATGCGTGTGTGAGAGTGAAGCAGATCCGAGCAAGGAAATATAAATTATAACCAAAGTTAAGTTTTGTAAAGAGACTAAGTATGTGAACTTGACCTCGAGATCAGCGGGGATTTGTCACAGCATGATAGTACAACCTTAGAGGAATGCACGAGTGAAATATTAAGAATTTTTAATGAAGGAAATAAGTTATAAGTAGAAGTTATAACATATTTCTCTGATGTTAAGTTTTGTAAAAAGACTAAGTATTTGACCTTGACCTTGGGATCAGCGGGGGTTTGACAGTCGTGGACTTGGCACAGCATAGTAGTAGAGCCTTACAGGAATGCATGTGTGAAATATTAAGCATTTTAGATGAAGGAAATAGAAGTTATAACAATATTTCTCTGATGTTAAGTTTACGGACTAAGTATTTGACCTTGACCTTGGGATCTGCAGGGGTTGGACGGTCGTGGATTTGGCACAGCATGGTAGTAGAGCCTTACAGGAATGCATGTGTGAAATATCAAGCATTTTAGATGAAGGAAATAGAAGTTATAACAATATTTCTCTGATGTTAAGTTTAGTTTAGTGACAGACGGACGGACGGACGGACAGACTCCAGTATACCCCACCTACCCACAACTTGTTGCGGGGGGTATAAATATGTGCCTACTGAGTGGGCATTTACCTTTAAGGCCGGGCCAACGGGTTTGATCCCATATTTAACCTGCTGCATTGGGGGGGAAATCCCAAAATCAGAATGGAATATTTACATAAAAAAATATATATTCAGCCCTGAAATTAGAATAACCTGACCTGGTGCCAGGTCCATACCACACCAAAGCCACTTGGCCCACCCCCCCCCCCCTCGCCTAAAAGTAAAAGGATTACGAATATTAATTTTCTGAAAGTATTATCTAACGGTGCCATCGCCGGGGAGTGTCACACACACAATCAATGAAAGTTTTCTAAGAAGTTTGGTAAAGATTCAACCGTGTTACGAGATAGGCAACATTTTGACATACAGTATCAGGTACGTTTCAAATTGCTGACGCTGTCTCACTTTCCCCTAATGTGGCTGAGACAAACATTGAATGGTCAGAAAATTTAACCCTTTCAACTGCCAACTATATCGCACTGTCCGCAAGCAGGTGCGACAAAAATCGATGAGGCAGTTCCTAAGTTATTGAATAAGCAAATAAACTTTAACGCATTTGCCGCACAAACAAGGTGAACAGTGACCTTGACCTTGGGTGGTCGGACGTGGGTCATATACAAAACAAAGCACCATCACTAGACACACATTGTGGCCAAATATTATCACGGTGAAGCGTGAAGTTATTGAACTAGATGGCCATGGCATGCATGTCGTGTCCGCCGAGGCTGTGTTAGCATACAGAACAAGAACTGCGTCTGTCGAACGCGGATGCCACCTGCAGCATATTTGAGAAACTGTGACAAAGTGGTTAAGTCATTTAAGTAACCTGGTGAAGGTCAAAAGACGAAGGTCATATAAACTAGAAATGGACGCTTGTCGACAAGCGCATGTGTATCCCCCTCCCCAGATACACAAGTAGTTTGAAAAAAGGGTGTTCGAGATATGCTCCGGAGACAAAATCAGTGACGGAAAAAACAAAGGGAGATAACTAAAAAAATAGTGATGCAAGAGTTGTCATTCTTGCGTGACACACCTTTAGGGTTGTGGTCTATGCATGTGTGAAGTTTCATGAAAATATTCCAAAGGGTGTTCGAGTTATGCTCCGGACACGAAATCAGTGCACGAAACAACAAAGGGAGATAACTAAGAAATTAACGACGCAAGAGTTGTCATTCTTACGTGTGACACACCTTTGGGTCGTCTTCTATGCATGTGTGAAGTTTAATAAACTAGAAAATGTGTTCATAGAACACGGATGTCCCACATATCGCTTTGATAATAAATGAGGCCAAATTCCAAGTCAAAATTTTCTTTTACCTGAGCGTTAAAGTTTTTGAAAAGCACCAAGTATGTGACCTTGACCCTGGGCTTGGCGGGGGCAGGACGAACGTGGATTTGGCACAGGGCGGTAGAGGACCATTAGAGCAATGCATATATGAAATATGAAGCTGATCCGTGAAAGAAAACAGAAATTATAAGATATTTACCTGAACGTTAAAGTTTTTGAAGCACTAAGTAGTGTATGTGATGTTAACCCTGGGCTTGGCGGGGGCGGGACGAACGTGGATTTGGCACAGGGCAGTAGAGGACCATTAGAGCAACGCGTATATGAAATATGAAGTTGATCCGTGAATGGAAAGAAAAATTATAAGATATTTACCTGAGCATTAAAGTTTTTGAAGAACCAAGTATGTGACCTTGACCCTGGGATTGGCGGGGGCAGAACGAACGTGGATTTGGCACAGGGCGGTAGAGGACCATTAGAGCAATGCGTATATGAAATATGAAGATGATCCATGAAAGAAAACAGAAATTATAAGATATTTACCCACCCGAGCGTTAAAGTTTTTGAAGCACTAAGTATGTGACCTTGACCCTGGGCTTGGCGGGGGCAGGACGAACGTGGATTTGGCACAGGGCGGTAGAGGACCATTAGAGCAACGCGTATATGAAATATGAAGTTGATCCGTGAATGGAAAGAAAAATTATAAGATATTTACCGGAGCGTTAAAGTTTTTGAAGCACCAAGTATGTGACCTTGACCCTGGAATTGGTGGGGCAGGACGAACGTGGATTTGGCACAGGGCGGTAGAGGACCATTAGAGCAATGTGTATATGAAATATGAAGCAGATCGGTCGAAGGATGAAGAAATTATGAGACATTTACCCGAGTGTTAAAGTTTTGTGACGGACGGACGGACGGACGGACGGACGGACGGGACGCACGTTCCTACGAATGAATATTTGTTGGGTTTTTACAGTATAAAAATACCCAACAAGAGTACCCAACACTATCCTAACCCTACCCAATAAGATCCCCGTACGCTTACAACAAGTACCCATTCGTGTGTGCGGACGGATGGACGGACGGACGTTCTTACAGTACTATACTTATGTGGCTTATCACATGTTAAATATTAGCCACATAAAACGATTTTTAGCCACATAAAAAGATTTTTAGGTGGCTAATTGTAACCAACCCTATCCTTTACTAAGTCCATAACCCTGTGGGGCTAGCCACATAAGTACCCTAATGTGTGCCCGGACAGACGGACGGACGGACGTTCTTACATTACTATACTTATGTGGCTTATCACATGTTAAATATTAGCCACATAAAAGGATTTTTAGCCACATAAAAGGATTTTTTAGGTGGCTAATTGTAACCAACCCTATCCTTTACCAAGTCCATAACCCTGTGGGGCTAGCCACATAAGTACCCTAATGTGTGCCCGGACAGACAGACGGACGGTCCAAACACTATATGCCACCCGTTTCTTCGAAACCCGGTGGCATAAAAACTTTAACCCGGATACATGTACGTACGCATGTCACGAGCCGGCTCATCTGGATCTACACTTTTTTTGCCAATTACCACAAATACAGGCATGTGGTGTTGAAAGGGTTAAGGATGGACCACCCACCACAAAGTTGCACCCATAAGTGCAGCATGATATCGGTGATGGTATAATGTTGATGAAAATATTTAACCATTTCATATCTAAGTATCTGACATGGACTAGGTCATGTTTGAGACTGTTCCATTATGCAGAAAAGGGGGTAATTTTGTAAAAATTCAAAAACCCACAAATGCTCAGATCTTGATGAGACGGCTGATCATGAACTACATTGCTTGTAAATACTTAGGAAAGATGTTTTAGTGTTGAAAGGGTTAACATCGGCTTCTGAAAAACTGTTATACAAACACAAGAGATGTCAGAAGGCAACGAAGCACAGTCAACGAAGCACACCTGGTGATGCTTGACATTGTTATTATCGAAGACCAGATAATCATGGAATTGTCACAGCATGATGGAGAGGACTGAGAGTAAGGCAAGTGTAAAACATCAAGAATCGGTGTGAAAGGAAACAGAAATAGAAAGTTTGTGAAAACACTAAAATTGTGACCTTGACCTTGGGGTTAGCGGAGGTACGAGAGTCATAGCTTTGTCACAGAATGATAGAAAACCATTAGAAGAAGGCATGTTTGAAATATCAAGAAGTGTGGTGAAATGAAACGGAAAATATAACTAGAAATGTGGCCTGTCGGCACACGAATGCCCCCGCTGCCCATGTCAAAATTATTCCTAGTCTGTATAAAATCCTAGGATATTCCTAGGAATTAAAGTGCAAAAATCATTCATACCTTCACAACATAGGAAAATCTAAGGAAGCCTAGGAATATTTAGATTTTTTCATTCCTAGGTATGCTATAAGTCAGGATTCCTAAGAAATTCCTAGGAATTCCTAGGAATAACTTGTTAATTCAAATCCTAGAAATCCCAGTTGCTAGGAATTGTATCAGTCTGTGGGAATATTCTAGGAATGCTAGGAATGTACACATTACAAAATTCCTAAATGTCCCAAGTCTTAGGAGTTTCATCTTGTGTTATGGAAATTTAGAGAATGTTAGTAATATCTCCAAATAAATAAATTCCCAGAAATCCCAATTGCTGGGAATTTTCTCAAATCTCGAATATTTCCAGTCACAAAATTTCTACAATATTCCCAGGACAGGGAAGTGCCAGGTCGAGAGGTTTGAATCCCACCACCACCATATAGGAGAAAATCACAAAATCAACATTGATTGATTATTGGTGTTTAACGGCCTATCAACAGCTAAGGTCATTTAAGGCCGGGTCAACGGGTCTATCCCGTATTTAACCTGTCCATTATGAGGGAAATTCCCAAAATCAGAACTGAATATTTACAGAAAAATATATATTCAGCCCTGAAATTAGAATATCCTGACCAGGTCCATTCCACACCAGAGTAACTTCCCCTGCGAAATGAGGTTCATGAAATCATGAATTTTTCAAAACATTTAAGGATAGTTCATGAACTGGCTATTAAAAGTTCATAATTTATGTTCATTAAATTGTGTACATGAACAGTTCTTGAAATATGTCCATGAACTGTTCATGAACTTTTGAAGAACACTTGAACTGTTCATGAACATGTACAAATTAAGAGCATTCATGAACTGTAGTATCATTAAATAGTTCATGAATTGTTCTTAAACATGTTAAACAATCAATTTAAGAACTATTCATGAGCTTTTGAAGAATGTAACCAAATCCTTGAACTGTTCATGACTTTTGAAATGTAACCAAAAAGAATGTTCAATCATAGACCATTTCATGAACTGTAGTATCATTAAATAGTTCATGAATTGTTCTTAAACAATCAATTGAAGAACAATTCATGAGCTTTTGAAGAATGTACGTAACAAAATCCTTGAACCAGGCCCGTAGCCAGACCTGTTTGAAGGGGGGGGGGGGGGGGGGTGGGGTCGTTTCGAAGGCCCAAGGGGCCTGAGGTATCTAGGGGGGTCTAGTGGGGGTCGTCCGAAGAGCAATCATGACCATTTCATGAACTGTAGTATCATAAAATAGTTCATAAATTGTTCTTAAACATGTTAAACAATCAATTTAAGAACCATTCGTGAGCTTTTGAAGAATGTATATAACAAAATCCTTGAACTGTTCATGAACATGTACAAAGAGCAATCAATTGTCCATTTCATGAATTGTTATTATCATGATTATTGTTGAATGTTCAGTATTCCAATCATGAATGTGAATTAAAGTATTCTAAAAGTTCCTATGTACTTATATGGCCTTGCCCGATGTGTCACTCGCCAAATCGGACCAGTGACATGAAACCAACATGAAAATTGAATCGCCATGGCGAGCGGGGTCGATGTGAATTTTTAAGCCATGTTACACATTACAAAATTCCTAAATGTCCCAAGTCTTAGGAGTTTCATCTTGTGTTATGGAAATTTAGAGAATGTTAGTAATATTGGTGGTTCTTGAATGTGTACCCGTATGATTCTCACTGAAATTACCATTTGAGATATCAATGCAGGCGCGGATACAGAAATAATTGCAGGTGCGATTTCCTGACACCTAGGCCACAAAAAAAGTCATCCAAACTATTCGAGTATTGTAGATTTTCGTCTTTTTTTTTTTTTTTTTTTTTTTTTTTTTCGGGAGCAGGGGGGGGGGGTCCGGACCCCCTGGACCCCCCCACCCCCCACCCCCCGCCCCCCCCTGTATCCGCGCCTGCAATGTAGACTTTCACTGAAATGTCAGGGAATTATTAACCTCCAAGACACAGACAGACACATGTATGATTATGCACACACATATGTGTCGGAACAATGCTCTCGCAGTCTTTGTGGCTGCAGAGAGATTGAGGCGAAAAATAAGCGCCTGAATTACAGACATACAACAACAACAACAACTAGAAGTTAAGCTGTCACATGGTTTAAATTATTTATGATTTAAACATGAATTACTTCAATATGTAAGTCAACAGTAAACTATTTCACAATCAATGAACTAGACTCATAGAAAGGATTAAGACTAGTCTATGTATCACTTAAATCTAATAAGAAAATTTTGAGTTCCAAATTATGAAAGAACTAACCAGTAACCGACTGGATCCAGTAAACAACGTATGCGATACTGGACTCGCATTCCATCACTTTCCAGTGTTAAAGACACAATACAATTACAAATCAAAAGACAGGCATAATAATACAAACTGGATAAAAGACTAGCTGACACACATAGTATATACTGTGACTGACAGACACTTGACGATTGATTATACCCACTTTTTTTGTAAAAAAAAACGGGTATATTGTTTTCGTCACGGGTGTCCGTCCGTCCGTACGTCCGTACGTCCGTACGTCCGTCCGTCCGTCCGTCCGTACGTCCGTCACGTTTCTTGTAACTCGAAAAACTTTTTCACCTTCATACCTACGCGCCTGATATTTGGTATGTAGCTTCGTTATCATGTGCAGATGCGCAAAGTGAATTTGGATTTTTGATCCGACCCTCCATCATGGATTATCTCCCCCTTTCGGACTCGGAATTTCCCATTTTTTCCTCGTAACTCAAAAAACTTTTTCACCTTCATACCTACGCGCCTGATATTTGGTATGTAGCTTCGTTATCATGTGCAGATGCGCAAAGTGAATTTGGATTTTTGATCCGACCCTCCATCATGGATTATCTCCCCCTTTCGGACTCAGAATTTCCCATTTTTTCCTCGTAACTCGAAAAACTTTTTCACCTTCATACCTACGCGCCTGATATTTGGTATGTAGCTTCGTTATCATGTGCAGATGCCCAAAGTGAATTTGGATTTTTGATCCGACCCTCCATCATGGATTATCTCCCCCTTTCGGACTCAGAATTTCCCATTTTTTCCTCGTAACTCGAAAAACTTTTTCACCTTCATACCTACGCGCCTGATATTTGGTATGTAGCTTCGTTATCATGTGCAGATGCGCAAAACCCTATATGATTATCGATATCTCTTTCGGACTCACAATTTCCCATTTTTTCCTTGTAACTCGAAAAACTTTTTCACCTTCATACCTACGCGTCTGATATTTGGTTCGTAGCTTCGTTTTGATGTGCTGATGCGCAAAGTGAATTCGGATTTTTGATCCGACCCTCCATCATGGATTATCTCCCCCTTTCGGACTCAGAATTTCCCTATTTTTCATTGTAAGTCGAAAAACTTTCTCACCTTAATACCTACATTTCTGATATTTGATATGTAGCTTCGTTATGATGTGCAAAGTGAATTCCGATTTTTGATCGGACCTTCCGTCATGGATTATCTCCCCCTTTCGGACTTAGAATTTCACTATTTTTCCTCGTAGGTCGAAAAACTTTTTCACCTTAATACCTACGCGTCTGATATTTGGTTCGTAGCTTCGTTTTGATGTGCTGATGCGCAAAGTGAATTCGGATTTTTTATCCGACCCTCCATCATGGATTACCTCCCCCTTTCGGACTTAGCATTTGGGGAAAGTGGGTATATTGCGATGGCGCGCCATCGACTTTTTCTAGTTATAATTTAATTATGCACACAACCAAACTACAGTAAGAGATTTCATAAACAAATGAACTAGCTAGCTACTGTCTGTTCCACGTATTGCTGCCTATCTATCTATCTATCTATCTATCTCTATATTCTATCTATATATTTTCAGGGTCATATATATTAAGGAAACCAATAGAAATCCGCTGTGAAAAGCTTTTTTTGCAATCTGTTTTGGTCACAAATCATCTACATCTGCATTATCTGGGCATTTACAAATGTAGCATATTAATTTATGTTCAATCAATCTGTCCCACACTATTAGAACTGTTCAACTTCATTAACATTCAAACCTATTTATGAGTAAATAGCATCTTTCTCACTTTGAGTTAATGTTAGTATCGTGTAGTGTTCTAAGTTCGTGAAGTCTCCATCTTCGTGTTTTGGGATACCTCGGTCCTTACTCGCGTGTTTTGACGTATGCATGAAAACCCGGATGTAAATATTGACATCTGATCTTCTGCTGTCAAAAACTGCTCAGTCCAGAAAAAATGCGTGTGAAACAAGTAAAGTAACACACATTGTTCTACAAGTTACTTAAAATTGATAAAATTCACTATTCCCATATATCCATGGCAACAAGTCAAAATTCTTGTATTAGTACTTGGTATGATCGTCCTGTAAACTTTTCAGGAAAAGTTCATTGACCCCTACACTGCGTCTAGCAACTTCCAGTTTGATTAAGGCCATGATGTTTTTTTTATTGGGTTTTCGTCCTCCTTGTATTTTTATTGCCATTTTTTTTCCCTTCAATTTCAACACAAAATATCAATGATTTTTTTTGCCAACAGTATCAATTATGTTCGACATAGTGTGTGTATTTTCCCTATGACAATGTGAATACATGTTGTATTATCAAATCACTACATGATTCCTTGGTATTATAGTATTCTGCATGCACACATTTGTTCACATACCATGTTATATTATGTCCCATAAAATGTGTGTCTATGAATAATGAAGCAATTTTTTGTTAATTTATATTTTTAATACTTCCCATTAAAAATGATTAATTAATAGCAAATAATAATAATTTAAAAAATAAAAGGTCACTGCATTATCAAAAGTGGGACTATAAACCAATATTAAATTCATCTTGGCCTATTTCCATGAATTCCTGTGTAAACACAAACGAATTGCATGCTGGGAAATGTGTATTACGAAATTAAGTACATTCAATGGCGGCCTCCTCGCAAATATGCATGCAGTATTTCTCTCTGTTATGCAGTGTTATTTCAGCAATATTTTGTGATTATGCGCATCTTAGACACATTGGATGATAAAACAAATGGTAAGTATGTTTGAAGTTGATGTTGTGTTTATGGTATAGCTATTAATGTGCTATATATGCTTAGGTTCACGATTATCGGACACGCAAGGATATGTGTGGTCGACCAAAATAAATTATTTCCTTGGAAACTTGCAGTCTTGTTCTTGGTCCATCGCCTCTAGGATAGGTCAGCTTATGGTAGATGTGCGATTCCTGTTTAGTGTGCATCATATTTTCATTCTTGGAGAATTTCTGAAGTAGTGAACTGGCATATGCAATCTGCATTTCAAAATTCTGTGACCCATGAAACAGTTTCCTGAGATCTCCATTTAAGTCTTCATAGATATGCAAAGCATGAAAATGTCCAGAGAGGTCCATGGTTCCGAACGCAAGAAGGTAAATGTAAAAGTTGATAAATGTTATATGTGCACTTGTTTTCTAAATACAACGATGGCATATGTTCTCAGACAGAAATGCTGCAGTATACATCCAATATTTTTTGGGATTGGGAACTGTTCATGAACAGTTCATGAACTATAGTTTTTTAACTGTTCTTGAACAGTAGTTCTTGAACGGTTCAAGTACATTTCGTGAAGATAAATGGATTTGGTTGGGAAAAAGTTCATGAACAGTTCATATATCTGAAAAAAATTCCAGAACATTTCATGAATTTACAGTAATTGAACAGTTCATGAACTTTTTACGTCCAATATTTTTTGGGATTGGGAACTGAACTATTTTGCATGAACTGTTCATGAATCTATAAAAGTTCATGAACTAAAATATTTAAGAACATTTCAAGAATGTGTGCCATTTTATCTTCATGCACATCCCATGAATTGTTCATAAATCAGGTTCTTGAACTTTGCATGAATAATACATGAACAGTTCATGAACAGTAAGTGTTCATTTTGCAGGGGCTAGCTCCAATCCCATTTGTTGATTATTTTAATTCTAAATTCACAGGTTTGCTTCTGCAGGTTAGAGGTTATGTTTTACCCTTGTCCGTCCATCCGAGCAAACAAGAGTTACCTTGTGGGGTTAAAAAAGTTTGAAGAACAATAGGTAACTGCAAATTATTTTTATTCCATTAGCCTTGTGAGGTAAAAAGGAAAAAAACCACAATGTACGTCTTGTAAGAATGTCCATATGTTCCCGAAAATGTAACGTTCTGGTAAATAGAAAAACTCTTTTCCTTCATGGACCAAGGTCACTGCTAAAAATAGATTCAGGCATGGACATTTGTAGTTAACTAGATGGCCGCGGCCTGCATGTCGCGCCTTGTGGCGAGGCATGGACACTAAAAAAAAAGATATAGTATAACAAAAAACTTTAACCAAAAAATTAACCAAAAAACTTAACCAAAAACTTTAACCAAAAAACTTAACCAAAAACTTCAAAGTAATTTGACCTTGACATTGGGCACAGGGGCCGCACGGGAGGGGGGTAGAATGAAAATATAGATGATGATAAACACCCATGTGAAGTTTCAAGGTAATGGGCAAAGCAGTTGCAGAGATATAGTATAACGAAAAACTTTAATCAAAAAACTTAACCAAAAAACTTAACCAAAAACTTTAACCAAAAACTTGAACCAAAAAACTTAACCAAAAACTTTAACCAAAGAACTTAACCAAAAACTTCAAAGTAATTTGACCTTGACATTGGGCACAGGGGCCGCACGGGAGGGGGTAGAATGAAAATATAGATGATGATAAACACCCATATGAAGTTTCAAGGTAATGGGCAAAGCAGTTGCAGAGATATAGTATAACGAAAAACTTTAACCAAAAAACTTAACCAAAAAACTTAACCAAAAACTTTAACCAAAACTTTAACCAAAAACTTTAACCAAAAAACTTAACCAAAAAACTTAACCAAAAACTTCAAAGTAATTTGACCTTGACATTGGGCACAGGGGCCGCACGGAAGGGGGGTAGAATGAAAATATAGATGATGATAAACACCCATGTGAAGTTTCAAGGTAATGGGCAAAGCAGTTGCAGAGATATAGTATAACGAAAAACTTTAACGAAAAACTTTAATAAAAAAACTTAACCAAAAAACTTAACCAAAAAACTTAACCAAAAACTTTAACCAAAAACTTTAACCAAAAAACTTAACCAAAAACTTCAAAGTAATTTGACCTTGACATTGGGCACAGGGGCCGCACGGAAGGGGGGGGGGGGTAGAATGAAAATATAGATGATGATAAACACCCATGTGAAGTTTCAAGGTAATGGGCAAAGCTGTTGCAGAGATATAGTATAACGAAAAACTTTAACCAAAAACTTTAACCAAAAAACTTAACCAAAAACTTTAACCAAAAAACTTAACCAAAAAACTTAACCAAAAACTTTAACCAAAGAACTTAACCAAAAACTTCAAAGTAATTTGACCTTCACATTGGGCACAGGGGCCGCACGGGAGGGGGGTAGAATGAAAATATAGATGATGATAAACACCCATGTGAAGTTTCAAGGTAATGGGCAAAGCAGTTGCAGAGATATAGTATAACAAAAAACTTTAACCAAAAACTTTAACCAAAAAACTTAACCAAAAAACTTAACCAAAAACTTTAACCAAAGAACTTAACCAAAAACTTTAACCAAAAAACTTAACCAAACAACTTAACCAAAAAACTTAACCAAAAACTTTAACCAAAGAACTTAACCAAAAACTTTAACCAAAAAACTTAACCTTACAGCTTAACCAAAAACTTTAACCGGACACACGTACGTACGTACGTACGCCAAACGGCCGACTATATCGCGCTTTCCGCAAGCGGGCGCGACAAAAATCATGGAATTCTTAAGATCCTAGGAATCCAAGGTATTTCCATGGTCTTAAATTCCTTAGTTCCTAGGAATCCTAAGATATTCCTGTTTCAATACCAGCAAGGAATCCTAGGATATTCCTAGGATTCTTAAGAACTGGGATTCCTAGGAATCCAAGGTCTTAAATTCCTTAGTTCCTAGGAATCCTAAGATATTCCTGTTTCAATACCAGCAAGAAATCCTAGGATATTCCTAGGATTCTTAAGAACTGGGATTCCTAGGAATCCAAGGTATTTCCATGGTCTTAAATTCCTTAGTTCCTAGGAATCCTAAGATATTCCTGTTTCAATACCAGCAAGGAATCCAAGGATTTTCCTAAGTTCCCATGTATCATTTGAGGCTGAGATTCTTAAGATATTCCTAGGATATTCCTAACAAGTTTTGACAAGGGTGGCAGCCAAAGAAAACAAGGCATATTTGATTATAAGCCATTTACTCGAGCGTTAAGGTTTCGAACGCACTAAGTCTGTGACCTTGACCCTGGGCTTAGCGGGGGCGGGACGAATGTGGATTTGTCACAGAGCAGTAGAGGACCATTGGAGCAATGCATGTGTGAAATGTCAAGCAGATCTGAGAAAGGGAACAGAAATGTTTTATCAGGTTACAGGAGTGTATTTTATCAGGAGCTATATTGGTCACAAATCCCATAAGCCCTATTCCTCAAGTGCTTAAGGGCAGCATGTGCATGTACATGTATGTGTATGTGTGTATGTGTGTGACAACTGACAATTGTCCACAAGTATGCTGTGTTAAAATATTTAAGTAATCCTTCACGGGATATAGAACAGGCATGGGAGTGGAACACTATCCCCAATCCTGAAAATTTATTTGAGCAGCGGATTGCGCTGCGATTTGCTAGGGGGGTCTAGATGCTCTGTGCTTCATTCTGAGGTATATTTAGCATTAAATAATTTAGATCACATTTTCCCCTGAAAAAATATGCTATAATTAGGAAAAATTGGCAACATAATCCATTTCAATTTAAAATAATACTTGCAACAAGAAGCCAGTACATGTATAACAGGGATTCCGCTGGGGAAAATAAAAGAATCGCTACTTAATTAAGAAAAAAAAATAAGAAAAAAATTATTATTATTTTTTTTTTTTTAGAAAATTGTAATTTTTTATCACCATTCTCAACGGAATTACAAGATTCACAAAAGTGGTCACTGGGACATCAAATCCGGATTTCCGGATTAATCCGGAAATTTCCCATGCCTGATAGAAGTTATGACAGAATTGAGAAACTACGGCGAACTTGTTAATGTGCTGGACGGACACATGGACACATGGACGTTCCAACGATATGGAGGAAGGGGCCATTTCCATTGTTCTAGAACCATAGAAATGGCCCCTTATTATGAATAGAATAAGGGGCCACACAGAATAAATCAAAGGATTCTTTTGCGTTAGGCTCCTCCCAATGGTCCCTTCCTCTCGTTTGGACGCACAGCTAGTCACTATATGCCTCCGGCTCTACCGAGACCATAAAAAAGTATTTTCCAAAACATCACAGTATTCACAAAAGCCTAGTGATATCTCACCTGAATATAATCCCATAGTATCGTGATGACACATATATCCCTATTTCAGCATGCAACATGGCAGCTGGTCATGTCTACACTGTGGTCATGTCATCAAACAGCTGTTCACAGCTGATTCTTCAATGGTCAGCTCACAGTAATGCTGGTGTCAGAAACTTTGTTCATTTACAGTGGAACCTCTCTAATCCGGACACCCGGCAAACCGTTCTAACGATAATGCTGGTTCATGTATGTACATAGCTTTTAGTGCTCATATCTGGCTGTGACTGGAGAAAGGCGCTTATGGATATTGCAATGGCAAAAAAGGGTAGTTATCACTAAGCTAATCCCCTTACTGGCAGCCTTGATGATAAAGACAAAAACAAACAAAAAACTAACATTTTTGCCTTACAAACAAGGTGAAATATTATCAAAACCAGTGAAGCAGTTCTTAACTTATTGAACAAGAGTTGTCAGAGGACAACGAAGCGTGCCAGGTGGCAGCAAAGGAACCGAGGGCACATTTGAACGTGGATTTGCCACAGCGCAGTAGAGGACCCTTGGAGCAATGCGTGTGTGAAATATGAAGCAAATGCAAGCAAGGAAACAGAAAATATAGGCCATTATTTACCCGAGCGACTGAGCGTTAAGGTTTCGAGATGCACAAAGTATGTGACCTTGTCCCTGGGCTTAGAAGGGGCGGCACGGACGTGGATTTGGCACAGTGCAGTAGAGGACCCTTGGAGCAATATGTGTGTGAAATATGAAGCAAATCCAGGCAAGGAAACAGAAAATATAGGCCATTATTTACCCGAGCGACTGAGCGTTAAGGTTTCGAGATGCACCCTGGGCTTAGAAGGGGTGGCATGCACGTGGATTTGCCACCGCGCATTAGAGGACCCTTGGAGCAATGCGTGTGTGAAATATGAAGCAAATCCAAGCAAAGAAACAGAAAATATAGGCCATTATTTACCCGAGCGACTGAGCGTTAAAGTTTCGAGATGCACAAAGTATGTGACCTTGACCCTGTGCTTAGAAGGGGTGGCACGGATGTGGATTTGCCACAGCGCAGTAGAGGACCCTTGGAGTAATGCGTGTGTGAAATATGAAGCAAATCCAAGCAAGGAAACAGAAAATATAGGCCATTATAATTTTTGAAGACAGACGGACAGACGGACGGACGCCTACGATGCCGAGGGTATGCCATAAGCACGGCTTCCTTCGGAAGGCGCGCTAAAAATGAAAGGTATTAACGCACGCACACATTGTGTGCGTGCGTTAATACCGTGACATGTACGTAGACAAACGCAAAATTTTAAAGAACATATTTAGAGGTTTCCATGTTCGCCATTCCATCAATGAAACACCCATCATGCTTCTAACAAACAATATAGATCATGATCAGACTTCATGTACATGAGTCTGTAATTGGATCAGGAGCTACATGTACACTGGTCAGTGCTCCAGTTAAGGTGCGTAATTTGGAGGTAAATTTCTTATTTCTCCATCAAAAATGGCAAGTTGGGAGTGCTCAATGAGACGATTCTAAAGGACTCCCAACTTGCCATTTTTGATGAAAAAATAACAAAATTTCACCCCAAGTTGGTCAAATTACGCACCTTAACTGGAACTCTGACTGGTCACAAATTCCATAAGCCCCATTTCACCAGTCGCAGCCACATACATGTATATGCCACAATTACAGTGGAAAAACTCTAAAATGAACACTGCGAGGACCAAATTGCAAAAAAATAAATCCATCCATATATGTGTATGTCTTAACCCTTCCTACGCTGTTGACGGAAATTACTGTCTGCTGTTTTTCATTTTTGCTTTAATTCTTAACAAAAAACTGATTTTGACAGCACATGAGAATCGTCTCCACTGGAGATGATTCTCATGTGTGGTCAAAACCAGGTTTTTGTCGAGAAATATTGAAAATAAAACATTTCCAGCAGACGACAACATTTAATTCATCGTAGTAAGGGTTAACACTCAACTTGTTAACCCACTGCACTCCAAATTAACCCTGACACTGCTATCTTAATTTTTTGTCGTCTACTGTTTATTTTCTATTTTCCATTTTTATCATCAAAAACATGGTTTGACAGCACTTTAGAATAATTTACAACATGCTTTGGCAGCACTTTAGAATCATTCCCATTGGAAATGATTCTGAAGTGCTGTCAAACCATGTTTTTATTGAGAAATAATGCAAGATATAATAGCAACAGTAGACGACAATTGGTGTTGTTAACCCACTCACTCGGAATTAAGATTTTTAAGATTTGTTTTCTATCTGGCTCGCAAAATATACTTTCGAGGTGAAGCCAAAGAATTTTCAGTAAGCAAATTAGCACTCGCTACGCTGGAGACGAAAATTGTCGTCTGCTGTTTTTCATTTTTGCCTTAATTCTTAACAAAAAACATGTGGAGACGATTCTCATGCGCTGCCAAAACAGCAGACAACACAATTTGATTCAGCGTAGTGAGGGTTAGTGTACCCTCAGAATGCAATGGGTTAAATTTGAAATTTTTAAATACGTTCTTTATTACAAGTATGACAAGTTCAAATGAGTGGTAACAACACATAAGTCTAACAGAATCTCTAAAATGTTCCATCAGTAAAACTGTCATATCCTCGGAATATAATATGTTATGTAAGCCAGTGAGCCAGACACTATATTCCAGCCCAAACGACCAATTCTCTGATCACAGTATGTTTGTGTACATAAACATCATAATAACATCAATTTATAGGCAGCGATGGCGGAATAAATTGCCGATAAAAATCAAATATCATCAGTCCAGGCCCAGTGGAATCAAATGTTCCCGAGTACATACTCTAATCCCATGCTTAACCCTTAGACCGCTATTTTATTTGTTTTGTCGTCTGCTGCTTATTTTCTATTTTCCATTGTTATCATCAAAAACATGCTTTGACAGCACTTTAGAATAATTTACAACATGCTTTGACAGCACTTCAGAATCATTTCCATTGGAAATGATTCTGAAGTGCTGTCAAACCATGTTTTTATTGAGAAATAAGGCAAGATATAAAAGCAACAGCAGAAGACAATCGCTGTGAGTAGCGGTCTAAGGGTTAAATCTTTCACCCCTAAATAACTGATATGGAGTATGTAGTGTCAAGTTTTCAGACTGTTCAATTATGCAGAAAACAGGTTCATTTCGTAAAAATTCAAAAATATCCTCAAATGATGCAGATCTTGATGAGACGGCTCGTTGACCCTTTCAATCCTAAGTATCTGAAATGGACTGTGATATGTTAACTTTCATACCAATCCAATCGTCACAAAATTATTTTCAGACTAGTCCATTTATCAAATGGGGGTGTTGTTTTTCCTAAAATTATGAAAATGACTTGCAACAAGAAAATGTGGCCTGTCGGCACACGAATGCCCCCGGTGGCAGATTGGAGAAACTGTGGCAAAGTTAATTAACCAAAAGTGATAAATATTCATAAGCACAGTTGTGTCGGTCAAATGGTGAAGGTTATATTAAAGGCAGCATCTGAATAAAAGAATCAAATGCTGGGTCAAATGATGGTTAAATTATCTGATAGAGTAGAAAACATTGTGGGAAAAGGAGAAATTGCTTGTTACAAGCAATTTCTCCTTTTCCCACAATGTTTTCAAAAGACAATCAGATAATTTAACCATCATTTGACCCAGCATATTTCTCCTTTTCCCACAATGTTTTCAAAAGACAATCAGATAATTTAACCATCATTTGACCCAGCATTTGATTCTTTTATTCAGATGTTTTCGATTTGGAAGAGTCGAAATATCGCAAAACAGGCAAAGGGTAACCATGCAAAATGACTAGGCAGCCAGGGCAAAAGTAGGTCATGGTAAATTGAGTAAGGGTTTCCTCTGCTTATCGGCAAATTCTTTTCAACTGCAAATTTCTTTTTATAAAGGTAGTAAAATCTAATTTATTTTTATGTTAGAGATCAACACTTACCAAGTCTCGATGAGATGGTTCAAACGAGTGTTCACAGCATATACTTATGGGAAGAATCTTTATAATATGCTTCAAAATATTCATACATACACACAGCGTGAAATACTTGAATTTTGTGCTTAAAATCAAGCAGCTTGATTGACTGAGACTGCGCTGTGCTACAGCTCAGGCTCAGCCAATCAAATTGCTTGATTGCGAGTTGGAATTGTCAATAGATGCTTAGAAACGTTGATAATCTGGCCTTCTGGGCAAGTTTAACGCAGCCGGTTGTGTATATGTACCATATGTATCATAAATTTGCCAAATAAATTATGAAAATTTCAATAAAAAAGTTGATTGCGATTAGCATCCATCCACGTCAGCCGACATGTTACATGACGTACCCAATGATTTCCCCGAAATACAAATAACGACCAGACAAACCACGGCGAAGCCAATTCCGACGTCTGTTCACATTGATTTCAGCAGCCAGACTCTTAATTTATATGCATTACCAAATATCTAGTCCCGGCCCTCACCGGACCTGTACTGTGATGACAAGTGATTGATTGACTGGGGATTAAACCCCCGTAACCCTCATAAGAGCCCCAGATAAGTTTTGTATCTAAAGAGTATAATACTCCCATATTTCAAATTCAATGCGTATTTTACCTTTACAAATGTATTAATGATTTTCTTCCTTATTAAATACAAATGATAAAGAATAAAACAAATTAAAAAATTCACGTATTTGAGCTGACACGTTTGCTTTTTGCAGCTCAAATAAGTAAATTTTCAACTGTATTACAGTATTTTCACTACTCAATTTGAAAATCAATGCGTATTTTCACACTGCTAGGAGTATTTTTTACTCCCACTTTTGATAATCAATGCTTATTCTGCTAAGATAACTGGGTCAAATATGGTAATACACACCTTATCTGGAGCTCTGCCTCTTATATGATTAATAACCAGTGTTGCCTAGAGCGAGCCCAGGGTACCTTTTCCCATCTCACGTCCGTCCGTCACGTTTTTTGTAAGAAGTAAAACTTTTTAACCAAAATATGTAGGGACTGTGTGCCTTCCTTATGGTGTGTAGATGCGCAACTTTAATTTTGATTGTTGATTCGACCCAGAGTCATGGATTATCTCTCCCTTTTCGACTTGAAATTTCCCAATTTTTCCTTTTAAAAAGTAAAACGTTTTAACCGTAATAGGTAGGGACTTGAAACTTGGTGTGTGCCTTAATTCCTTACTGTGTGTAGATGCGCAGTGACTTTAGATTTTTGATTTGACCGCCGGTCATGGATTATATCCCCCTTTTCGACTTGTAGATACTGGAAACAAATATCAACTTTAAATCCGACCCTTGGGACATAGATTATCTCCCCTTTGGGACCTAAGTTGTCCGTACTTCACGTTTCTTGTAAGAAGTAAAATAACCATAATAGGTAGGGACGTGAAACTTGGTGTGTGCATTCCTTATGGTGTGCAGATGTGAAGTGAATATTTTTTATTCGACTCACGATCATGGATTATCTCCCCCTTTTCGACTTGGAATTTCCCAATTTTGCCTTGTAAGAAGTAAAACTTTTTAATAGGCAGAGACTTGCAAATGGGAGTGTGCCTCTCTTATGGTGTGTAGAGAGCAAAGTGAATGTCGATGGCGCGCCATTGACTGTGCTCTAGTTTTTTAAAAATTAGTTATGTTTAAAAACTAGAAATGGACGCTTGTCGACAAGCGCATGTGTATCCCCCTCCCCAGATACACAAGTAGTTTGAAAAAAGGGTGTTCGAGTTATGCTCCAGAGACAAAATCAGTGCGCAGAAAAACAAAGGGAGATAACTAAAGAACTAGAAATGGACGCTTGTCGACAAGCGCATGTGTATCCCCCTCCCCAGATACACAAGTAGTTTGAAAAAAGGGTGTTCGAGTTATGCTCCGGAGACAAAATCAGTGACGGAAAAACAAAGGGAGATAACTAAAGAATTAGTGATGCAAGAGTTGTCATTCTTGCGGGACACACCTTTAGGGTTGTGGTCTATGCATGTGTGAAGTTTCATGAAAATATTCCAAAGGGTGTTCGAGTTATGCTCCAGACACGAAATCAGTGCACGAAACAACAAAGGGAGATAACTAAGAAATTAACGATGCAAGAGTTGTATTCTTACGTGCGACACACCTTTGGGTCGTCTTCTATGCATGTGTGAAGTTTAATAAACTAGAAAATGTGTTCATAGAACACGGATGTCCCACATATCGCTTTGATAATAAATGAGGCCAAATTGCAAGTCAAAATTTTTCTTTTACCTGAGCGTTAAAAGTTTTTGAAGCACTAAGTATGTGACCTTCACCCTGGGCTTGGCGGGGGCAGGACAAACGTGGATTTGGCACAGGGCGGTAGAGGACCTTAGAGCAATGCAAATATGAAATATGAAGCTGATCCGTGAAAGAAAAACAGAAATTATAAGATATTTACCTGAGCATTAAAGTTTTTGAAGCACAAGGTATATGATGTTAACCCTGGGCTTGGCAGGGGGCGGGACGAACGTGGATTTGGCACAGGGCGGCGGTAGAGGGACCATTAGAGCAACGCATATATGAAATATGAAGTTGATCCGTGAATGGAAAGAAAAATTATAAGATATTTACCTGAGCATTATAAAGTTTTTAGAAGCACCAAGTATGTGACCTTGACCCTGGGATTGGCGGGGGCAGGACGAACGTGGATTTGGCACAGGGCTGGTAGAGGACCATTAGAGCAATGCGTATATGAAATATGAAGATGATCCATGAAAGAAAACAGAAATTATAAGATATTTTACCCGAGCGTTTAAAGTTTTTGAAGCACTAAGTATGTGACCTTGACCCTGGGCTTGGGCGGGGGCAGTACGAACGTGGATTTGGCACAGGGCTGGTAGACGACCATTAGAGCAACGCGTATATGAAATATGAAGTTGATCCGTGAATGGAAATAAAAATTATAAGATATTTACCTGAGCGTTAAAGTTTTTGAAGCACCAAGTATGTGACCTTGACCCTGGGATTGGTGGGGCAGGACGAACGTGGATTTGGCACAGGGCGGTAGAGGACCATTAGAGCAATGCGTATATGAAATATGAAGATGATCCATGATCCATGAAAGAAAACAGAAAGTATAAGATATTTACCCAAGCGTTAATGTTTTTGAATGCACTAAGTATGTGACCTTGACCCTGGGCTTAACGGGGGCAGAACGAACGTGGATTTGGCACAGGGCGGTAGAGGACCATTAGAGCAATGCGTATATGCGTGTTCGAGTTATGCTTTGGATACAAAATCAGAGCACGAAACAACAAAGGGAGATAAGTAAACAAGAATTCCGCGGAATCAGATGCCTCGCCTTGTCCCGCCTTGACCTCGAGCCTGGGCCCGAAAGCAATTTTCACTGGCCCGAACATATTATACAATTATTGACTAGTGAACCATAGAATATCAGATTATATTCTATGGCTCACTAGTCAATAATTGTTTTATTATATGATAATAGTCTGTATATAGCACTTACGACCCTATGCTACTAGACAAAAATTGAAAAAGAATTTGAAAAAAAAAATGAAAAAAAAAAATGGAAAAAAAGTTTAAAAAATTAAAAATAATAATGCTTGCTACTGGAGCCCAGAATTTTTTTTTAATAGTCCTATATTTATCTACTATATCTGCACAGGTCCACATAATGCCACAATATTTTCAACACAGTTTACGGAAATGTAATATAATCATTTACCTGTATAAATTACCTGTAAGTGGTCAGTGGTCAGTTGCACATGCTAGCACATGTACAGGTGAATAGTCTGTATATAGCACTTACGACCTTCTGCTACTGGACAAAAATTGAAAAATAATTTGAAAAAAAAAATGAAAAAAAAAAAATGGAAATTTTTTTTTACAAAATAATAATGCTTGCTACTGGAGCCCAGATTTTTTTTCCAGTCAAATTGAAAAATAATTTGAAACGAAAAAAAAATGAAAAAAAAAAAAAAAAAAAAAAAAAAAAAAAAAAAAAAGTTTAAAAATAATAATGCTTGCTATTGGAGACCAGATTTTTTTTTAATAGTCTATATTTATCATACATATATCTGCAGAGGTCCACATAATGCCACAATATTTTCAACACAGTACCCAATGTAGTGATTTACCTGTATAAATTACCTGGTCAGCAGTGGTCAAGCAGTGGTCAAGCAGTGGACATCTGCACATGCTAGCCCATGCTTAGCACATGGTTCTCCCAGTTTCTATTGTTCTCTCTACAGGTAAGGTGTACAGAGCACACCAGAAAAGGTATACAGAGCAGACGAGAAAACAGGTCTTCACGCATTATTGTCCAGTTTGTAGAGTGCGCAACAACAAAAAAGGGAGATAACTGAAAAATTAGCTACGCAAGAGTTGTCATTCTTGTGCGCGACACACCTCCGGGTTCGTGGTCTATGCATGTGTGAAGTTTCATGAAAATATTCCAAAGGGTGGTCGAGTTATGCTCCGGACAGGAAATCAGTGAGCGAAAACAAAAAAGGGAGATAACTAAAAAATTAGCTATGCAAGAGTTGTCATTCTTGTGCACGACACACCTTCGGTTCGTGGTCTAATTGAATGTGTTAAGTTTCATAAAAATATTCCAAAGGGTGGTCGAGTTATGGTCAATCAGTGCGCGAAACAAAAAAGGGAGATAACTCAAAAATTAGCTATGCAAGAGTTGTCATTCTTGTGCGCGACACACCTTCGGGTCGTGGTCTATGCATGTGTGAAGTTTCATGAAAATATTCGAAAGGGTGGTGGAGTTGTGCTCCGGACACGAAATCAGTGCGAGAAACAAAAAAGGGAGATAACTAAAAAATTAGCTATGCAAGAGTTGTCATTCTTGTGCGCGACACACCTTCGGGTCGTGGTCTATGCATGTGTGAAGTTTCATGAAAATATTCCAAAGGGTGTTCGAGTTATGCTCCGGACAAGAAGTGTCTACGGCGGACGCGCACCGCGGACGCGGACGCGGACGCGGACGCGGACGCGGACGCGGACGCGGACGCGGCGCGCTGTTAAATCCATAGTATCCCCCGACGGTAGTCTGGGGGATACAATTACCTGTAAGTGGTCAGTGGTCAGTTGCACATGCTAGCACATGCACAGGTGAATAGTCTGTATATAGCACTTACGACCTTATGGTACTGGACAAAAATTGAAAAATAATTTGAAAAAAAAAATGAAAAAAAAAAATGAAAAAAAAAAATGGAAAAAAAAAGTTTAAAAATAATAATGCTTGCTACTGGAGCCCAGATTTTTTTTCCAGTCAAATTGAAAAATAATTTGAAAAAAAAAATGAAAAAAAATAATGAAAAAAAAAAAAAAAAAAAATTACAAAAAAAAGTTTAAAAATAATAATGCTTGCTATTGGAGACCAGATTTTTTGTTAATAGTCCTATATTTATCTACATATATCTGCAGAGGTCCACATAATGCCACAATATTTTCAACACAGTACCCAATGTAATGATTTACCTGTATAAATTACCTGGTCAGCAGTGGTCAAGCACTGGACATCTGCACATGCTAGCCCATGCTAGCACATGGTTCTCCCAGTTTCTATTGTTCTCTCTACAGGTAAGGCTCTACAGAGCACACGAGAAAAGGTATACAGAGCAGACGAGAAAACAGGTCTTCATGCATTATTGTCCAGTTTGTAGAGTGCGCAAAACAAAAAAGGGAGATAACTGAAAAATTAGCTACGCAAGAGTTGTCATTCTTGTGCGCGACACACCTCCGGGTCGTGGTCTATGCATGTGTGAAGTTTCATGAAAATATTCCAAAGGGTGGTCGAGTTATGCTCCGGACAGGAAATCAGTGAGCGAAAACAAAAAAGGGAGTAACTAAAAAATTAGCTATGCAAGAGTTGTCATTCTTGTGCACGACACACCTTCGGTTCGTGGTCTAATTGAATGTGTTAAGTTTCATAAAAATATTCCAAAGGTGGTCGAGTTATGGTCAATCAGTGCGCGAAACAAAAAAGGGAGATAACTCAAAAATTAGCTATGCAAGAGTTGTCATTCTTGTGCGCGACACACCTTCGGGTCGTGGTCTATGCATGTGTGAAGTTTCATGAAAATATTCGAAAGGGTGGTGGAGTTATGCTCCGGACACGAAATCAGTGCGAGAAACAAAAAAGGGAGATAACTCAAAAATTAGCTATGCAAGAGTTGTCATTCTGCGCGACACACCTTCGGGTCGTGGTCTATGCATGTGTGAAGTTTCATGAAAATATTCCAAAGGGTGTTCGAGTTATGCTCCGGACAAGAAGTGTCTGCGGCGGACGCGGACGCGGCGCGCTGTCAAATCCATAGTATCCCCCGACGGAGTCCGGGGGATACAATTAGCGATGCAAGAGTTGTCATTCTTGCGTGACACACCTTTAGGGTTGTGGTCTATGCATGTGTGAAGTTTCATGAAAATATTCCAAAGGGTGTTCGAGTTATGCTCCGGACACGAAATCAGTGCACGAAACAACAAAGGGAGATAACTAAGAAATTTAACGATGCAAGAGTTGTCATTCTTGCGTGTGACACACCTTTGGGTCGTCTTCTATGCATGTGTGATGTTTAATTAAAAATATTCCAAAGGGTGTTCGAGTTCTGCTCCGGACACACACAGTAAAAATTCAGTGCCAAAAAAATTGTTTTTCCAGCTCCGGACAAACGAAATCAGTGCATGAAACAACAAAGGGAGATAAGAAAAAAAAATTAACGATGCAAGAGTTGTCATTCTTGCGCGCGACACACCTTTGGGTCGTGGTCTATGCATGTGTGAGGTTTAATGAAAATATTCCAAAGTTCAAAGTGTTCGTTTTCAGTTTCTATGAAAAAAATAACGTTTAAAAAAAAAAATTAAAAATAACAAGAATTCCGCGGAATTTCAAATGCCTCCCGCCTTGTCACCCCCGCGTTGACCTCGAGCCATGGCGGCACCCGGAAAGCCCAATATTTCACTTGGGCCCCCCCGAACATATTATAACAATTATTGACTAGTGTAACCATAGAATATCAGAATTGTATTTATTTGAAAATTTTGAAAAAATAAGTTTAAAAATTAAAAATAACAAGAATTCCGCAGAAATGTCTCGCCTTGTCCCGCCTTGACCTCGAGCCTAGGCCCGAAAAGCAATTTTCACTGGCCCGAACATATACAATTATTGACTAGTGAGCCATAGAATATCAGATTATATTCTATGGCTCACTAGTCAATAATTGTTTTATTATATGATAATAGTCTGTATATAGCACTTACGACCTTATGCTACTTGACAAAAATTGAAAAAGAATTGTAAAAGAAAAATGGAAAAAAAAAAGTAAATTAAAAAAGAATAATGCTCGCTACTGGAGCCCAGAATTTTTTTTAATAGTCCTATATTTATCTACATATATCTGCACAGGTCCACATATTGCCACAATATTTTCAACACAGTTTACGGAATAATAATAATTTACCTGTATAAATTACCTGTAAGTGGTCAGTGGTCAGTTGCACATGCTAGCACATGCACAGGTGAATGGTTCTCCCAGTCACTATTGTTCAACCAGAGAAGGCTATTGTTCTCTCTACAGGTAAGATGTGCAGAGACACGAGAAAACGGGTCTTCATGCATTAATGTCCAGTTTGTAGAGTATGCAAAACAAAAAAGGGAGATAACTAAAAAATTAGCTATGCAAGAGTTGTCATTCTTGTGCGCGACACACCTTCGGGTCGTGGTCTATGCATGTGTGAAGTTTCATGAAAATATTCCAAAGGGTGGTCGAGTTATGCTCCGGACAGGAAATCAGTGCGCGAAAACAAAAAAGGGAGATAACTAAAAAATATAGCTATGCAAGAGTTGTCATTCTTGTGCACGACACACCTTCGGTTCGTGGTCTATGCATGTGTGAAGTTTCATAAAAATATTCCAAAGGGTGGTCGAGTTATGCTCAATCAGTGCGTGAAACAAAAAATGGAGATAACTAAAAAATTAGCTATGCAAGAGTTGTCATTCTTGTGCGCGACACACCTTCGGGTCGTGGTCTATGCATGTGTGAAGTTTCATGAAAATATTCCAAAGGGTGGTCGAGTTCTGCTCCGGACACGAAATCAGTGCGCGAAACAAAAAAGGGAGATAACTAAAAAATTAGCTATGCAAGAGTTGTCATTCTTGTGCGCGACACACCTTCGGGTCGTGGTCTATGCATGTGTGAAGTTTCATGAAAATATTCCAAAGGGTGTTCGAGTTATGCTCCGGACAAGAAGTGTCTGGGGCGGACGCGGACGCGTACGCGGATGCGGCCCGCTGTCAAACCCATAGTATCCCCCGACGAAGTCCGGGGGATACAATTAGAAATGGAGAGATAATCCATGAGCCGGGAATAAAATTAAAAAAAATCTAAATCAGTTTGCGCATCTACACTCCATAAGGGAGCCGCATATCAAATATCATGTCTCCAGCTATTACGGTTTAAAAGTTTTACTTCTAACAAGGCAAAATTCAAAACAAGAGGGCCATGATGGCCCTAATTCGCTCACCTGACTCCATGAACACCAGAGAAGAATGTGACATTGAGTTCATGTGTTTTAAAAAAATTGTGCTATTTTTAGATGGCGGTCATCTTGGATTAAGCGATGACTCATTTTACAAAATCTGAAAATGCTTCACCTAAGGATCTTAACTTCCTATGAAGTTTGGCCAGCATCGGCCATGTGGTTCCTGAGAAAAAGACGTTCAAAATCTTGAATAAATGGACCTTTTGGTGGCCATCATGGATGACATAATCATCCAATTCCGACAAATATTGCACCAGAGCAATCGCTTCATCGATACCTTCAATTTGATGTATGGCATGAGCATATTCAGTCAAAAATAAAATTTGACCCCAATTTGACCCCACGGGCCATGCCAATTTTTTACCCCGGGGTCACCATTTTCACAACTTTGAAAGAGCATTGTAAATCGATCATTCCTACCAAGTTTAGTCGAAATCCGGCCAGCAGTTCATGAGAAGATTTTTTTAAGAATTTATGCTATTTTTAGACGGCGGCCATCTTGGATTAGCGATGACCTCCATTTTAACAAATCTGAAAAGGGTTCACCCATGGACCATAACTTTTAAGTTTGGCTACCATGGGCCAAGCGGTTCATGTGAAGAAGAATTTTGAAATCTCTAATAAAAGAACGACCTTTTGACATTTCGGCGGCCATCACTTGGATGACATAACAATCCGATTTTGACAAAAAATGTACCAGAGTGATCGCCTCATTGATACCTTCAATTTGATATATGACATGATCATATTCAGTCAAAAATAAAATTTGACCCTAATTTGACCCCACGGGCCACGCCCATTTTTGACCCCGGGGTCACCATTTTAACAACTTTGAAAGAGCAATGTACAACGATCATTCCTACCAAGTTTTGTCGAAATCCGGTTGGCGGTTCTTGAGAAGAAGATTTTTTAAGAATTTGTGCTATTTTTAGACGGCGGCCATCTTGGATTACGCAATGACGTCATTTTAACAATTTTGTAATCCCCCTACCTAAGGACCATGACCATGAAGTTTGGTGACTATAGACCCAATGGTTACCGAGGAGAAGACGTTTGAAAATGTTCACGGACGATGGACGACGACGGACGACGACGGACGACGGACACATTGCGGTAACAATAGCTCACATGGGCTTCGCTCAGGTGAGCTAATAAACAAGAGGCCCAAATGGGCCTGTATCGCTCACCTAAAAGCCTCCATAGTGGTCATCTTGATTTCACAAAGACTCTTCACTTACAACTTCAAATGTTCCACAGAATTTGTTGGTACCTTCTGATCTAACATATATTGCGAATGTGCATGTGATTTACTGCTATACCTTCGATTTGATATATAAAATGACCATATTTGGTCAAAAATAAAATTTGACCCCTATTTGACCCCTCGGGCCATGACCATTTTTGACCCAGAGGCCACCATATGAACAAATCTGAATCAGCGTTAACTATCGATCATTCATACAAAGTTTCGTCGAAATCGGCCTGGCGGTTTGTGAGAAGATTTTTTGACAATTTGATCTACTTTTCAACGGAGTGATCGACTAGTCGATACCTTCGATTTGATATATTATATGACCATATTCGGGCAAAAATATAATTTGACCCCTAGTTGACCCCTCGGGCCACGCCTCGGGCCACGCCCATTTTTGACCCAGGGGCCACCATATGAACAAATCTGAAGCAGCGTTAACTATCAATCATTCACACCGAGTTTCGTCGAAATCGACCTGGAGGTTTGTGAGAAGATTTTTTGACAATTTGACCTACTTTTCAACGGCGGACATCTTGGATTTGGTGATGACCTCCATTTTGACAAAAAAATGAACAGGCTTCACCAACAAACTATTTCAGTTAAGTTTGGCCAATATCGGCCCAGCAGTTTACAAGAATAATACGTTTGAAATCGTAAAACAAATTTTTTACCTTTCGGTGGCCATCTTGGATGACAAAATCATCTGATTTAGACAACACATGCTGTAGAGTGATCGTCTCGTCGATACATTCGATCCGATATACTATATATATTCGATCCGATATACTATATGGCCATATTCAGTCAAAAATAAAATTTGACCCCCATTTGACCCCTCGGGCCACACCCATTTTTGATCCAGGGGCCACCATATGAACAAATCTGAAACAGCGGTAACTATCAATCATTCTTACCAAGTTTCGTCGATATCCGCCTGGAGGTTTGTGAGAAGAAGATTTTTTGACAATTTGACCTACTTCTCAACGGTGGCCATCTTGGATTTGGTGATGACCTCCATTTTAACAAAAATGAACAGGCTTCACCCACAGACCATTACAGTTAAGTTTGGCCAATATCGGCCAAGCAGTTCACAAGAAAAAGACGTTTGAAATCTTTAGTAAAATAATGACCTTTTGAACTATCAGTGGCCATCTTGGATGACGTAATCATCTGATTTAGACAAAAAATTCTCCAGAGTGATCGTCTCGTCAATACCTTCGATTTGATATATTATATGACTATATTCGGTTAAAAATAAAATTTACCCCTATTTGACCCCTCGGGCGACGCCCATTTTTGACCCAGGGGCCACCATATGAACAAATCTGAAACAGTGCTAACTATCGATCATTCATACCCAGTATTGTCGAAATCGGCCTGGCGGTTCGTGAGAAGAAGATTTTTTAAGAATTTGACCTACTTCTCAACGGCGGCCATCTTGGATTTGGTGATGACCTCCATTTTAACAAAAATGAACAGGCTTCAACCACAGACCATTACAGTTAAGTTTGGCCAATATCGGCCAAGCAGTTTACAAGAAAAAGACATTTGAAATCTTTAGTAAAAGAATGACCATTTGAACTATCGGTGGCTATCTTGGATGACGTAATCATATGATTTAGACAAAAAATGTTCCAGAGTGATTGTCTCATCAATACCTTCGATTTGATATATTACATGACTATATTCGGTTAAAAATAAAATTTGACCCCTATTTGACCCCTCGGGCGACGCCCATTTTTGACCCACGGGCCACCATATGAACAAATCTGAAACAGCGTTAACTATCGATCATTCATACCAAGTATCGTCGAAATCGGCCTGGCGGTTCGGTTCGAGAAGAAGATTTTTTAAGAATTTGACCTACTTTTCCATGGCGGCCATCTTGGATTGTCGATGACCTCCATTTTAACAAATCTGAAATGGCATCACCCATATATCATCCCTGTGAAGTTTAACCAATATCGGCTCAGCAGTTCGGGAGAAGAAGATGATTGAAAATGTTCACGGACGGACGGACGGACGACGGACGACGGACACTTTGCCATAACAATAGCTCACATGAGCTTTGCTCAGGTGAGCTAAAAAGGTGGCGATAATCCATGACCCTGCGGACAGATCAAAAAATCGAAATCACTTTGCACATCTGCATACCAAAAGGAAACTACATACCAAATATCAGGCCTCCATCTATTACGGTTTAAAAGTTTTACTTCTTACATGAAAACGTGATGGACAGACACAGGTGTCGGTGTCTGTCCACAACGTTTTCATGAAAGAAGTAAAACGACAATTAGATGGCCGAGGCTTTGATAGTATACCGAAATACTTTAACCTGTACTGGACGCACAGACACCAATGTGCGCGACAAAAACAGTATACCCAGCTTTGTTAAAAAAGTGGGTATAAAGATTTGCCTAAATAAGTCGCCCTCATTAAACTAGAGATTACATATATGTTTGTAATACCTGCGTATGCCCCCTGGCATACTGGACCATAACAAAAGAACAAGAAATGAGGCAGAGCCACAAAACTAAATCACTAAGTGTTTCAGCGACATTTCGAAGATGACAAAGGTCAAGGTCGTGTTAATGGTGGCGCAAGTGTATGACAAATGTTCAGGTGATTCAAGTGTCCAAGTATTGAATCAATCCTTCGCATAATATTGAAGATATTACGTGTTGGAGAAACTGTTACAAACTTAACTGCGACATAACAAAATGGCTAATTGTTTCAGCGACATTTCAAAGGTGACAAAGGTCAAGGTCAAGTTAATGGTGGCGCGAGTGTGTGGCAAATGTTCAGATGATTCAACTGTCCAAGTATTGAAGCAATCCCTCGCATAATATTGAAGATATTACGTATTGGAGAAACTGTTAATTTTTTTTTGATCTGCACTATTTGTGAATAGGTACTGAAGCTTTACAACATTACCCATTTTCTGATAAATGGAATAGTCTGACAATAAGCAGAGAAGAGTCCAAATGGGATATATGTGCTTGGGGTGAAAGGGTTCAATATGAAATAAAGGGAGGGTAATACATGTCATATGCACCTACTTCTTAGGGCCGTTTTGACTTACATGTTTTCTAAATAGTTCACAACTACTCGAGCAATAGTGAAGCGATACGGCTCATATACGTATATAATTGATATACCCTGGTAAATTATATAGTTTCACCTGCAAATGACATTGTTCTCGCAGCAACAAATTACCACGGATAGACGCACATACGAACGTATGTACTGACGGACGGAACCTCAACAGCATAGCAATATCGCAAGGGAGGCATAAATAGCATGAAGACATATGCCATTGTTGTTTGAATAGGGGTGTTATGTTATATACATTGGTCATAATTCTCACCTTTTGATCCAGATCGGGTCTACATTGTCCGAGTCCGCATTGTACGGAGCTTCTAACGCAATCCCCTTGCTCTTCTGAATGGCCGTCTTGATGTCAGCAATCGCGCTGTCCAAGGCTTCTCGTTTCAGCTTCAAGTCGTCGATTATGGCCTCAGCATCCATCTCTTTAGGCTTCATCTTATCACACTCGACGCCGTAGAGTTTACGCTCAATCTCCTGTTGTTGGCGGATGTGTAGTTGTTTAGTCGGCGTGTTCTGCTCGTTCGAGTTGTTGTTGTCTTCGACGTCACTCGTCTGGCTACTCGACAGCCCATCCTCGACATTTGGCATCCCTGATGGCGATTTATCGTCATCTCCTTCTGAAGTCACACTTTCAATCTCAACACTATCACATTCCGTGTTTTCCGGTGACAGGGTGAATATTTTATACTCATCGATCACAGTGGAATTTTCTCCGGGTCCATTTAGTGGAATTTCCGTCAATGCGTCCTCATTGACATTTCCAGATCTATGGCTTGTGTTGACTAAGTTCACACTGGAAACCTGGTCTGGGGTACCTTCTTGTGGACTTTCTAAACTTACATTACTTTGATCAGCACCATTTACTGTGCCCTCCTCGCCACCCTCAGAACTGGAATACGCTAACCTCATTCCGACATAGGAATTGCCCTCTTGAATCCTGGAATATTTTACATATTCATATTCATTTTCAATGTCTGCCTGCTTCTGAATAGGGAATGCATCGGGATCAAGCATCTGAACGGGATTCATCACTCCATTGGTAATGACGAGAGGAGTCTCTTTCTGCTTTGCTTCCTTCCTGACCTGGGCATTCAATGCCAATGCATTTGCTTTTGATACCTGGATTAATTCATTTATAACTTTTGTAGCATGATCCATCTCCTTTTCATTATCATCTGATGAATCCACGACAGGCCTATTGCTTACGACACTTTCAGTTACACTATTGGCATTTGGAATTTTACCATTTTCTTTCTTCACAGGTTCCTTATCGTCCTCAATTCGGCAAGCCAAGCCAGGCGACTGCTTGCGGATTTTTGGCTTAGCACCTTGATTATTATAGGCAAAGTTGTCAATATCCTTCTCATAATTTTTAACCTCTCCATAAACAGGAATGTTATTTCTAATTTCTAAACTATTTCTCTTTTTAGATACATCTTCTTTCGTTTCCTCATTGGGAGGTAAAGATCTACTCCTCTGCTGTTCTCTCATATTAATAACAAGTTCATGTTTCCGAAAGTTATCATGTATAGAAACAGGGGTTCCAGCATCAAGTTGGAAAGCCTTATTTAGACCTTTCATCTCTGAGCCATGGCCAGTTTTAAATGATGTTGCACCAGGGTCACTTTTAACACTATGTGAAATCTTCTTTTGATCTACTTTACTCTCATCTGTTAATATATGAATGTGATCGTCGGTCATTCGTATTGAGATTCGGTCCGATATTTTATCACTATAGGTAGATGTTTGTTGACTAGACATGTCCATAATTTCCTGATCGCGAGCTAACTCGTCACAGTAATCAGGCAGATACGAGTCGACACTATCCTCACTCTCGCGTCGTGATAGATTCGGCCCTGGGATATCTTTATCCTCCAATAGATTCTGGTAGGACACGTCGGAAATGTCACTCGCGTGTCTGGAACTTCCCTCACTGAATCTCACCTCCATACTGAGATTGTCTCCCGCGTCGCTGAATGGGGTCGTAGGTCGCAGGCCGTCCACGCCACCGCACGCTCCCTCTGACACGTCAGGCTCACTGCACTGGGGTTCGAGAATCGTTCTATGTATAACGTCCTCTGTAGTAGACATAATTTAGGAAGCTGTCAATTGGATGTGGGACGCTACCATCAATTGAGGGTCTGAAACAGATTATAGATAGCTTTGGCGTGAATGTGTAAACAGTGAATTGCACATCGATTGGGAAATAAATGTATTAAACAATTTGTAGGCAGACAGCAAGCTGACAAAAGGGACCCGAGACCATTTATTGGTCAGTGTAGGTCCTGATCATCATGTGTATTAACCCATTACATGCGGAAAGCACCTTTACGGGTATATAATTTTTTAATATTTTATTTTTACTGTTGTTTCTCAATGAAAGTATATGTTGTGACCACTCATTTGAACCGTCTCAATGAGACGGTTCAAATGGTGGTCACGACATATATTTCTAAGCTCATACATGTATAATGAAAATATTTAGGATTTTCCACAAACAAAATGGTGTATCCTTAGCATGAAATGGGTTAATACATGTAGATGCAGAGACATAAAGAGTGTGGGCCGGTGCTTGACTGATAAGCAAATTAAATGCTTGAATGGTGTTTTATGTCCTGTCACCAACTAGATTTGTCAGTAAGCGAGGCTTACCCATGTGCCCCTAAATATGTAAGGAAATACAAATTATAACATATTTCTCTGATGTTAAGTTTTGTAAAGAGACTAAGTGTTTGACCTTGACCTTGGAATCAGCAGGGGTTGGACGGTCGTGGATTTGGCACAGCATGGTAGTAGAGCCTTACAGGAATGCATGTGTGAAATATTAAGCAGTTTAGATGAAGGAAATAGAAGTTATAACGTATTTCTCTGATGTTAAGTTTTGTAAAAAGACTAAGTATTTGACCTTGACCTTGGGATCAGCGGGGGTTGGACGGTCGTGGATTTGGCGCAGCATGGTAGTAGAGCCTTACAGGAATGCATGTGTGAAATATTAAGCATTTTAGATGAAGGAAATAGAAGTTATAACATATTTCTCTGATGTTAAGTTAAGTGACGGATGGACGCACGGACGGGGCAACCCGACTCCAGTATACCCCTCCACAACTCGTTGCGGGGGATATAACAAGGTCATATGTGGCCTTCACCGGAGAAATGGAGCTTACGACATTTATGTCAAGTGTAGATCCTGATCTATCAACCTCCTGCAGCCCAATAATGATCCTGATAAGCTGCGTATTTGCTTAAATACCAATTAAAATTGCCAAAAACCCAATTAAACTCCGAAGTATCGAGTATCAAAAAGCAATAACAATTTTGTGGTACCTTTATTATCCTGAAGAAAACAATAAACAGACCAATTGTTGATCTGGGACTACACAGGTCTGATCAAGATCTGCACCGTTCGCCATTCCACAAATGAAACACACGCCATGCTTATACATGTAACAAGCAATTTATATCAGGCCATCCATAATTATATCTCCGTTTTTTATTTTTTTACAATTTTTTTACATTTTTTTTTACATTTAGTGCTACAGTGGGTTAAAAGGGTTAATATAATCTCTTGATTTGCAATATTGAATTTAATCTCTGGCCCTAAATGGCATACATGTTCATACAACAACACATACAGCAATTGACATACTTTTATTGCAAGACTTGCAATATTGAATTTAAAAATTATTAATATTAAACAAATATTTTAACACTTGCAATGCAAGTGTTAAAATATTGTACCTTTTTAATATTAATAATTTTTAAATTCAATATGTCATGTGACAGAAAAAGAAAAGAAATTGCCTACCGACCGACCCACTTCATAAATCTGGGTCGGGTTACAGGAAACAAACAATTTTTTAAGGACGGCCTCATTATCGGGCTACAAGAGTATAGTTAAGTTTATGAATGTGCTAAGTTTGTGACCTTGACCTTGGGGTAAGGGGTAGACGGTGGGTCATGGATTTGCGATAGCACAATAGGGTATCATCAGATGAATGCATGTATGAAATATCAAGGCGTTCCATGAAAGGAAACATATGTTATAAGACATTTACCCCAAAGTTAAGTTTATGAATGTGCTAAGTTTGTGACCTTGACCTTGGGGTAAGGGGTGGGTCATGGATTTGCTATAGCACAATAGAGTATCATCAGATAAATGCATGTATGAAATATCAAGGCGTTCCATGAAAGGAAACAGATGTTATAAGACATTTACCCCAACGTTAAGTTTATGAATGTAATAGGTTTGTGACCTCGACCTTGGGGTAAGGGTTGGGTGGTGAGTCATGGATTTGCTACAGCATGATAGAGGGTCATCTGAGGAATGCATGTATGAAATATCAAAGCGTTCCATGAAAGAAAACAGATGTTATAAGACATTTACCCCAACGTTAACTTTATGAATGTGCTATGTTTGTGACCTTGACCTTCGGGTAAGGGATGGGTGGTGGGTCATGGATTTGCTATAGCACGATAGAGTATCATCAGAAGAATCCATGTATGAAATATGAAGGTGTTCCCTGTAAATAAACAGAAGTTACACAACATTTACCCCAACGTTAAGTTTATGAACATGCTAAGTTTGTGACCTTGCCTTTGGGGTAAGGGTTGGGTGGGGTGGGGGGTCGTGGATTTGCTACAGCATGATAGAGGGTCATCAGATTAATGCATGTATGAAATATAAACGCATTCCCTGTAAATAAACCGAAGTTGCACAACATTTAAACAAAACGTTAAGTTTATGAACATGCTAAGTTTGTGACCTTGACCTTGGGGTAAGGGTTGGGTGGTGGGTCATGGATTTGCTACAGCATGATAGAGGGTCATCTGAGGAATGCATGTATGAAATATCAAGGCGTTCCATGAAAGGAAACAGATGTAACAGGGGCCGCATGAGTGGGACACAGAATTAATATATGGATGATGACTAATAAGCATTTGCATTTCAAGTCAATGTGACTTAGGACTGCAGAGATATAAGGTATTTAAAAACTTTAATGCAGATTTCGGATGGACGGACACCTGGACGTCATTGTTATCACTATGTCACAAATCCCATAAGCCCCATTTCTCCAGTCACAGCCATATGTCTGTATCCTGTTAAGCGGCCAGTGTAGATCCAGGGGCGGGCTCGACAAAAATAAAACACATTTAGAAATTCACTTATTTCAGCTGTGTTTGCTTTTTGCAGCTCAACTAAGTAAATTTCAACTTTATTACAGTATTTTCACAATGCGTAATTTCACATTTTGTACTCCCACTTTTGATAATCAGTGCATATTCTGCTAAAATAAGTGTGTAAAATATGCATCTTATCTGGAGTTCTGTAATATCGTTTCAGCACTGCAAGCACAATATCCTGATCTGGTTCTAGGTGTCCTTACCACACCAGATCACATGAATGAATCCTATAATTATGATGGATTCAATGTTGATGTATGAATCCCATTAAAGATGGATTCATCGATCGAATATGAAATATTATCTACATGTACGCTGGTCAGAAATTAAACTAGAAATTAACACATGTCCACAAGCACATGTGTATCCCCCTCCCCGCCTAGACGCAGTCAACAACAAAATAAAGGAGAATAACTGAAATATTTTGATTTGGGTCGTGGTCTATGCATGCGTGGAGTTTCATGGCAACATGCCAAAGGGCTATGGTCCGGATAGGAAACCAGTGCACAAAGGAAGATAATTAAAAAATTTGTAAGGCAAGAGTTGTCATTCTTGCATGGGACACACATTTGGGTCATGGTCTATGCAAGTGTGAAGTTTCATGAAAATATTCCAAACGGTATTTGAGTTATGCTCCAGGAAAGAAAGTGTCTGCGGCGGCCGAGGACGATGTTCGATATCAAACCAACTTTCGTCTGGAGATACAATAAGAACCAGGGATTCCGCTGGCGATCGCCACTTTCGCAATTGGCGATACAAATAAACAATTGGCGATAAAAAATTACAATTTTCGAAAAAAAAATAATAAAAAAAAAATATTTTCGAAAATTGTAATTTTTTATCGCCAATTGTTTTATTTTTTTTGAAATGGCAATTTATTTTTTCCCCAGCCGAATCCCTGAAGAACCATGGGGCCGTTTCACTAAGCTTTGTACGACTAAAATGTTTGTAAGTGCGAATTTATGATGTCTGTAAATTTCACATTAACAATGTTTTCTAGCAAACAATTATGGGATGTACATTTATTGTGCATAGGCTGCATATGCAACCTATGCTCAATAAATGTAAATCCATCAATAACTAGATTGGTCAGTAAGCAAGGCTTACGGAATACCCCCCCCCTCCCCCCCGCGTGGGCCCAGGTACCCCTAAAATATGTAAAAATTTCCAAGTGTGTGGGCTTGTGACCTTGACTCTGGGATTAGCGCGAGCGGCATGAACGTGAATTTGTCACAGGGTGGTAGAGGTCCATTGGAGCAATGAGTGTGTGAAATGTGAAGCAGATCCGAGCAAGGAAATAGAAGTTATAACCAATTTCTCTGATGTTAAGTTTTGTAAAGAGGCTGCTACCGTATAACCTCGAATTAACGCCCCTGGAGGCGTTACAATTTACAAAAGGGGGGGGGGGGAAGGGTGGGGGGGGGGGGTGGGGGATTAGCCAGTAAAAAAAATAAATAAAAAAATAAAAAAAATAAATTACCAAGGACCGGCAATTTCAAACACAAATAAGGATTTAAGGATTATTTGTGTTTGAAATTGGCGGTCATTGGTATTTTTTTTTTTATTTGGGGTGGGGTGGGGCGTTTATTAGGAGGGGGGGGGGCGGGGGGGGGGTTAATTCGAGGTTATACGGTATGTATGTGACGTTGACCTCGAGATCAGCGGGGATTTGTCAGTCGTAGATTTGTCACAGCATGATAGTACAATCTTAGAGGAATGCACAAGTGAAATATTAAGCATTTTCAAAGAAGGAAATAGAAGTTATAACTTATTTCTCTGATGTTAAGTTTTGTAAAGAGACTAAGTATTTGACCTTGACATTGGGATCAGCGGGGGTTGGACGGTCATGGATTTGGCACAGCATGGTATTAGAGCCTTACAGGAATGCATGTGTGAAATATTAAGAATTTTAGATGAAGGAAATAGAAGTTACAATATTTCTCTATGTTAAGTTTTGTAAAAGATACTAAGTATTTGACCTTGACCTGGATCAGCGGGGGGTGGACGGTCGTGGATTTGCACAGCATGGTAATAGAACCTATTTCAAGTGTATATAAGCATTTTAGATGAGAAGTAGAACATCCCTGATGTTAAGTTTTGTAAAGAGATTAAGTATTTGACCTTGACCTTGGTATCAGCGGGGGTTGGATGGTCGTGGATTTGGCACAGCATGGTAGTAGAGCCTTACAGGAATGCATGTGTGAAATATTAAGCATTTTAGATGAAGGAAATAGAAGCTATAACAATATTTCTCTGATGTTAAGTTTTGTAAAGAGACTAAGTATTTGACCTTGACCTTGGGATCTGCGGGGGTTGGACGGTCGTGAATTTGGCACAGCAAGGTAGTAGAGCCTTACAGGAATGCATGTGTGAAATATTAAGCATTTTAGATGAAGGAAATAGAAGCTATAACAATATTTCTCTGATGTTAAGTTTACGGACGCACGGACGCACGGACGGACGCACGGACGGACACACAGACGGACGCACGGACGGACGGACAACGCGACTCCAGTATACCCCCCCCGCAACTCGTTGCGGGGGGGGGGGTATAATTATTGAAATTTCCAGACAATCCTAAATTTGCAGTTGAACATTTTAGTCGTACAAAGTTTAGCCCATAACGAAAGTGAACATTGATGACTATGGACCCGTGCTTATAAAACTTTCTGAGCATGTACTCCATTCTGTAAATCAGGAAGTTTGCTTGGTCGAGTCTGTGGCTACATTGGTCACAAGCCCTATTTGAGACATGCCATGTGATTTTGTACAACTGCGTAATTTAATGAAATACATTTACAAAATTTACAATATTTTCCGTAAATGGAGTCAAAAGTTGACCAAATTTTCAGTTACCGAGTGCCATAGCAAACATTTACCCACGGCTGGACATGGTCGAACGTTATTGTTACATTTCCGTTGGAAATATTGTGTAATTTGAGTGTATATGCAATAGTTTCAGTACTTTCATAATCTGCTCCATTCAAACAGCTGATTTACACATACATATTCCGGGGCCGCAGTACACGTCACAAAATTTCATTGCGACCGTTGTGAACAGTAGCCTATTTCACCAACATTGCAAAGTATACTTTCCTAGCAAAGTATACTTTGAGGGAGAAATTTTCAATTTTGAATATAAATTTATTAATTTTTATTATACTGAATTTATTACATTATCACAGCCATTTTGGCTGTGATAATGTAATGAATTTCAGTATAATAATTCTGCATAGTTTTAATCATCAAATATATGCGGTCATTAGTTCTGTATGAAATACTGCATTTCGGAAAAATAAATGATTACTCCCTCAAAGTATACTTTGCTAGATAAGTATACTTTGCAATTTTGATGAAATCGGCTACTGGTCTGGTGATGTAAAGGAGCATTCTAGTAACGTCATGAGACACAGGCATTACGAAGGTGTTGGCTTGGCCCCGAAATGAGCATCGTCTGTACAGCCATAGTCAAACAGCACACGCTGTACGTTTCAACATGGCTGTGAGCGGTGTCAAACAATGGCAGTCATGTAACAATGTTCATTTTCATATAGAATATTAACCCTTAACATCTTATTTTTTTTGTCGTCTGCTGTTTATTTTCTATTTTCCATTTTTATCATCAAAAACATGCTTTGACAGCACTTTAGAATAATTTACAACATGCTTTATCAGTACTTTAGAATCATTTCCATTGGAAATGATTCTAAAGTGCTGTCAAACCATGTTTTTATTGAGAAATAAGGCAAGATATAAAAGCAACAGCAGACGACAATTGTTGTGAGTAGCGGTCGAAGGGTTAATGTCAGCAGCTGAACTGTTTGCTAGAAATTGATGGAATAGTGCAGCATTATCCACGACAACCAAATGTCAAATATTTATTGATGGGAGTCAGTTGATGGGTTCCCAATAGTTAGCTGCAAGCCAAATGGATCTCTTGAGTGGGTGATAACAACACATATCGGCTAGCCAATGACATACTGTCTGTTTCACGAAACCTTCCCAAATTTTACAGCTATATAAAGGATGCAAACACAATTTTTTTTTTGGATAATAATAAATTTTAGCAAAATTTAAGAATGAGCCGAGCGTTCTTTTTATTTCGTGAAATTTTGTCAAATATTGATTTTTACGAAAAATTGATTTGTCTATGGAAATTTAACATGAGAGAAAAGAAGTAAGGGGAGCAGTCAAAAAACGAACAAAAATTGGGAATTGACTCCGAAACCTGGCTAGATAGCTTGGAAATGATCTAACTAAGAAAACAAAAGTTAGATTTTGAAAATCGGTTCACTTTTTTATATATTTCTGAAAATAGAAAAATTTCCCCATGTTAAATCTATGGGGATTAGCATGGGGAAATAGTTTTTTCGCAATAAAATCAATATTTGACCAACTGTCACGAAATAAAAAGAAGGCTCAATATTAAATTAAAGTTAATATTATCCCAAAAAATATTGGTTTTGCATTGTTTATATGGCCGTAAAATTTGGGCAGCTTTCGTGAAACAGACAGTAGGCATTGGTAGGAAAACAAGACAACATGTGAAGTCAGATGCATCCATCCATACAGGGTGATCAATTTATTTAATGGTGTTTAACGACTTGTCAACTGCAATAGCTATTTTAGGCCGGGATATCTGGTTCAAATCTAATAGTTCACCTTTACAGATCGGAGGGGAGGGGGGGGGGGGGGGGGGGGGGGGGGGGGGGGGGGGGGGGGGGGGGGGGGGGGGGGGGGGGGGGGGGGGTGGGGGGGGGGGGGGGGGGGGGGGGGGGGTCCCAAAATCACAACTGATCAATGTTTGTTTGTTTGTTGGGGTTTAACGGCCTATCAACAAGTAACATCAGTATGTTCAACATCATTCAGCTACTGACGTTTATACATGTATGTGGCTGTGACTGGAGAAATGGGGCTTATGGGATTTGTGTCCAGTATAGCTTATATTCAAATAGCACACTCCTGTAGCCTGATATCGTTCTATATTGCTTGTTAGAAGCACAACAGGCGTTTCATTGATCGAATGACGAACAGGGCAGATCCTGATCAGACTGTGCGGATGCACAAGCTGATCTGGATCTACACTGGTTGCCACATATGGTCGTCGCAAGACAAAGATCCCAATCCAACTGCGTGAATGTTAATCAGGAGTAGGATCTAATTGTACAACCTCTCTAAACCGGACACCTGGAAAACCCCATATGTGCTACATTTTGATAGGTTTCTTCACCATTTGTGACTGGAGATATGGGGCTTATCAGTGTTGAGACCAGTGTAGATCCAGATCAGCCTGTGCAGACTGATCAGGATCTGCAGTTATTCATTCCATTAATGAAATGCCCATCACGAAGAATATGGATTGTTATCAGGCTACAGAAGTGAACTATTTGATCAGGAGCTATACTGGTGACAAATCTCATAAGCCCCGTTTCTCAAGTCACAGTCACATTTGTCTTTGATGATAATATGTCCATGATCACAAAGCAGATAAATAATTGTCCTGCTGTCCTCATACATGTAAGTCTGAATGATGGTGGAAAGTTTGTAAACCGGACACCATGGGGATCTCCGGTTTAGAGAGGTTCCACCATACATGTAAAATTGTGAGCCAGTGGCCCATATACATTTAAAGGTACGATAACCGTGTTTTCTTAAAATGCTAACAGACATTACTATTTATTCTCTGTATTTATTTTTTGATATGCAATGATCATACTTTATAATCTGTCTAAAATAATATTTTTTCAGGCGACGCATTTATTTAGTATAAATAATTAAAAAATATCATGCGTCATTTGCTATCAGTAACATAACTATTTCTAAATGATTATATCTGTTTACATTTCAGCCAGTAGTTTACAGAAATATAACGGTGAATTACACCACTCGGCAGCAGTAGTTTACACAGCTCTCGTGCTTACCATTTATGGAGAAATGACGTCAGTAACGTCACAATGACGAGTTTCCTTCGGCCAATCAAATGCTGTCCTCAGACACACCCCATGCATCGTGAGACAGTCGCCTTCACTACGACCCGCCTCCAGAAATTAATTCGCAAACCTCTTGGCCATATTTTACGCTTGATTCTCTTAGTTTTTTATAAAGCATTGTGTGTGAAATGTAAGAAAACGTTTATTTAACCAGGTGAGCTGATTATCTTGAAATAATGCCCTCATGATTGGGTCCTAACGCTAAACAAACTGGATTCGCTGCGCTCACTCATTTGTTTTGTGTAAGGACCCAATCACTTGTGCATTATTTCACGATAATCAATTTCCCAGGTTAAATAAACGGTATATAGTGGGCACTCATACTTTTTAGAACTGGTGGAATGGTGACACAATTATACACTTATTTAATTGCTATAAAGAACATTGTGTGCCTACTGAGTGGGCATGTACCTTTAACAAGAGTGCCGAATGTGGAAGGATGTATCGTTACCAAGTCATGCATGTGCGCAATATGAAGATATTAGCTGAATGCAAACAGAAACTAGAAATGGACGCTTGTCGACAAGCGCATGTGTATCCCCCTCCCCAGATACACAAGTAGTTTGAAAAAAGGGTGTTCGAGTTATGCTCCGGAGACAAAATCAATGACGGAAAAAACAAAGGGAGATAACTAAAAAATTAGTGATGCAAGAGTTGTCATTCTTGCGTGACACACCTTTAGGGTTGTGGTCTATGCATGTGTGAAGTTTCATGAAAATATTCCAAAGGGTGTTCGAGTTATGCTCCAGACACGAAATCAGTGCACGAAACAACAAAGGGAGATAACTAAGAAATTAACGACGCAAGAGTTGTCATTCTTACGTGCGACACACCTTTGGGTCGTCTTCTATGCATGTGTGAAGTTTAATAAACTAGAAAATGTGTTCATAGAACACGGATGTCCCACATATCGCTTTGATAATAAATGAGCCAAATTCCAAGTCAAAATTTTCTTTTTACCTGAGCGTTAAAGTTTTTGAAGCACCAAGTATGTGACCTTGACCCTGGGCTTGGCGGGGGCAGGACGAACGAGGATTTGGCACAGGGCGGTAGAGGACCATTAGAGCAATGCATATATGAAATATGAAGCTGATCCGTGAAAGAAAACAGAAATTATAAGATATTTACCCCGAGCGTTAAAGTTTTTGAAGCACTAAGTATGTGACCTTAGACCCTGGCTTGGCGGGGGCAGGACGAACGTGGATTTGGGCACAGGGCGGTAGAGGACCATTAGAGCAACGCGTATATGAAATATGAAGTTGATCCGTGAATGGAAAGAAAAAG